>CAHIKZ030000419.1:870000-892500 GCA_903632075.3 Acanthosepion pharaonis | reverse complement strand
TGTGGAAATTGTCAGTTTCTCAGATAAAACAAAAGAAACCCAAAATGAACGGCAATCATTAAAAGTCAAGCTGCATTCCACCCATTCTTTATGTAAAAAAAAAAGTGAAAAATTAGGGAGACAAATTTAATGAAAAAAAATCAAATCTAAAAATAGTCCACACAGCAACAAAAGAGTGAGTGCCAAATTCACACTAATTCACTACAAACATAAGCAACAAATAATTTCTACACTTAACCGTTACCACTCTTTGAATGAAATCCACAAGGGAATTGAAAAGTGGGTCAACTAAAACAGACTTGGTTCAGAAGTGTCAACGCAGAAGTGAAGACAGCTGGCATGACATAGGCCTATCTGAAGAGGATCACCTAGAACCGTGTCTGTTGGAGAGGTGTTGTTACTGCCCTATGTTCCCCAAGGAATCAAGCGTCTTAAAGCTATTATTAATATTACTACCCTTTCCACTGCATTCTTTTTAAAGGCCTCTCAATTGTAGTAACCTTATTGATAATTTCACTCATAAGTGTTTTCTGCTGCCATAGCAGGATATGACAACACAACTATGAAATTCAAATTAAAGGATCAGTGTGACCTTCAGTTTCAGGATAAAGGGTAATAAAAATAAAGGAAACAAGTTGGATTGCTTTGGGATTTTGTTGTGGATTTCTTGGATTCTATGATCTATGATGATTCTATTTTTGTATTTGTTTTATATTAATTTATATTTGTCTATATTTCTGAGATGAGGTATTTTAACTATTTACATCGTTTGAACAGTTGTCTTCATGTTTATTGTCATATTCATGACATTTCACCAGATATACACTTCAACCACCTTCAGTTGATATATGTTAGAATTTTGAACCAAACCCTTTATTTAGTCCACGGGTGATATAGTTATGTGCCATATGTGATACACACTTAGGCGATCATGTATTTTTTTTGATACATGACTGATGAGGCAGATTTTTTCCTGCAGTAGGTTGCCATTTCTTTCTACAGTAGACCAGTTCCCATCCAAGGCTATAGAATCTGGTCTGTCCTGCAATTTATCCATAGCTGGGGAGAGAAGTGAATTTCATGCAAGTGAATGTAATGAATGGATTCAATTGGAATTCAAACTTGGCTCTCCGATTTCTCAATCCGAGCCGCTATCCATTACTCCACCGTATTGTTCTAATTCCACATGCCATGCCTTTTTTTTTTTTTTTTGGATATCTCAGTTTCAGTTAATTTCCTTCCCAAGTTTTTGTTCTCTCTGTTGTAGCCAGGTATTGAACTCAAAACTCTTTAGGTCAAGTCATCTTCAACTAATACTTTTATGCAATAAAGCATGGTACATGGAATTAGAACAACCTACCCTCATGGACTAAATAAAGTGTTCAGTTTGGAATGGCTGAAACATCATAAATATGGCAATAAAGATGAGAACAAAAATTTTGGACAATGTAAATAGTTTATATTTATTTTATACTGGTTTATATGTATCTTATATTTATATATGTTTCTTTTACATTTCACTATATTTGTTTATATATATATATATATATATATATACACACACACACACTATTGTATTTCTGTCTGAATTTCTGGGATGAGGAGTTATCATTATTTACACTATTTACATTTGGACTATTGTCCTCATCTTTGTTGTTATTATCACAATGTTTTGGCCTTCATCAGGTGTCTACAGGGAATACTTAAATGATCTCTTTATTTAATCTACGTGGGTAGACTTGTTCTTGTTGCAGTTTGGAATTCCTAGTAGGTTACTGGGATTGAAATAGCAGCTATGGAAGGCCAGAGGCAACAATGGTCGAAACGTTATGACAATAACAACAAAAATTATGAAAATAGTTCCCATGTAAATAGTATATATACTTTTGTATTCATTTTAGATTTGTCAATGTATAAAAGAATACCCGCTCGGCCCGGTGGCTAGGATCAAAGTGTAGTATCTGCGCTTTGTGAGTTGCCGGGTCGGGTGTCCTCTCGAACTCTCTGCTTGCAGAGAGAACCCGGACGAAGCTCCGCCGATGGGTAGGGTTTCGTTGGGGAGGTTGATTGAACTGATCCATCGGCGGGTTTGGATGGTTATTTATTTTAAGCTGGGCCTACGGGCTCAGAGATACCCACATTAAAAAGGCCTTGTGCCACATTCGATCCCCGTGGGTGGATTGATAAATACCATTTTAGATTTGTCAATATTGTCTCATATTTGTTTATATGATTTTTATATTTTTTATATTTATCGATATTGTTCCATATTTATATTTTTGTATTATATTTATCAATATTGTCTTATATTTGTTTATATGATTTTTGTATTTGTTTTATATTTATCAATATTGTTCTATATTTGTTTATAATGTTTTTGTATTTCTTTTATAATTGTCAATACTGCATATACTCAAGTATAGCATGAGTTTTTTTATGATTGATTTTTTATGCAAAAAATAGTGGGTATGCACTATATGCGGGTCTTTTTTTTTAAGAAATTAAAAATCATATATTTTCAGTGACTGGTTGCACTATACACAGGTAAATTTTTTCTGGAGGGTTTAAAATTCATGCAAAAAATTTCAGAGGAGGTCACACTATGCATGAAGTTGGTTTCTACATAATTATATATGGTATTTGTTTTATATTTGTCATTATTTGTTTTATATGTATTTTGGATTTGTCTATATTATGTATCATATTTGATAGCATATAAAACATCCCATCTGCTCAACATCCTAAATAATTCCTGGATCTTATATTCAAAGTTGTGGTAACTGAGAGGTCAAACACTTTTATATAATCTAACTCAATAGTACATTAATAGTAAATATGGTAGTCTTATAAAGAAAATAGCAGAATCTAGTTGACTAATGTTTACCCAGATACCATAAACTACCAGTACTTCCATATAACCTCACTTTATAATAGTGTTACATTAAATGCAAATGGAGGTGGAGGGTGGTCTAATATGCCATCAAATAAAGGGTGTTCCAATAACTTAGACTGATTTTAAACTTAATTCACATTTAAAATCAGTCTAAGTTATTGGAACATCCTTTACAATAAATATTTATATTCTTAATGAGAATTAATGAGCCATGCAATCTTATATATAAACAAAATTACACTGTGATGGTATAATAGCCAGGAGGCTGATCCCTAAAGGCTAAACTATTTAGTTGGAAATGTGTGAGTGTGGGAGTGAGTTGTGAAGTTTCAGTTTTAAAAATGTCTTGTCAAAGATACTATTTTTGTATGCATATTTTATAATCTTTTTTTTCAATTCCTCTTCATATGATTAGCCTAAAAGATTAAGAATTTACTTTATCAACATTTTTCACATTTGCTTAATTGTTTTATTTTATTTTTTACTGTACATCATATTGCAACAATGCATTTATTAGGATATTGTTTTTAAGATTTAACATCTTTTGTGGCATTAAACACACAAAATTGGCATTTCGAACATTATCAGAAAGTATGATCAGACATTTTAAAATTTAAGACTACTGACTGCAATTTTCACCTTGAGAAGATGACAGCACTAACCAACTGAAGCAAATGAAAAACAAGTAAATCAAATCAGACATTTTTCTCAGCAAGTATTGAAGACACTTGGGTGGAGGTTAAATTATATCAATGAAGTGTAAAAGTTTCTTCTAAAGTCACTCACATATTCATTCACTCACAATACATACAATTCAAAATTAAATGACTGTTCAAATGTATCTGGAAAGATTATTAATTTGAATTATGTAGTAGGAAAACAGTAACATAGGTTCACCAACTGGTTAAAAATTTGACCATCAGAAATAGAAAAATAGATAAAAAGTGATTCTGAGAGGTATACCTGTCACTGATCAATATTTGATTAGTAAACCAATAATATTTTTATAAAATTAATGCTCACTTGACTGTTAACAAAATATTAATTAACAAGATTTATTTTATTTTGGGGTCATTTTTTTATATCTTTTTTCAGTAGATAAAAAAATTACCTTTCAAGATGAGGTCAAAGACAGATGGACCATTTCTTACATAGTGTGGCAGAAGTAACAGTGGAGGCAATAATATTATGCAATAGCTGATTTTCAGATTTCATTGGCATATTAAATAAAATGCATAGTTTATGATTACAACATGAAGATCGTACAGCAATGTGCTCAAAACAATTGTTGATTCTGGCACACAAATCTTTGGGGACTAATGTTGGAATGTGTGCCACTTTGTCAAAGCCCAATCATTAAGTGTATTAAGTGCATTGAATCAAATGGTTAGCAGAAAATAGTAAATATTTAGAACGATTGAATCAAATGATCAACATTTTGACCCACTGCAGAAAATGGTCAGAATTTTGAAACAGTGAATCAAATGGTCATTATTTTGAGTCACTGAATCAATTGTTTAGCATTTTGAGCCATTGAATGAAATTTTTTTTTTTTTTTTTGGGGGGCATTGAATCAAATGGTCAGCATTTTGAGCCATTGAATCAAATTTGAGGGCTATTGAATCAAATGGTCAGCATTTTGAGCCAGTGAATAAATTTGAGGGCTATTGAATCAAATGGTCAGCATTTTGAGCCAGTGAATAAAATTTGAGGGCTATTGAATCAAATGGTCAGCATTTTGAGCCATTGAATCAAATTTGAGGGCTATTGAATCAAATGGTCAGCATTTTGAACCAATGATGTAATTGAATTTTGTTTTTTATTTTTTACCTTTTTATATGTGGGTTGATGATTACATGTACAATGGCTAAATAGGATTTTGTTATCACTGATATCTCACTATTGTTTTTTTGTTTTTTTTACAATAACTGTTTACTTTCTTTCATATTGTTATTAACCTCCCCTATTAATTCTGTCACATACTGTATCTTACACAAGGTGGGTGCTGAAAAGTTCTCAACCTACCTGACAAAATAACCAAACATCAAATATTTAAAATCCCAAGAACTTATCAGCACCCCTTGTTCTGGAAGTAATCAAGTGGATTGAAACAACAGTTCTTAAAAAAAAAGTAAGAAGGCCAAGTGTAACATTCATGAAGAAGCAAGAAGAAAAAAAAAAGAATGAATAGAAATTATTTTGATATTTTTCTTCTTTCCTTCAAAGAAGAAAATATTGCTCAGATGAAGCTCTCGAGTCCTTCTTCTTCTTCTTCTTCTTCTTCATGCTCCATTTGTACTTTTTGCTTTTGAAAGTCTTGACCTACCACAGCAATGCCATATTCTTGATGTTGATTGCTCTTACCTCGAGCGTTTCTTAATTGCATCTCAGTGTGGTGGTTATTTTCAAAGTCCGAATGAAAATACTGTGCTGCATATCGATGTTTTTGTCTCCCGTTGTCATGATCTTCATAAAATCCTACATTCACGTACTCATTGCTGACCTCATATGGATAATCCTCAGATTCCAGATATTGCGGCGGTTTTATCACTTTCCTGGAGTTTGATGTCATGGATCTGTCTTGGAATTCGGAGCTTAAATTATGAGAAATGGGTTTGGTAGGATGGTTTCTGCTGTCAGAATAGCCATATTGTCGAGAGGGTTGCTGTGGTTTTGAAACTGGTAAAAGAACAGCACTTTCATAAGAGGGAGGAATTGCATGTGGTACAGAATCATTTGTCTTCAATTGGCTGGGGCCATCACTGATTTCTGCATAGGCATTCACCAGATCCTGGGATGTATCAAAGTCACCAAATTTCCAACCCTTTAAAACACTGACCAACTCTCCTATAATTAAAAAAAATAAACACAATGTTTTATATTAACATTTTAAGATTAATTCAAGACAATAACTTCCTGGTTTTTACTACATTTTTTTGTAAAATCATTAAAAATGAATCAACATTTTATATAAAACTATCAGCCATGGCCAGCTTGTCGATCAGAAAAAGCGTTCAATTAGAATGGAGCAAAAACAGCATCATGTTTAGATATAACATAGACTATCTCTTTCAATTACTTTAAAGTACTTTCATTAAAAAACATTTTGAATTAATGCAGTTACTGATACAACAGTCATCTGTATTTATTCAATCGAAGTTAGCCGAGGGCCTGAAGGAGTAAAACAGGCAACATGACAGCCCACTTCAGGCCATAATTATTTTGGAAGTTTTGAAATTCAATTTGTCAGTGTACTGCCAGGGATGTAAAAAAGAGGATGAATTTATGAAGCAGTTGTTAAGTTTGATGAAAAGTTTATTGAAAGATTTACGAAAAATATGAAAGAAACCAGTAAAAATCACCATTTTTGCTATTTATACAAGTTTTCACTATCTGGGTAGACTCAATTATCAAGTTAAATGATGGTTAAACAATCAACTTATTGTTGGCTACAATTGAGTGTAGTTTGCATTAGATTGCTTGAAAATTGAGGGAGTTTCTAGTTTAAAATTTGTGTTGAAATTGATATTTTGTTTTTTGCTAAATTCAGTGGTGTAGAAATAAAAATGAAGTATTGTTGAGCTCATTATGATGTAAGTAACCTACATACTGAATTTGAATGAAATTGGAGGAAAAAAGGTAAATTTATCGCTTTTTTATCAGCTTTATAGATTATTGATTTTTAAAAGATTATCGATTTTTTATGCTAAGAACCTATCTCTTACATTGTACAAGGTATGTATCAAGTTTGGTCAAAATTGGTTGGATGGATCTCAAGTGAAAAGGTATTGCACAGACAGACATCTATCAGTAATGCTTGCATTGATTCCTAGCCACTGACAATCCCTTTTTCCCGATTTTAAATGCATTTTAACATAAAATCTATAGCAGACATTACACCA
This sequence comes from Acanthosepion pharaonis, assembly GCA_903632075.3. Lineage (NCBI taxonomy): Eukaryota > Metazoa > Mollusca > Cephalopoda > Sepiida > Sepiidae > Acanthosepion > Acanthosepion pharaonis. Next base: position 885,705 of record CAHIKZ030000419.1, on the reverse strand, counting down.
TTCAGCAGTAGGGATCATTTTTAAGCTTTTAGGTATGCATAAAAACTGGGAGTGTGTATCATGTGAATCTCAAAAGGTTAGCTCACTTTCACATCATGCCAAGGTTGAGGTAGGAATACTAAACTAGATACCTGGAACAGATACACATAACTTAGACAAGACCCTTCACTCACTCGTTAAATCACCAACAGAGTAAGTTCAAACATTTCTTTTTTTTTTTTTTTTTTTTTAAAGACTCTCATGGGAACATCCCATGTATTTACACTTTCTTTAAAATACAATCCTCAAACATTCTTCCAAATAAAAGTTCTTGATAGAATAAAAATTTCATTTTGTTCCATTCTCTTTTTTGTCTATTTTCTCAAACAGTTCAACACTTGTATTTTATGCTTGTCAACACACGATACACAAACTTAACTTCAAATAGCAACCACAAATATAACACAATAAATCCTTAACAATACATAATATATATAATAGCTCTATTCTATATGTCATGCTTACATTCATTCTTGACTGCTGACAATTCCTTACTTCTTTATTCTCAATGCATTTTTATAGTAAAATCATTAGCAATGCATTTCCAGGATGCATATAATAGCTCTATTCTATATGCCAAGCTTACATTCATTTTTGACCACTGACAATTCCTTTCTTCCTGATTGTTAGTGCATTTTTATAGTAAAATTATTATCAATGCATTTACATTATTACATATAATAACCCTCTTCTATCATTCCTAACCACTGATAATAATTGTTTTATATTTGTTTATTTCAGATATTTATGTCAACATGAGAGTTATGAAATACAAAGATTCGAATCATACCAAAAATTAATTATCTAGGAAATGGTTAAACAGAGGACTGAAAATTTGACATTGAAATCCAAAAATGGATTGGAATAGCGAAAACTGCTTTCAGAAAGCTAAGTATTAAGAAATAGTAAATTTTTACTAGAAACAAAGAAAACAGTGCTGAACTGCTATGTTATATCGGTCATCTTATATGAAAGTGAATGGAGCAACAGAAATGTGATTTCTACAGAAGGATACTAAGCAAGCCATAGATGGAATATATTGACAACAAGAAAGTTTTAAGGAAAATGGAAGTGAAAAAGGACACTTGTATTTAGGATCAGAAAGAGATGGCTGACATTTCTGGGTCATCATGAGCAAAGAGGTTCTTGGAGGATCTGACATTTACAAAAGATGCTGAAGGCACAGAGAAACAGCAAGTCACCTACCTCAGAAGCTTTTTTTTTTTTTTTTTTTTTTTCCATGGCAGAACAAGAATAGGGGTAGTAAAGAAACAAACAATACTTGAAGCTACAAAGGATAGGAAATTAACGAGAATCATGCCACAAAGAATTTGCTTATGACTAATAGTCAAAATATTGACTTGTAAGCTCAGATCCCTTGAATCCACCATTCATCTTTTGATAGATCTGATATTGATATAAAGCAAAACTTCAAAATGCTAAAAGCGTTTAAAACCAAAAGGATAACCAAAATGTAACGAAACACTAATGGCTGCCATTTGCATAATATAAAATGCTTATTTGTACAGCTGTGTTTCCTTATTTGCTGCACTTTGTTATTTTAATAAAATCTCCCAAGATGCATTAGTTTATGTTTTGGATGCTGGAATTGGTTTTATAGAAATCAATAAAAACTTTGTTTTTTTCTCAAACAGAGCCAAACTCAAGTGCAGATATATATGCTTGATATTCGTCCTCCAGAAAGTAAGTGCAATGGATGCCAGATAGAATGATAATGAAGAGTAAGGGGGACAATAAAAGTGAACAGGAAGGTGGACAAGAAAAGAAAGAAAGGAAGGAAGGGGGATAAGAAAAGTGAGAGGAAGGGGACAAGAAAAGGAAGAAGGAAGGGGACAAGAAAAGTGAAGAGGAAGGGGGACAAGAAAAGTGAAGAGGAAGGTGGACAAGAAAAGTGAAGGGTAAGGTGGACAAGAAAAGAGAACAGAAAGGTGGGCAAGAAAAGTGAACAGAAAGGTGGGCAAGAAAAGTGAACAGGAAGGGGGACAATAAAAGTGAACAGGAAGGTGGACAAGAAAAGTGAGCAGGAAGGGGGATAAGAAAAGTGAAGAGGAAGGGGGACAAGAAAAGTGAAGAGGAAGGGGGACAAGAAAAGTGAAGAGGAAGGGGGACAAGAAAAGTGAAGAGGAAGGGGACAAGAAAAGTGAAGAGGAAGGGGACAAGAAAAGTGAAGGGTAAGGGGGACAAGAAAAGTGAACAGAAAGGTGGGCAAGAAAAGTGAACAGAAAGGTGGGCAAGAAAAGTGAACAGGAAGGTGGACAAGAAAAGTGAAGAGTAAGGGGGACAATAAAAGTGAACAGGAAGGTGGACAAGAAAAGTGAACAGGAAGGGGGATAAGAAAAGTGAACAGGAAGGGGGATAAGAAAAGTGAACAGGAAGGTGGACAAGAAAAGTGAAGAAGAAGGGGGACAAGAAAAGTGAAGAGGAAGGTGGACAAGAAAAGTGAAGAGGAAGGTGGACAAGAAAAGTGAAGAGGAAGGTGGACAAGAAAAGTGAACAGTAAGGTGGACAAGAAAAGTGAACAGTAAGGTTGAACTAAAAAAAGAGTAAATAAATGTAGACTGGTTTGTAACATCAGAATAATGCTTCCTGACTATACACAGTATGAACACTTTCCCTAATATGCTGACGATACCCTCGGATCTTTCTGTGTTCACATCCCAGGGTAATTGCGTCAAATATCAAAGACGGCATTTAAAAATATTTAATTCATAAGAAATGACACTAAACATTGTTTTGCTTGTTTTTTTTGAGAAGAAAATGAAGTATTGTTTTAAAATGTTTTAATTAGTGAAGTGTTAAGATGTGAGATGTTATTTTAATTGGTGAAGATTTGTTTTAAGGGATATATTGATTAAAACAGGAAGCATTCTTATGAAATCATTTGAAGTTAGTGTCTTCATGCCAACTGTATCACTATGTCTTATGGTAAATAAATTTGTTTGAAGAACTATTGAACATGAATCCAAACTCAAATTTCTTTTCCAATGCAAAATATAAAAGATCAAATGGATATATTGAATTCAAAATGATTGATATGAAGCAAAACAGAAAAGATTAAAGTTTTAAGGCAAAATAGTGCAATGGCTTGCCAGTTCCTTTTGCACAAGGGATGTTGGGTCTACCCCATTCCTTCATTTAGAAGTTCCTTCACCCACAGGTAATGTTGACCTCTGAGGTGTAGCTCCTACACCTATTCTGACCACTGGCTGATGGTCATTTGGTGCAGGTGATTATAAAAAAAGTAGACTTCAGAAAAGATTTACAAGTGATAGCACACTGACATTAGGAGAGCTTAAAAGAGATCACTGGAGGTTCTAAGTAGCTTCTTCAAAACAAAAATATTGATGCTTTAAACTGAGTGAAATTTAGCAGTTTCATGGATAATTATGAATTACATTTGGCAATGAAAAAAGCCTAAGAGTTTGGTATTCAAAGTGCTTAAGAAATATAGCCTTGTGTCAGACTTAGTAGTTCTTACCCTGATCAAGTGGTAAACTGCGTCGTTGTCGGGCCTGGGCACATCTTAGGGTATCCACTTTCATGTCAAGGCTGTCAATATCCTCAAAAGCAAAAGTCATATCTTTAATCTGTAAAAAAAAAGAAAAGAGGTTTATTAATAGATTTTCAGGTGTAACTTGCTTCTATATAGTGTGCGATGGGTAAATTGTTGACATTTTATATTTTTAATTTCACGCATGTGCATTGTTTGTTTTTGATTTTGTTGACTGCATAGAAATTTGGAAATGGAATGCTGTACTTCTTGGCATTTGTGCCAGAAGCTCCAATACAAATATTTCAGAGTGTTTGGGTGTCAATCTGAGGACAGTGCAGAGGATTCAGAAAGAGTCGGTTGAGTCTAATGGTGATTATGAAGGTACGGCAGCTTGGAATACTCACTATGATCATTCTGATGAGAAAGGAAAACCTGAGTTTGTTGGTGAGGACCTCGGACTCAACACAGAGGGCTACATCAAGTATCTTGAGGAAGTATTGCTACCCTGGGTCAAGAGGGTGGTTGCTGGAAGACCCTATGTCTGGCAACAGGACTCTGTACCATGCCACACAAGCAGGAGAACCCATTTATGACTGTCAGACAATTTCTGCAACCACATCATCCTTTACATCTAACCACTTAACTTCCCAGACTGCAACCCCCTTATGTGTGGGGCATAGTTGAGCAAGAGACCAACAAAACTCTTTTTAACATCAATGAGAAACTGAAGGCAAGGATTATGGCAGCATTCAGCAACTTAAACAAGGAAGAGTTGCAGGAGATTCCAAAATCGCCTGGAGGCCATGGTTGAAGCCAATCTTGATTTTATTGAATAAATTTACTCTTTAGCATTTCAAGATATTTTTGTGTAATTTTGGTAAATATATCTGTTAAAATAAGATGCCAATATTATTTTCATTTTTGCATAATTTAGATGACAATTTAACCATTGCACACAGTATAATGGTCAAATGAATGAAGAAAAACAATTCTTACAGTATTTAATCACAAATCCAATGCTTCTGAGAAAAATAATCCTTAAATAATAGACATGTATATTGTAAGCCTATTTGGGTTGCTTGTAATAATAATAATAATGGCGACTTGGAATATCAACAAAAAACAAGATAATGATGTATAACTTAGCATGAAAAGGGTTACAAATTATAAAGAAAGACTGATACTAAAAAAGAATTGAGATATGTACAATTTTTAAATTAATCTGACCAAATGCTAGAGGTGACAGGTGCAGAAGAGTGATCAAAGAAGGATAAGGGGCTGCCTGCATCCACTGAAGGGTAACAGGTACAGAAGAGACATTAAGGAAATTGAAAGAGCTGCTCATACCCAGTGGAAAGCAACGGTAATAAGAGAGAGTAGAAGCAGCCAGGCAGAGAAGGAGAATTCCCCAAAATTATGAATTAATTTCTCAAGACCAAAAACAATAGACTATTTTTGGAAATCAGGGTTATTCACCAAAACTCAGCCTACATCTTGCCTTGCACCAGTTTCTAGTTGGAGTCCATAAAAATGAATGCGTAAAAGCCATTCAGACAGATAGAGTTGAAATGTAGTTGACAGTTGAGAGCTGATAAGGGGAGGAGCAGAGGTCACTGAGAGATTCCACAACTCCTGCTGAACACAAGATCCTCCAACTTCAGCCTTGAGCCAAACTTACCAAATCAGTAAAACAAATTTCGCTAATTCTGCAAGCCAAAACTTACCAGCTTACCCAAGTGTTGCGTCTGATTTAGGAACAGGTTGGGTTGATAAACACCTGTATTCGAACACAACTACTAATGAACCATTGTACGCAGAATTGATATAAAAATAGTAATTATTTTTCATATATATTTTGAGTTCTGCTTTTTTCCTCCAGTTTTATTGCACAATTTCACTCTACTTGAACCAACCCAACATGAAGATACCTGTGACGAATCAAACTTGGCCTCCTTATAATCAAATCAATCAAAACATGGGGTAAGGCAGGTCAGGATTGAAGAGATCATTCCATTGATCAAATCAGGATCCACCCTGGGCTGACCATGATGAAAGATTACCTCTGTTGATATTTGTTGTGAACCAGCGTTGACCCTGAAGTGTTACAATGCCATTCCAATTGTCTTTAATCAAATGGAGAATTTTCTGATTTTTATACTTTGTGGCACACTGCCAATTATATATTGGTCATATGGGACCAAACAGATTTTGGAAGAATATAATTCTTATTGTCTTTAATCGCATATTAACAGGATCTAGTTACAATATGAGCTTATGGTACATTGAGTTTTTGTCATATGCTACCAAACAATCTGTTTTACTAAAATTCTTGAAAGAACATCCAATTTTTCAAATTTGATTTATTTTTATAATATTCCAATGTTTTGAATTTGTTCAATCCTTACATTATGTTGTCAAGGCTTTTCATTATCTGTCTATATTTCTGAGATGAGGTATTATGTACACTATTTACATTATTCGGACTATTGTCCTCATCTTTGTTGCCATATTTATCATAACATTTTGGCTGTTGTACGCTCTGGCCTTCTTCAGGAGGTTGGAATGGTATGTGGAACTAGAACAGTTTACCCCAGTGAACAAAATAAAGGGTTCAGTTCAACATTCCAACAACCTGAAGAAGGCCAGAGCGTACAACGGCCAAAAAGTTGATAAATATGGCAACAAAGATGAGGACAATAGTTCGAATAATGTAAATAAGGTTTTTCATGATGCCAATATAATAAGATGGCAAATCTTGATATCTGTGATTGCATTCACTCATTTCTATGCTATTGACAAGTTATATGAAATCTGTTTGGAAGTGATCCCTGCCATATTATATGAATAAATAAAGAATAGGCTACCAAGGATAATGGCACCATAGTTCTTTTCAAAGTCCTCTCTTAACCTGACAGATTTATTTTAGCATCTCTCCCCTTTTTGAAAAGGGTCAGCAATGTCTTCTTACAAGAACACTGTCAGCTGTATTGTCATGTTTTTATTAATCTTGTTTGAATTTTAGATTTAGGGGACACTGAAAGATGCATGGTGACAAATCTAGACTGTACAGGTACTGGCTGATGCTCTTCTTTGCAAAAAAAAAAAAAAAAAAACCACGCCCCCCCCCAAACAAAAACAAAAACAAAAAAAAAAAACACCATCCCCACCATAAACCCCCAAAACTCCTTTATTTTTATCTACTTAGTGTGTCATTGTGATGGACACAGTACACAAACTCAGTCAATAACGCCTTAGTATTGACTGAGTAAATACACAGAAGTGTGCATGTTCATGAATGTACAGTAATCTGATAGCTTCAGATTCCATCACGGAAACATAACTAATTCTTACGACCTTCAAAATGGTTGATACATTCTCATTGCTCTACGTCCACTGCTGATGTCCTAATTATCATTACACACAGAATCAGTGAAGCACTTGATAATAAATTAATCACAAGAGTGATGGCTAAATATCTCAAAGGCCTTTGACAAAGTGTGGCATAGGGGGTTGCTAAACAAACTCTCTAGCTATGGCATCATTGGAAGAGTTTTTACAATTTAGAATGAAAGCAATGATGGTACCTACACAGAATCCATCATAAAAATTCAGGATGTGGATTCAGTAAATACTAATCCCTTCAAATTTCTTGATATATGGATCAGTTTTTAGTAATGGAAATAATAAAACAGAAAATAGAATAAGGTGCATGTGTGATAGTTTCGCCCAACACTGCCAATTGTTACAAAACTAAAACATTAAACTGAAAACTGTAGTCATGTTCTTAAAATAGCCTCATCAGATCAAGACTTTCATATGGATGCTATGCATGGTGCCAAATATATTCAGAAATATCTAAATTATCAGTTGCATACAACTGATTTCTAAGATTAATAGTTAATAATGGCTTTGAGCAAATTAAGTTGATTGATCTTGGCAAAGACCATCCTTCTTTGAATCATGTGAACTGGCACTACACAATCACAGAGAAAGAACTCTACCAATTATCAGAAAACATGTCACTTGAGGACTGCCAAAAGCAGCAACAATTAAAATGGATGGCACATGTAACATGAAGGGAAAATAATGACAATCAAAAGGTTGACGTTTTTTTCGAATTGGAAGGGTAGGAGGAGAGACATTGACGTTCCATATGACTTCAAATAAAAGGGTAGGAATTACCCCCCCCCATTAATAACAGAAAGAGCAATAACTATTTTTCTGAAAAATTGTTTTAAGAGAAAGATTTTATAAATTTTAACTGACAAGCTGCTCACTCAATAAATACCGAATGTTTCCTTATAAGGAATTGGCTAATATTACCTTTAGCATAAATAGATGAAGGGAACAGATACTTCACTGATCACAGTCCGATGGCCAGGGAGTGAAGAAAAGCATAACAACTGTTTGGTCAATGAATGCCAAATGTTTCCTTATAAGGAATTGGCTAATATTATCATTACCATAAAAATTGTTCTTAATAATCAGTCTTCTGAAGCTCATGAGATCAATGTAGGCATTCCCTAATGTGTTCTCCTCGGACTTATATTCTTTCTGCTTTATATTAATGAGCTGTAAAAAGGCCTGGGAGACAATATAAAAGGTTACAGAATAAAGGGTGCAGTGGTGATGATAATGGCTTAGCCTAGATTTGTACAGGTTAGGATGATAGTGATCAGGAAAACATTGTCTTAGTAGTCAATACCACAGAGCAGTGGCAAGAAGCTGCTTGAGTGGAACTTACTTCTCACCAATGGAAAACTTATGCCCATATAACAATTTTAACCTTCTACCTTGGGTGGCTCTTGGGATTTTTTAAAAACATTGCTGATATGCAATATATTTAGAAATAGCTATTATATTTTCCAACCTTAATATATTTTGGTTGGTATAGGTTAATTCTTTGAAGCTTAATGATGTATATTCTATACATTCCAGATATATTTGCTTAATACTAAGACATATTAATTTGTACTTAGAACCTTGGTAAATGGAACTGTACATTTTTTGACTTGCTCTTGATATAACTATCAGTTCACAATCAAATTCCTTGTTAAGACGATTTGATAACATAGAAATATTTGGATGTGAAAAGCAAAGGCCTCATGTTATTCTCGTTCTGCCATTTTCATCTGCTTTATGATAGTAAAGATAGTAGGAAAAAGAACATCAACAGTGGGAGTAGGACGATTAACAACATTGCTATAACTCCCAGCTTTATCCATTTTTCAACTCACTCCTGGTATATGTCGTACGAGCTCTTCAATATGATACGGAGACTTTTGAATTTAAGCATGCTACTAAATTGGCAACAAGGCCTCATCAATTTATGGTTGAATTTTCTAGCCCTAAGTTCTATGTTAAATTTCTTTTCTCACACTTCTTGCTTGTGGAACTCTCTTCCGGTTCTATGCTTTTCGATAAACTTTGATTTTCAAATCATTAAAAGGTACCAATTTTCCATCGGTTGAAGATGTAAAAAGAGCTACTCTGACATGGTTCAGATCACATGACCCACAGTTTTACTCAGATGGATTTAAAGGCTGCAGAATTGTATTGACCTTTTGGAGCATATGTTGAAAAAACATAAATGAGAACATTTTTTTCTTAACTTTGTGAAACCATCTCGTATATAAATATATATATATATATATATATATGAAGAAATATAGTCTTAAAATGTTCTATATTTCTGGGATAAAGTGCTCAATATCAGAGATAGAGCATGTGTAAATATAAAAGTGAACATAGAAATCAACACTTAGAGGAAAACTTATTAAGAATGACCAAATAAAGACATTCCCTAAGTGATGATAATGGCTTAGCTTAGATTTGATAACAATCATTATCTAAATCTTATCTATTTTAATAACAATCATTATCTACTGTCTTCCCCATTACACTTCTATTGTTCTTGCTCTTTAATAATGTTTTCTATTTTCTAATTCTTTCACACCCAGTAACCCCCCTGTGTCTTAGAGGTTTTACATCCTTACTTGGGGTGAAAGCATTAAAACTAAATAAATAACTCCCTGTGTGACACCATATGATACTGGTAAAAGAAAAACAGTTCATTTAAAATATGAAGTGAAACAGATAGAGAAGGTTAAAAGTATGGAATACCATAAACTGAAAGAAGGAACAAAATAGTTTCCTATCAAAAATCTAGCTTGAAGACAGACCTGAAAATAATGATTTTATTGGTTTTGGGAAAGATATTATCTGAGGCCATGTGGAAGGCTTCAACCCATGAGGCCCGAGAAGGAATAGGGAAAGTATATTCGAGGTTAGTCAAGAATCTTGGAAATAGAAGCAGAAATTGATTTATGCCTGCTTAATTAAAGTGGAAGTTATGAAAACAGAAGAAGGAGTCAATTGAGTTATAATATTTAGTAATTTTAATGATGAAGAAAGGATTGAGAAACTGATTTATACCTGCCTGTCAAAGAGCGGAAACAGTTTTGCTGATTTTAGAAATGTAAACAAATGAAGAAATTTAACCTCAGCTTGAAGAAATTGAAATACAAAATGGACCTGTAAAGTTTGTATGATTAAGTGAAAAGGTATGAAGACAAGTTTTGCTAATAGCAGTAAATGTCTGCTTAAATAAACAGGACTGGAGACTGAAAAAATTGTTGTTGAAAATTAAGATAATTACAATTAATGATTAAAAGTAAGAACCTTCCTTTCCCTCACTTGTTTTAAAAATCAGGCAGCCAAAGCAGTGGGCTCAAATGAAATACTAAGAGAGGAGGAGGAAGCAGGAGAAATGACCTCCGCCCATTTGGAAGTAATGGTGCGGGGCATAAATAAGAGAAAGAATAAGTTATAAGGGTGGGGCAATACTTGCAACCATCACCAGTAGGCTGAATAGTTCTCCCAAATTTGGAAAGATAATTAATATTGCAAACCAAAGAATTCTTGTTCAAATGGATACAGAAACCTGGGGAATAACTAGATCCCCAAATAGTGTCAGTTCCACTCCAGTCTTCGGTTGAAGTCAATATAAGTGGAGCGCTTAGGCAATCCAGAAAGAGATGACAGACAAGTGGCGAAGAGCAAACAAAGGCACAACTGAAATCCTAGGACAGGACACTGATATAAGAGGAAGAGAAAATACTGCAGGGATAGAATGAATACATCAGAGAATTCTTGCACAATGAAAGAGAACAACTGACAATATGCAAAAATATTGAATGAACAGAAATATTAAAATCTGAAGTGGAATCAGTATTGACAAAATTGAAAAGAAACAAAGCAGCAGGACCAGACAGAATTGTAATAGAGATTCTGGCAGTCTTAGTTGATTTCGGCATTGACAAAATAATATATGTAATAATAAATGAAATGCACAACAGTAGTGATATACTGGAAGTCCTAAGTAGGTCTATTTTCATGAAGCAGGTCCACACGGAATTGTAATAGAGATGCAGGCAGCCTTAGATGATTTTGGGATTGACAAGATTACAGAAATAATAAATGAAATATACAACAGTGGTGATATAATGAAAGACTTAGGAAGTCCTATGAAAATAGATCTACTTAAGAAGTCAATTGCAAACAAATATGAACTCCACTAGACAATCAGCCTAATGAGCCAAATAACAAAACTCATCATCCGAATTCTGATGAATAGAGTGTGCAGCAGAATTAGACCGAAATTAGGACAAGAACACTGCAGGTTCATTAAAGACTTTGAATCAAGGAACACAATATTTATACTCAGAATGATATCAGAAAGAGCAATGCAAAAAGATATACACCTATATTTTATAAATTATGTTTGAATTCCAGTTGAATCCATTACATTCACTTATATGCTAATACCCTTGGGAAAGGTATGAATCCTCTTCTTCTCCCTCCAGCTATGGGTAAATAGTAGGACAGACCAGGTTCTATAGCCTTGGATGGAAATTAGTCTACCACAGAAAGAAATGGCAGCCTACTGCAGGAAAAAATCTGCCTTGTCAGTCATGTATTGAAAGATACATGATTGCCTAAGCATGTATCATGCATAGCACATAACTGATTGATTCCGCTTGATATCAACTATGTTGTTAAAACCAAAACCAAAATGGTGGGTTTGGTTTACATTAAACGCATGATCCATCTCCAACTTTCATGGATGTATTGTTAGCAAAGACAATTTGAGATGAAGCAATGCTTTAGGGTTGTTTGTTTTGTTTTATGGCATATCAACCTCAATGTTTTTTTCCTTGGTAATATTTTTGTTTTGTCAAAAATCTATTTCTGTTAATATTTTTTTCCTAAAAAATGTATGGCTGGTAAAATTTTTTTTTTCTTCAAAAAAAAAAAAAACGTAATTGCTGGTAATAGTTTTTTTTTTCTTCAAAAATTTAATTCTGGTATTAAAACCTATTTTTACACTTTTATAATGCTTTTTACCTCAGTCTCAGGGTTAACTATTTGCCCATAGCTGGGATACTAACAGGTGTTACCACCCCAGGTCAGGATGGATCTGGAAACACCAGCAATTAAGAGGTGGTTCCACACTCCTCAAAACCTCCTGATCAGAGGCCTTGCTGTTTGATGTAGTTTATCCAAGACGCGAATGTAGTTTATTGTCATACCCAGGATGCAGATGTAGTCTCAGTTTCGGGGTTAACTATTTGCCCATAGCTGGGACCCTAACAGGTGCTACCACTCCAGGTCAGGGCCGACCTGGGAACATCAGCAATTAAGAAGTGGTTCCATGCTCCTCAAAACCTCCTGATCAGAGGCCTTGCTGTTGGACACAGTTTATTGTCTTACCTAGGATGCAGATGTAGTTTATCGTCATACCCAGGACGTGCTTGTGTTTGAGGATTCACTATTTGCTCATAGCTGGGACCCTAACAGGACGGGCATTAGGGTTGGTTGCATAGGATCATTTATTTTTATTTTATTGTTGGTTGTGATTATTACGTTTACTTATGTTTATAAGATTCCAGTTGAATCCATTACATTTACTTACGTACTAATACCCTTGGGAAAGGTATGAATACACTTCTTCTCGATTTCAGTGATACACTTTCTGCCCTTCGTTAAAACACTTCCCAGATAACTAATAGCAAATCAAAAAGTAATATAGATTTGCATACAAAAGTATCCAACAGTATTTTCCTTGTTTTTTTCTGTCTAAGCATTCTGAATTTGATAATGTTGATCTACTCAGTATCCAACCAACCTGTTCAACCAATAAAGCACGGCAATTCTGAGAGAATTGGAAACTCTACTAGCATTTAACATTGGTGGCCACAATCTTAATAACATAAGATATGCAGATGACACAGTACTGATAGCAGACACGAAATAGAAATGACAAAATCTGCTACAGAAGTTAGTGAAGAAGAGGGAGAAGAAGGGACTAAGCATAAACTACAAGAAGACAGAATGCATGGTCATCAGTAAGAGGATGAGCCCGAAATACGATTTGCAGATTGAGAACACTAGAATCAAGAAGATGCGGAATTTTAAATATCTAGGAAGCATATTGACAGAGGATGGTAAATGTGACACTGAGATCTGTAGACGTATTGGGATGGCCAAGGACACATTCCAAAAACTGTGCAGAGTATTGCAAGACAGGAGGATTTCTTTGGTAACAAAGAAAAGAATATTGAACTGTTACGTGACATCTGTCCTTCTTTATAGCAGCGAATGTTGGATGATTTCCTCAAAAACGAAGAAGAGACTAGAGGCATCAGAGATAAGGTTCTACAGAAGGATGCTAAGGATATCATGGACTGAGCATGTGAGCAATGATGAGGTCTTAGAGAGATTGCAAACAAGGTGGAGGTTTATACTTAACATCAGGAAGAGGCTGTTGAAGTTCCTGCGACACAAAATAAGAAAGGAGGGACTGGAGAATCTGATATTCATGAGTCGAATAGAGGGAAAGAGAGACAAGGGAAAGCAGTGCGTGACGTATCTGGCGGCCTTGAGCAGGTGGATGACAGAACGTGGTCTGGGAGAGGAAACAGAGGGAAGGAACTTGTTGAGAGCTGCATGGGATAGGAGGAGGTGGAGAGCCATGATCACCTACATCCTAAATGGAGATGGTACATAAAAGGAAAGAAAGATTCATAAAATAGCTTAATATGTGAATTAATAATAAATAATATAATTATCATTTCTATAATTAGCAATAATAATTGTCATATATATATTCAACTCCCTTAATGTTGTGATGATATAACCAAACTTCCCCATTCACAATAATGGATGGACTGGTTGCCGATTAAGTACGGCCACAGCGGACAGTCAAAAGTCTTCGTTTCTTAACACCTATTGAGGTTAGCATACTCCCGACTGTCTCTGTACCTGACGCATCTACATCCGATTATAAACCTATTATTGAAAACCAACACTCGGGTTACTTAGTTTATTATATCTTGCACAAGATATAACACTTAAAAATTTAATAAGGCAGTAATATTAATCAGCATTTTTCAAACATTTTTTTTATTGTGACCCACAGCAAGAACCACATTTTGCATTTTACCTATGTGTAATAAAACAAAGACAAACTCTGTTCACTAGGTTCATTTATTTAGCATCGACAATTTATACATATATTTCTTATGATTTGCAGATATCTATTGGTGTCATCTATTTGCATGAATATAAAATTATTACTTTGAGAAAAACAAATTTAAAGGAAATTTCGACACAAAGGTAAATTAAATAATATTTGAAAAAAAAAAAGAAAGTCATTTAATGAGACGAATGTGCTTGTTTGTTCAAAAGCAGCTGATTCCAATTGGGAATACAGAAAGACAATGCAACACGTATATCAGATGCAGTGTTGAGCCTGTTTCTGTCCTTCATGTTAAATGTGGAAAATCCCTATTCACCAAAATAAGTAGTTGTAAAAGGCAGTAGTAATAAAAAAACCTTTTTAGTCATTCACCGGCCACAGAGATGAATGAACTGCACACCTTCATACCTAAGTTTTGGCATGAGTGTCTTTGTGAGAGAGAACACAACGCCAAAATGCGATCCACACAGATGAGCAGACAGAAGGATCTACAGAATTTGACCCATGTTATGTGCGACTATCAACTTTCTGCAGTTCAGTTTACACTTGACAGAGGATACATTTTTCAACAAAACCACGACCTAAAACATATTTTGAAAACTTACCTCAGAGAATGTTTTTAGAATATAGTTAATGTAATGGAATGAATAGACTAGACTCTATAGCCATGGTTGGCAACTAGTATAGAAGAAGATCAACTCTGAATTCAAAACCATATGTGCTTCTGCTGGTGCACATACTTTGAAATTGAGATCTAATAAGCATAGTTGCAATATAAACTGTAGGTTTGTTCTGTGAGTATTGAAAAAACACAAGCTTGAGCAGATTGGCATGTCTGGAAACAAGCAGCCATGCTGAAGATGAGAAATCCCACTGATTTACAGTCAAAACAGCTCTGGTGATGATGGAGTGACCTTCTCAGTCACTTGATCTAAGCTAAATTTAACATTTGTGGCATGAATTGAAAATTCCTATTCATAAACAAAAGCCATTGAATTTGAATAATTTGGTAGAATTATGCAGTGATGAATGGTGAAAAACTGGTTGTAAGGTGGGAAAAAATTCATCACCCACAAGGCTGTGTAATTGGTGATCAGATAATTTTTTATCAGGTTGTTTTTGCATAGCAGATTTGAAAAAACTCGCCAAGACTTAAGGGAATTTTTTTTTGCAAAGATATCAGTCCATTCTTTAAAAAAAGTCTTTTACTTTCTGCTCTTTTGCATGGTCATTCATTTTTCAACAAAACCATGACCTAAAACACATTTTGAAAAACCACATCAGAATGTTTTTAGAATGTAGTTAATGTAATGGAATGGATAGATTGGACCCTCTAGCCATGGTTGGCAACTAGTATAGAAGAAAGTCAATTCTGAATTTAAAAACATGTAACGTCTGCTAAGGATACTTTCAATATAAATGACAGTTTGGCTTGGTGAGTGTCAAAGAAATACAAATAAGTCTGAGAAGATGGGCATATTCAGAAAAAAGTGGCCATCCTGAAGATGAGATATGCCACTGATTTGCAGTGTGCTTTCATCTCGAAACAGTACTCATGATGATGGTATGGCCTTCTCAATCAACTCACCTAAATTGAATTGAACATTTGCGG
>CAHIKZ030000419.1:807500-862500 GCA_903632075.3 Acanthosepion pharaonis | reverse complement strand
GCATCAAGGATAAATGTACTGTTTGTTGTAACACATTCATTTCTTCAACTTGATTAACATAACCCAAAATCTTGGTGATTGCATTTGGAAATGACCTCTGACCTTTTGTTTAGGAATTTGTATTGTTCTGGAAAGATGAGGATGGTTTATTGTTTTTTTTTCCCATCTAAGCAAAAAAGTTACATCATTTTGAGGCTTATTTTTGTAAGGTGGTGCTGTCTTTCTTATTTCCAGTTATTTTTGGTGTGCTATAGTTTGTATATATATATATATATATATATATATATGAAAATATATATGGGATAGGAAGGAACTGGTTAGGTAAATAATCCAAAGTTCCTTTAGTATTTTAGTTATTATTTTTAAAAAAAATAGTGCTCGATACAAAAATAGAGCATAAATATAATTATTTATTTAAAAATATGATTCCAACTCACGACATAAGAGGTCTCATGTTTCAAAACAAGAGCCGAAAAATTCAATATAATTATTTGAATTAAATTGAGTTAAAGTAAACTCTGTTCCATCATCAAGCGAAATTTTTTTTTGAAACTTGCAATTTCTCATGGAGGCACAAAGGACATGGGTCATTCCAAGTTTTACATGTTCTAGCCCCGTTTATAATTTTCCATTTAACTTTAGGCGTTCTATTTGTTTCCTTCAGATGCCAAAAATATTTAGATAGGGAAGTCTGATTCAAAAAAAATTTCGCTTGATGATTGAACAGAGCTTATTTTAACTCAATTTAATTCAAATAATTATATTGAATTTTTTGGGTCTTGTTTTGAAACACGAGACCTCTTATGTCACGAGTTGGAATCATATTTTTAAATAAATAATTATATATATATATATATATATATATGTGTGTGTGTGTGTGTGTGTGTGTGTGTGTGTGTGTGTGTATATATATATATATATATATATAGATAGATAGATAAACCTAGTGAGCCAGACAAACCTACCCAGGTTTCACCTAAGCAGATCGTCAGGGGAAGCTAAGATAATTTTTTTTTGTCTTTATATATATATAAGGAAGGACAGTAAGATTTATAATCTGGTGTTCTTAGCAATTATTCTTATTTTAAAAAAAACAGTACTCAATACAAACAGTAGAGCAAAATATTATAATTATTTTCTTTTTAAAAAATAATGAATCTATGGATTTTAAGTTTAATTTGTATAAATGAATTTATAAATTTAGTTTCAGTTT
The DNA here is from genome assembly GCA_903632075.3 of Acanthosepion pharaonis. NCBI lineage: Eukaryota > Metazoa > Mollusca > Cephalopoda > Sepiida > Sepiidae > Acanthosepion > Acanthosepion pharaonis. The sequence goes on along the minus strand of CAHIKZ030000419.1, from coordinate 861,287 downwards.
TGAAACATGGAAATTTTCTGTGTCCTGATGGAATCATATTTTTAAATAGAAAATAATTTCTAACTGAAAATTTAGCTCTTCAATTAAAACATAAAATAATAAAATATATGTATATTTTTCTCAAAATAATTTTATAATATTTTAAACTTAATATAGGTTAAATTAAAAATTTAAATTGGTAATTCCTTATTATATATATATATATATATATATATATATATATATATATATATATAAAAAAAAAAAACTTAGCTGATGCATTTTGTCCTTTGATGGACTTTATCAAGGCAAATGTCTGGATTTTATTTTGCAACAAGTATTTATAAACAAAAGTAATAATTTTGTTAGTTTCTTCAAAATTTTTAAAATTTAAGCAGTGCTTATAAATATTTATCAGGTTAACTGAAATGTCAAGGTAAATTATGAAGGATGCTAAATAATGTAATTTAATGTCTAATAAACGAAAGTGAGTTAATGATGCAATTAATATTTTGAATTATTTTAATTTGGGATTAATTGATGTGTTATATATTTTAAATAAGAGAAGATTATGAATTTAACCGTTTTCTTTTAAGTTTTTAATATTTTTATAATCATGTTATGTTAGTTTGGAAAGGAGTAATTCTTTTAGGAATGGAGATATTTGTAAAAGTCTGGGGCACAAATTTATATTTTGATAAGATTCGATAACAACGCTCTCGAGAATTTTCATTCTAAGTAAATTACTTTATCTTTTAATAAATTTGGCATTCTTTAGGTCAAAGTTGTTGAATTTATTTCTATGTATAACCAAGGCATTTGATAAATTGTTGTGTATAAGGTCATTTTTATGTTCATAGATAAAATTTTCCCAGTATATTGTGAATTCGGCAACTTGGTGTGACACCAGTATTAATTAGTCGGAAGACTGACTCCAAACGGCTTCTTCTTTCCTCTGACCTGGAGTTTTTTTATATATATATATATATACCTATGGACTAGTTCATATAGTCACTGGGTGTGTACCGTTTACTCTACAACATTATTATTACTGTTCATGGTCATTTTTGGTTCTGATCATAACCAAAATAGTTTTGGATATAGTTGTAATTATTTTGATTATTGTTATATATATATATATATATATATATATATATGAGAGAGAGATTGTTTATAAATATATATATAGAGAGAGAGAGAGAAAGAGAGAGGGAGAGATTGTTTTTATATATATATATATATATATATATATATATAGAGAGAGAGAGAATATATATATATAATATATATATATATATATATATATATATATAAGCAAATATATGGATATAGATCTGACAGCATGAAGAAAAAATATACTGAAAAAACAAACAAAAATCCTAATTATGCTGTTTTGATGTTTAATGTCAACATCGGACGTTTTGGTCTAATAGACCATCTTCAGGACATATTCATAAAACATAATTAACATAGACCATATACAATTCAACAAGAAAAAGACGATGGACATAAAAGCAATACCAATCCAAACAGATAACTGAAATCTTTTATAAGATCAGTGTTCCGTTTAAATATGATCACACACACATATATATATATATATATATATATATATATAGAGAGAGAGAGAGAGATTGTTAATATATATATATATATATATATATAGATAGATAGATAGATAGATAGATAAATAGATTGTTTGTATATATATATATATATATATATATATATATATATACACACACACTGGTGAAAATAAGTTTAAGATGGTTTAAGTTTTATTCATTTCAGAATAAGTTTCTAATAAAACAATAGAAATTCGTTTTTATTTTGTACGCTTTATGCTGAATTTATTTCTCTTTCGAATGATGTAAAAATTGTAGATTTTTCTACAACTTGAAAAATTTTAATGCTGAATTAATTTAAATTTGCCGGTAAAACAAGTTTAAGTCCACATGGGTATTATTATATTTAAAGCAAAATGTTATAGTAAAAAAATGAGAAAAAGAAATATTTATCAATATTTAGTGCTGTAACCTTTATTATTAATTACAGATTCACATCACCTCAGCATTGAGCTTGATAAGTGAGCACAAAATCATTTGGAATGTTCTGCCATATTTGCTTAATATAATCAAATAATTGGGCAAAATTTGTCGGGTTTTTTTTTGCATGAACTCTTTGAGAAATATAATTCCATAAATTTTCAATCAGATTAAGATCTGGACTCTGTGGAGGCCACTCAATGAACTCCATATTATGGTGATCAAAAAATTGTATTACATTTTTGGCTTTGTGAATGGGACTATTATCTTGTTGATAAATAACTCAAGGTGGCATTTGGTCAGTCAAATATTGCAGAACATGTTCCTTAACTAGCTGCATATAGCCTACACTGTTGAGTTTTCCATCAACTTTAACAATTGGACCAATATGAAAGCTACTGAACACACCCCACACCATTACACCACTGCTTCCCACTTGCACCGTTTTTTTTGACACATTTAGGATGGAATTCCTCGGTTGGGTGGCATCTGTCAAAGGTTTTTTCATCCGATCCAAAGATGCAAAAGTTCGACTCGTCACTCCAAAGAACTCTACACCAGTTGTCGGCAGTTCATTGAATGTGAATTTTCACAAAATTCAGCTCTTTAAGTTGATTCCTCTCTGAAATAATTAGCTTTTTTTAGCAATGCATGCAAATAATCCAAATTCTCTTAGATGGTTTCAGACAGTTTGTGGTATATAAACTAATGCCAGTTTTATCAGGCAATTGGCTGCAAATTTCAGCCATCAGCATTTGGTTAGCTTGGGAAAGCCTATGATTTCGTCTATTCAGTTGCACTGTTGTTTTCCTTGGGGCTCCAGATTTTTGTCTATCCTTATATTGTCCAGTATCCTAGGAGGGGGCAGGGTGGAGTAATGGATGAGGAATTGGAGAGCCAAGTTTGAATTCGTCAAATCCATTACATTCATTTATGGGCTGATACCCTTGAGAAAGGTATGAATCCTCTTCTTCTCCCCCCAGCTATGGGTAAATAGCAGGACAGACCGGGTTCTATAGCCTTGGATGGCAACTGGTCTACTGTCAAAAGAAATGGCAACCTACTGCAGGAAAGAATCTACCTCATCATTATTGAAAATTGCATGATTGCCTAAGCGTGTATCTTGCATGGCACATAAATGACTGATCCTAGTAAAGCTTCCAAGCCTGAATACAAGCTGTTTTTCTGCACTTTAATTGCTTGCTTATATTCATAAAGAAACGTTTTGTTGATAAAGTACCACTATTTTTGATGTAGTCACTGGGCTAAGACTACAACACTTTCCCATAGTGAATTAATTGTATAACAATGCTCAGTTATTATGCTATATAATACTTAATGACCAGCCATTTGATCACACATTTAGCAAATAATTTGCATAAGACTCATGCAGTCTTAAACTTATTTTGTCTGGAAATTTGGATAATTTAATTAATCCAGCAATAAAGTTTTGAAAGTTGGAGAAAAATATACAATTTTTACACCATTTCAAAAAGAATTAAATTCTGCATTAAGCATACACAATAAAACTAATTTATATTGTTTTATTAGAAACATATTCTGAAATGAATAAAACTTTAACCATCAGTCTTAAACTTATCTTCACCAGCGTATATATATATATATATATCTCGATACTGTTAATATATATATATATATATATATATATATATATATCTATATCAATACTGTTAATATATATATATATATCTATCGATACTGTTAATATATATATATATATATCTATCGATACTGTTAATATATATATATATATATCTATCGATACTGTTAATATATATATATATATATATATATCGATACTGTTAATATATATATATATATATATATATCTATATCAATACTGTACTATATATATATATATATATATATATATATATATATATATATATATATATATATATATATCAATACTATTAATATATATATATATATATATATATATCTATTTATATTTCGTTAATATATATATATATATATATATATATATATCTATCGATACTGTTATATATATATATATATATATCTATATAGATACTGTTAATATATATATATATATATATCAATATAGATACTGTATATATATATATATATATATATATATCTATATATATATATATATATATATATATATATATATATATATATATCGATACTATTATATATATATATATATATATATATATATATATATCTATCGATACTGTTAATATATATATATATATATATATATATATCTATCGATACTGTTAATATATATATATATATATATCTATTCATCGATACTGTTAATATATATATATATATCTATCGACACTGTTAATATATATATATATATATATACATCTCGATACTGTTAATATATATATATACAGAAATACAGTTTTAAGGTGTGATATACTTATGGGATAAAGTGCTCAATATAATAGATCGGGTGTATGTAAATATAAATATAAAAGTGAGCACTGAAGTCAACACTCGGAGGTGACATTCATGTTAGACGCAATCGTCAGGACATGAATGTTTGATCTTTAGTTGACTATTTATATATATATATGGGTCAGTGGTGTATTGTGCGTAATGTATTCTGGTGGTTATTTTTGCAACCCACCATACAGCAAAAATGTAAAAACAAATGTAGTTTAAATGTTCTTCAAACTCTTAAACACTTCCTGGAATCAAGGACTTTACACAAAATATTCAATAAAAACAATGTAAAAATCAGTTGCAGTTTTACCGAGAACATGGCACAAATAATAAAAAAGCACAACAGGAAAACTATCAACACATGAACAAATTAAATCCACGAGTAACTGTAGAATAAAAAATAAATGTCCCTTAAACGGTAATTGATTACAAAACAATGTAATATACCAAGCCATGGTAAAATCACCAGATAATGAAGAAAAAGGATACATAGAAGTAACTGAAGGACCCTGGAAACATAGAAACTATGCACACAAAACATCTTTCACAAATAGTAAATATACAAACAGTATAATGCTTTCCAAGTATATTTGGGAAATTAAAAACAAAACACAAATCACACCAAAAATATCATAGCTCCTGAAAAGTGCTTCACTGGTCAGGCCATTATATGTATATATATATATATATATATATATATATATATATAGTAGATTTGTGTACTTAGGCATAATAATTTGTTGCATGTATGTATTTATATAATGTTTTCATTTTTCAAAACACTTAATAACATCAACTATGAACATGGACAAAACATCTTGACCATGTTTTGAAAGTGCATCCTAGTCATATAAAATATTAAAACTGATCCACAAAAAGACTGCAATATATTTATTTACAGTAATATACCAAATCACCTTATATGGAGAAGAAGTTTATTTTGACCAATGAAAATATAATTTGTCAGTCTTATTCAACCCTGGTATAGACTAAGTTCATGTCAGAAATAGAAATTTAACTGTGAAAGCTTATATATATATATATATATATATATATATATATATATATATATAAGAAAAATAGTTTTATGGTGTGCATATTTATGGGATAAAGTGCTCAATATCAGAGATAGAGCGTGTGTAAATGCTATATGCAACATTGCATATAGCATGAAACAGACTGTCACCTCTAAGTGTTGACTTTATGTTCACTTTATATATATATATATATATATATATATATATTTTCCCAAACACAGTATATTTGTGGCCTTATTTGTAGTTAATATTGTTATGTTGGATTTTTCTTTTATTATTAGGGCTTCCATTATTTTCAATCTCTTTTTACAGGTGCATGAGGTTATGTCTGTTTTCAAATTAATTACTTACTAGAAAAAATTTAAAACAGCGAACCTTATCCTCAAAAATACCAACACATCAACAAAGTCAAAATTACAATGAATGAACATTGTTTATGTGTTCAAATGCCCCATAAGGACTGTGTTCCTGATCAAATTGTATTCATAAATAATTACATCTGTCACACCAATACATGCCTATCCAGATGTCTTGTGTTACACCTATCTGGCCACAGCTCCATTAGAACCCATTTAAACACACACACACACAAACTTACAAGACTCTGTTCGAAATATACTCGGAGAAAACACAAACATAATAACCTCATCCACCTGTAAAAAAAAAGATTAAAAATAATGGATGAAAAGAAAAAAGAAAGAAAAAAAGATTAAAAATAATGGATGAAAAGAAAAAAAGAAAGAAAAAGATTAAAAATAATGGATGAAAAGAAAAAAGAAAGAAAAAAGGATTAAAAATAATGGAAGGTAACACCACCAGCAGAAAAAAACAAGAGCTATTAAAGGATGAATGAACCCCAACTATTGGTTAAATAACTTCACAAATCTGCAATTGGTCAAGCTTGGTGAGTGCACTTATATCCCTGAAGACATGAAGAAGGATTCCTCCAAGTGAGTAGGATTTGGACAAACATACATGACCTTTTTTTTCATATGAACTGTGCCTAAAGAGAATTAACCCTTCTTTTATCAGATTAAATGTCAAATAAAATTTTAATACTAACCTTGATTGCATCTTTTAAATGCAAACCTTTGTTGTCTTGTACATAGCGGATAATTATTTCTCCATCATGGCAATTAACGATGTCTTTAGGTCCAATTAAATCATCAAATTCTCTCAAGATTGTAGGATAGAGTCTTTCCATCACATCATTGAAAGTAAACTGAAAAAAGGAAAAAAAAAAGAAATAAAATATTGCATTTAGAAATTAAAACATATACAGATTTGAAAATGATCAGAGTGCAAGATTCTCAATGGGTATCCGAATCTTTGAGTAGGAATGTCCTAGAATTTGCATGATCTGAATTTGTGTTATAATACAAATTACAATGCTCGGAAGTTTTAAGGAAAATGAAAACAAAGACATATTTAGAATCAGAAGAAGACAGTTGAAATTTCTTGGATACATGAGGAAAGAAGGCTTGGAGAATTTGATATTCAATTGACTTCTTTTTTTTTTTACTAATGTTCACCCAATACAAGTCCCAAGAGCCAGTCAAAGTAGAAGGTTACTGTGTGGACTTATATTTGTGTAGGAAAGAACAAGCATTAGGAATACAGAACTGAGGCAGACTTTAGAAGCAACTGGAAACCCATTCCTAAACAGGAAACAAGGAATAAACCTCTACTGTCCGAAAGACTGGGAAGGAGTGTGAACCGGATGATAGGCAAACCTATCTATTCCTTTTGGTGAAGGAGAGAAAAAAAAATAAAATGAAATAAATAGTAAATAAAATTTCAGAGGTGTAGACATTAGGAGTACAGAGCTGAAGCAGACTTTAGAAGCAACTGGAAGCTCAAGCCTAAACAGAAAACAAGGGATAAACCACTACTCCTTTTCAAAAGACCGGACGATAGGCGAACCTATCCACTCCTATTGAAGATCTATCATATGCTGAGTCTACATGATAAAGCCAATAAAAGAAATGCTGGCAGAATATGTGAGCAAATGTGATGAAAAAAATTAAGGGTCAGACATTGAAGGATATCTAATAAATGACATGACTATTGTCCTCATCTTTGTCGCAATATTTATTACAATGTTTCGACCATTGCATGCTCTGGCCTTCTTTAGTATCTGTCTATATTTCTGAGATGAGGTATTATGCACACTATTTACATTATTTGGACTATTGTCCTCATCTTTGTCGCCATATTTATTACAACATTTTGGCCGTTGTACACTCTGGCCTTCTTCAGGTGGTTAGAATGTCAGATTGAACCCTTTATTTTGGTCACTGGGATAGACTGTTCTAGTTCCACGTGCCATGCCTAATGGAAGTCAGTTATCAGTTATCTCCTGCTTAATTCCCCTCTCCAAGTTCTCCACCACCTTAACCAGGTATTGAACTCACACTCTTTGGTTCCTGTCACTGGATCTAACCAACACTTTTATCCACTGTGCCATGTGTCCTAATACTAAAGGAAGTGACTGTCATAAATCTAATCTAAAAAAAAGTCTCTGGGGCTAATAAAAATGGACAGATCAAAGGATAAGATCAAAAGGTTATGCATTATCAAAAACATTGTTCCTGTTATTTTTCTCAACATGATAAGGTCAGATGATTTAGGGTTTTAAATATTAACCCCAACTTTTTTTTTTGTATATTAGATACTACAGATGTTCCACATTTGGGGTAAAATTAAAACCCAGAGAATTTTGTTAATGATCAAATGAATATTTATTTTCTTCCAATTTAGAATTTAGTGAATTTGAAAACAGAATTTGAGATAATGATTTAGTGATACACGTTTTTACTAATTAACCCATAGTTGGGAGGAGAAAAGGTGGATTCATACCTAATGAATTTGAAAACAGAATTCAATGTGTAATGGACTCTATGCATAAAATGTAAGGACGACTTACAATTAAATCAGTCATTTGAACTAACAGTCACAAAGTTTACATTTCCTAAGATCAATCAGTTGATATATCATAACAATCATCAATAGCAAAGATATTTTTCAGTCAAGTCTACTGCTAAAAAGCTACTTTCATTTTCTGTTATAACATATCAGAAGGCTGTGTGTTCAAACTGTTTAAAAAACAGAGCTTCTGTTTAAACATGTGCATCCATCAAAAATAACATTTAAACAAAATAAATTAAAATTAATATTATATACAAATATTAAATACTTTACAGTAGAAAAACAATTCTGTAATGTTATTGGTCCTAACCTGACATTCCAGCTTCAGTCACTTTTCCACTGCCATAATGTAGCTTCTTTGTTCCTTTTCTATAAATAATTTCATGGTAACTACGATGGTACCTAGAGTCTATAAATTTAAGTGCAGTACTAGATATGAATGAAATGAATAAAAACAATTAATTGTTAATCATATCTCCAATGTGGGGGTGCCAATTGCTAGAGCAGTGAAGAAAAAATTCTTTTTCAAAATATTTGCTGGCAATGTTCCACTTAGTTTTTTTTTTATTCTTTATTGGGTAGAAATGTTGGCAGAATAAAGATTCCACTAAGGAATTCCAGAATAAAGGAAGGATTGTAAAGTGTCAGCATTAGTTCATTCTAATATGAATCCTCAAATGTTTTCAAGAAATAACATCTAGCATTTCAGGTTCAAGTTCTAAGCCTACTTGCTTATCAAAATTACAACAGAAATTTAAAGTAACCATTTAGTGGCTAACATGAATGAAAAATTTTGCTGCTCTAAATTTTAACTTTTATCAACTCAATTTATTTTCACAGGGAAACAAATCTATGCAGATTCTAGTTACTGATGGAACTGAAAGTCTTTTATGTCATTTTATAAAAGAGTTCACCATAAATGTTTATTTATTATTACAGAATTAATAGAAATATAAAATTTGTCACTTAGCTGACTGATGTTATATTCAACACCCCAACTCCAGAGTTTCATAGACAAGTCTTTTTGTAATTATTTAGTCGACTTATCAGAAGGTTTCAAATTGCTCTTTTCTTAAAATATAGAGAATGTAATTGTAAAATAAGGCAATGGTGTGTTGAGGTTTGAAGAGACATCTGTTTTCCCAAGAAGTACAGTTTTAATAGTCAGAGAAGGGAAAGAGACGTAACAAAATAAGTAACTACCTTAGAAGGTACAGCAACTTTAGGAACAAAATGCCCATGGGTCTGACTTCAAAAGATGCTGAGTCTTGCCAACTGCTAGTTTTCTCGTTGCTTTTATTGAAAGGTGATAGTTGAGAAAAACATTTCTAGATAAGTTACAGAGGCCCATATCTGAACATGCCAAGCTGTTCTGCTGCTAATGGAGAAAACCTGGATGCAACTGGTTTTGATAGACATGTCTGCATATGATCTGAAGGCTCTAATGCATTCTCCATAGTAAAAGGTTTCAAGACATATTTATCACTGGTAGATATTGCAACTTTTACCAGAACGTGAATGCACTGACAGCTTTGAAAATCCTGGCTTTATCAAGACTAGGACTCAGATCCAAAATATACATACATCTTCTCCAGGTGGTGGACAATGTGGTAATATGCTGGAATAGACATTGCATTCAAATTTTATGCCAGACTGTTAGAGGAAGCTATGTACAGGGATGAGTTGGAGTTACTCCAGGTTACCAAATCCAGAAATACATACCCTCACATCTGTATCTGGTATTGCAAGAGCATGAACCAGAATATTGGACAGATGGATATTTAAGAAATTGCTCCAGAGGTGATTCAGGTAGCTTCTTGCACACTGCAGATGAAAGGGTGTAGGGCCTGCAGGTTGGATTGGGGTGTCAGATGATGGCAGGGGCTCACATTACAGACAGAGTAAATAAGGGAATATTAGTATAAATAAAATGTTAAATAATAATAATAATTAAATCTCGTATTATCATTTGACCCCCCACCCCCGCCACACTTCATTTCAATAATTTTGAAGTTGGTACAAAATAGTTCTCTTTTGCAACTGATCTGTAGCACAAGAATGAATCATTGCTGATCATTTTGTTAAAAGTTCTACCCTTTTAGTAAGTGATGGCTTGAATTTTGTTTTTCGAAATCAGATTATGGAATATTTAAAATGCTCATTTGATTGTAAATTCACGTTTAGAAATATCTTAATATGTTTGGCATTTTCTCAATTCGATTAAATTAAATTAAATATGGAATCGACAAAAGTATCACATTTCTGTTTCAAATGTACTGTGATGATTTTTATTCAATTTCAACCTTTTAAATTGGGATTAAATTAATTTAGAATTAAATCAAATTTTGATTAACGATTCTTGAAATTGCAGTTAGATTCATAGTATTTACAATTAAATCATGATTATTCTTTTAAAATTTGGAAAGAAAAATATTTCTTCTTTTTTTCCATTCTCTAAAGAAATTTGTGAAAGTCATTTCAGTTTTTAGCACCTGCGGTTTTTAGCTAAAATATGTCATGAAAATGTGAACTGATTTCTAAACAAATCTTACATGTACGTTTAATGACACTTGGCAATATGTTACTGCAAACAGAACATTTGATGTTAGAATGTATGAACTTTTATCAACAAGGATCAGAGCAACAAACACAAATAAAAGGCAGATGTAATTGGATTAGGCGACATTAAAAGAATTTTCATTTTCATTACAGGCTTTTACTCCAAAGATGTACACAGCTAAAGAACAAGGCTCTACTATTATTATAATAATAATAATAGTATTATTGTTATTATTTAATATTATAATAATAATAATAATAATAAAAATAGTAATAATAATGATAATTAAAAAAAAAAAATGTTAGAGTAGATTATAAGTATTTTCATTTTTTATATAATTTTACTCCAAATCTAAAAGACTATGACTATTAGGCATTGGAATGGATTTAAATTTTCATTCAAAAATTTAATTTTTTTTCAAGATATGTTACTTTTTTAGTGTGAATTTATTACAAATTTCTAAAAGACTAATTTTGCATGTAATGAATGGGTCTCATAAAATGTCAAATACGGTATGAATACTAATCTATCATTTATTATAAAGTAGAAATCTGGTTTGATAATTGTAAAATAACATTGAACTTTAATATTTTAAAGTCATTGTAGATTATTTAAAATAGTATTTTAGTAAAAAGTATTTTCGTTTTTTGCAGACCTTTACTCTAAAGTTTATTTTATGTATAAAACTAAAAATAACTATTACACTGCAATTATATATTAGAATGTCTTCAAGTATCTGTCTAGATTTCTGAGATGAGGTATTATGTACACTATTTACATTATTTGGAATATTGCCCTCATCTTTGTCGCCATATTTATTACAACGTTTCGGCCTTTCAGTATCTGTCTAGATTTCTGAGATGAGGTATTATGTACACTATTTACATTATTTGGAATATTGCCCTCATCTTTGTCGCCATATTTATTAAGATGAGGTATTATACACACATTTACTTTGAATATTGCCTTTCTTTGTCGCCAGTTTATCAACGTTTTTGTCTATCTGATTTCTGAGATGAGGTATTATGTACACTATTTACATTATTTGGATATTTATTGCCCTCATCTTTGTCGCCATATTTATTACAACGTTTCGGCCTTTCAGTATCTGTCTAGATTTCTGAGATGAGGTATTATGTACACTATTTACATTATTCGGACTATTGTCCTCATCTTTGTTGGCATATTTATTACAACGTTTCGGCCCTTCAGTATCTGTCTATATTTCTGAGATGAGGTATTATGTACACTATTTACATTATTTGGAATATTGCCCTCATCTTTGTCGCCATATTTATTACAACGTTTCGGCCTTTCAGTATCTGTCTAGATTTCTGAGATGAGGTATTATGTACACTATTTACATTATTCGGACTATTGTCCTCATCTTTGTTTCTGAGATGATATTTATTACAACGTTTCCCCATCTTTTATTCCTTTCAGTATCTGTCTAGATTTCTGAGATGAGGTATTATGTACACTATTTACATTATTTGGAATATTGTCCCTCATCTTTGTCGCCATATTTATTACAACGTTTCGGCCTTTCAGTATCTGTCTAGATTTCTGAGATGAGGTATTATGTACATTTACTATTTACATTATTTTGACTATTGTCCTCATCTTTGTTGAGCATATTTATTACAACGTTTCCTCATCTTTCAGTTCAGTATCTGTCTAGATTTCTGAGATGAGGTATTATGTACACTATTTACATTATTTGGAATATTGCCCTCATCTTTGTCGCCATATTTATTACAACGTTTTAGCCTTTCAGTATCTGTCTAGATTTCTGAGATGAGGTATTATGTACACTATTTACATTATTCGGACTATTGTCCTCATCTTTGTTGGCATATTTATTACAACGTTTCGGCCTTTCAGTATCTGTCTAGATTTCTGAGATGAGGTATTATGTACACTATTTACATTATTTGGAATATTGCCCTCATCTTTGTCGCCATATTTATTACAACGTTTCGGCCTTTCAGTATCTGTCTAGATTTCTGAGATGAGGTATTATGTACACTATTTACATTATTCGGACTATTGTCCTCATCTTTGTTGGCATATTTATTACAACGTTTTAGGCCTTTCAGTATCTGTCTAGATTTCTGAGATGAGGTATTATACACTTTATTTACATTATTTGGAATATTGTCCCTCATCTTTGTTGGCATATTTATTACAACGTTTCGCATTTCAGTATCTGTCTAGATTTCTGAGATGAGGTATTATGTACACTATTTACATTATTCGTCCCATCTTTTGTTGGCATATTTATTGTCCTCATCTTTGTCGAGATATTTATTACAACGTTTGTCCTTTCAGTATCTTTATTACAACGTCTAGAGCATTTCTGAGATGAGGTATTATGTACACTATTTACATTATTCGGACTATTGTCCTCATCTTTGTCGTCATATTTATTACAAACGTTTTGCCTTTCAGTATCTGTCTATCTTTGTTGTCATTTCTGAGATGAGGTATTAGATGAGGTACACTATTTACATTATTCGGACTATTGTCCTCATCTTTGTTGGATGAGGTATTATACATTTTATTACAAATTTTATTACGGCCTTTCAGTATCTGTCTAGATTTCTGAGATGAGGTATTATGTACACTATTTACATTATTCGGACTATTGTCCTCATCTTTGTTGGCATATTTATTACAACGTTTCGCCCTTCAGTATCTGTCTAGATTTCTGAGATGAGGTATTATGTACACTATTTACATTATTCGACTATTGTCCTCATCTTTGTTGGCATATTTATTACAACGTTTCGGCCCTTCAGTATCTGTCTATATTTCTGAGATGAGGTATTATGTACACTATTTACATTATTCGGACTATTGTCCTCTCATCTTTGTTGGCATATTTATTAAACGCTTTTGCCTTTCAGTATCTGTCTAGATTTCTGAGATGAGGTATTATGTACACTATTTACATTATTCGGACTATTGTCCTCATCTTTGTTGGCATATTTATTACAACGTTTCGGCCTTTCAGTATCTGTCTATATTTCTGAGATGAGGTATTCTGTACAATTATTTTATTCCATTATATCTGTCTATATTTGAGATTATTATGTACACTATTTACATTATTTGGACTATTGTCCTCATCTTTGTTGGCATATTTATTACAACGTTTCGCCCTTCAGTATCTGTCTATATTTCTGAGATGAGGTATTCTGTACACTATTTACATTATTCGGACTATTGTCCTCATCTTTGTTGTCATATTTATTACAACGTTTCGGCCCTTCAGTATCTGTCTATATTTCTGAGATGAGGTATTATGTACACTATTTACATTATTCGGACTATTGTCCTCATCTTTGTTGGCATATTTATTACAACGTTTCGGCCTTTCAGTATCTGTCTAGATTTCTGAGATGAGGTATTATGTACACTATTTACATTATTCGGACTATTGTCCTCATCTTTGTTGGCATATTTATTACAACGTTTCGGCCCTTCAGTATCTGTCTAGATTTCTGAGATGAGGTATTATGTACACTATTTACATTATTCGGACTATTGTCCTCATCTTTGTTGGCATATTTATTACAACGTTTCGCCCTTCAGTATCTGTCTAGATTTCTGAGATGAGGTATTCTGTACACTATTTACATTATTCGGACTATTGTCCTCATCTTTGTTGGCATATTTATTACAACGTTTCGGCCCTTCAGTATCTGTCTATATTTCTGAGATGAGGTATTATGTACACTATTTACATTATTCGGACTATTGTCCTCATCTTTGTTGTCATATTTATTACAACGTTTCGGCCCTTCAGTATCTGTCTATATTTCTGAGATGAGGTATTCTGTACACTATTTACATTATTCGGACTATTGTCCTCATCTTTTGTTGCCATATTTATTACAACGTTTCGGCCCTTCCCCTTCAGTATCTTTGTCTATTTTTCTGAGATGAGAGATATTCTGTACACTATTTACATTATTCGGACTATTGTCCTCATCTTTGTTGTCATATTTATTACAACGTTTTGGCCTTTCAGTATCTGTCTATATTTCTGAGATGAGGTATTCTGTACACTATTTACATTATTTGGACTATTTCCCTCACTTTGTTGCCATTTTATTACAACGTTTTCGGACCCTTCAGTCCTCATCTTTGAGATGAGGTTTGCGTACACTATTTATATTTATTGTCCTCATCTTTGTTGCCATATTTATTACAACGTTTCGGCCCTTCAGTATCTGTCTATATTTCTGAGATGAGGTATTATGTACACTATTTACATTATTCGGACTATTGTCCTCATCTTTGTTGGCATATTTATTACAACGTTTCGGCCCTTCAGTATCTGTCTATATTTCTGAGATGAGGTATTCTGTACACTATTTACATTATTCGGACTATTGTCCTCATCTTTGTTGGCATATTTATTACAACGTTTCGGCCCTTCAGTATCTGTCTATATTTCTGAGATGAGGTATTCTGTACACTATTTACATTATTCGGACTATTGTCCTCATCTTTGTTTGCATATTTATTACAACGTTTCGCCCTTCAGTATCTGTCTATATTTCTGAGATGAGGTATTATGTACACTATTTACATTATTCGGACTATTGTCCTCATCTTTGTTGTCATATTTATTACAACGTTTCGCCCTTCAGTATCTGTCTATATTTCTGAGATGAGGTATTATGTACACTATTTACATTATTCGGACTATTGTCCTCATCTTTGTTGGTCATATTTATTACAACGTTTCGGCCCTTCAGTATCTGGTCTATATTTCTGAGATGAGGTATTCTGTACATTTACATTATTTATTGTCCCCATCTTTTTATTTATTACAACGTTTCGGCCCTTCAGTATCTGTCTATATTTCTGAGATGAGGTATTCTGTACACTATTTACTTATTTTGTTTGTCCTCATCTTTGTTGGCATTTTATTAAAACGTTTGCCCCTTCAGTATCTGTCTATATTTCTGAGATGAGGTATTATGTACACTATTTACATTATTCAGACTATTGTCCTCATCTTTGTTGTCATATTTATTACAACGTTTCGCCCTTCAGTATCTGTCTATATTTCTGAGATGAGGTATTCTGTACACTATTTACATTATTCGGACTATTGTCCTCATCTTTGTTGGCATATTTATTACAACGTTTCGGCCCTTCAGTATCTGTCTATATTTCTGAGATGAGGTATTCTGTACACTATTTACATTATTCGGACTATTGTCCTCATCTTTGTTGGCATATTTATTACAACGTTTCGGCCCTTCAGTATCTGTCTATATTTCTGAGATGAGGTATTCTGTACACTATTTACATTATTCGGACTATTGTCCTCATCTTTGTTGGCATATTTA
Source organism: Acanthosepion pharaonis (assembly GCA_903632075.3). NCBI lineage: Eukaryota > Metazoa > Mollusca > Cephalopoda > Sepiida > Sepiidae > Acanthosepion > Acanthosepion pharaonis. The sequence continues at coordinate 844,924 of CAHIKZ030000419.1, read as the reverse complement.
TTACAACGTTTTTGCCCTTCAGTATCTGTCTGAGATGAGGTATTATGTACTCTATTTACATTAGATTGATCTTTGTATTATGTTTCGCCCTTCAGTATCTGTCTATTTTATGTATTTTACATTATTCGGACTATTGTCCTCATCTTTGTTGTCATATTTATTACAACGTTTCGCCCTTCAGTATCTGTCTATATTTCTGAGATGAGGTATTCTGTACACTATTTACATTATTCGGACTATTGTCCTCATCTTTGTTGGCATATTTATTACAACGTTTCGGCCCTTCAGTATCTGTCTATATTTCTGAGATGAGGTATTCTGTACACTATTTACATTATTCGACTATTGTCCTCATCTTTGTTGGCATATTTATTACAAACGTTTCGGCCCTTCAGTATCTGTCTATATTTCTGAGATGAGGTATTCTGTACACTATTTACATTATTCGGACTATTGTCCTCATCTTTGTTGGCATATTTATTACAACGTTTCGCCCTTCAGTATCTGTCTATATTTCTGAGATGAGGTATTATGTACACTATTTACATTATTCGGACTATTGTCCTCATCTTTGTTGGCATATTTATTACAACGTTTCGGCCCTTCAGTATCTGTCTATATTTCTGAGATGAGGTATTCTGTACACTATTTACATTATTCGGACTATTGTCCTCATCTTTGTTGGCATATTTATTACAACGTTTCGGCCCTTCAGTATCTGTCTAGATTTCTGAGATGAGGTATTCTGTACACTATTTACATTATTCGGACTATTGTCCTCATCTTTGTTGGCATATTTATTACAACGTTTCGGCCCTTCAGTATCTGTCTAGATTTCTGAGATGAGGTATTCTGTACACTATTTACATTATTCGGACTATTGTCCTCATCTTTGTTGGCATATTTATTACAACGTTTCGGCCCTTCAGTATCTGTCTATATTTCTGAGATGAGGTATTCTGTACACTATTTACATTATTCGGACTATTGTCCTCATCTTTGTTGGCATATTTATTGAGATAACGTTTCGGACTTTCAGTATCTGTCTAGATTTCTGAGATGAGGTATTCTGTACACTATTTTACATTATTCATTATTGTCCTCATCTTTTATCGTTTCTTCATATTTATTTTCAAACGTTTCGACTGTCTATATTTTCTGATGAGGTATTATGTACACTATTTACATTATTTGTCCTCCTCATCTTTGTTGGCATATTTATTACAACGTTTCGCCCCTTCAGTATCTGTCTAGATTTCTGAGATGAGGTATTATGTACACTATTTACATTATTCGGGCAATTGTCCTCATCTTTGCTGCCATATTTATTACAACGTTTCGGCCTTTCAGTATCTGTCTATATTTCTGAGATGAGGTATTATGTACACTATTTAAATTATTTGGACTATTGTCCTCATCTTTGTTGGCATATTTATAACAACGTTTCGGCCTTTCAGTATCTGTCTATATTTCTGAGATGAGGTATTATGTACACTATTTACATTATTCGGGCAATTGTCCTCATCTTTGCTGCCATATTTATCACAACGTTTCGGCCTTTCAGTATCTGTCTATATTTCTGAGATGAGGTATTATGTACACTATTTACATTATTCGGACTATTGCCCTCATCTTTGTTGGCATATTTATTACAACGTTTCGCCCCTTCAGTATCTGTCTATATTTCTGAGATGAGGTATTATGTACACTATTTACATTATTCGGACTATTTTCCTCATCTTTGTTGTCATATTTATTACAACGTTTCGGCCCTTCAGTATCTGTCTAGATTTCTGAGATGAGGTATTATGTACACTATTTACATTATTCGGACTATTGTCCTCATCTTTGTCGCCATATTTATTACAACGTTTCGGCCCTTCAGTATCTGTCTAGATTTCTGAGATGAGGTATTATGTACACTATTTACATTATTTGGACTATTGTCCTCATCTTTGTCGCCATATTTATTACAACGTTTCGGCCCTTCAGTATCTGTCTAGATTTCTGAGATGAGGTATTATGTACTATTTACATTATTTTGACTATTGTCCCCATCTTTGTTGCCATATTTATTACAACGTTTCGCCCCTTCAGTATCTGTCTAGATTTCTGAGATGAGGTATTATGTACACTATTTACATTATTTGACTATTGTCCTCATCTTTGTTGCCATATTTATTACAACGTTTCGCCCCTTCAGTATCTGTCTATATTTCTGAGATGAGGTATTATGTACACTATTTACATTATTCTTTGTCGCCATATTTATTAGAACGCTTTCCTCATCTTTGTTGTCATATTTATTATTTGGAACGTTTATCTTTGTCCCATTTTATTACAGTATCTGTCTATATTTCTGAGATGAGGTATTATGTACATTTACATTTTTTTGACATTATTTTGTCGCCTATTTATTACAACGTCCCCATCTTTGTTATATTTGAGATATTTATTTACATTACGACTATTGTCCTTATCTTGTCGCCCAACGTTTCGGCCTTTCAGTATCTGTCTATATTTCTGAGATGAGGTATTCTGTACACTATTTACATTATTTGGACTATTGTCCTCATCTTTGTTACCATATTTATTACAACGTTTCGGCCCTTCAGTATCTGTCTATATTTCTGAGATGAGGTATTCTGTACACTATTTACATTATTTGGACTATTGTCCTCATCTTTGTTGGCATATTTATTACAACGTTTCGCCCTTCAGTATCTGTCTATATTTCTGAGATGAGGTATTATGTACACTATTTACATTATTCGGACTATTGTCCTCATCTTTGTCGCCATATTTATTACAACGTTTCGGCCTTTCAGTATCTGTCTATATTTCTGAGATGAGGTATTATGTACACTATTTACATTATTTGACTATTGTCCTCATCTTTGTTGCCATATTTATTACAACGTTTCGCCTTTCAGTATCTGTCTATATTTCTGAGATGAGGTATTATGTACACTATTTACATTATTTGGACTATTGTCCTTATCTTTGTTGATATTTATTACAACGTTTCGGCCCTTTCAGTATCTGTCTATATTTCTGAGATGAGGTATTATGTACACTATTTACATTATTTACAACTATTGTCCTCATCTTTTGTTGAGGTATATTTATTACAACGTTTCGCCCTTTCAGTATCTGTCTATATTTCTGAGATGAGGTATTATCTACACTATTTACATTATTTGGACTATTGTCCTCATCTTTGTCACCATATTTATTACAACGTTTCGGCCTTCAGTATCTGTCTATATTTCTGAGATGAGGTATTATGTATGTACACATTTACATTATTTGGATATTGTCCTTCTTTGTCACTATTTATTACAACGTTTCCCTTTTCAGTATCTTTTCTGAGATGAGGTATTATGTCACTATTTATTTATTTGGAATATTGTCCTTCTTTGTTGCCATATTTATTACAACGTAGTATCTGTCTAGATTTCTGAGATGAGGTATTATGTACACTATTTACATTATTTTTGGACTATTGTCCTCATCTTTGTTAGCCATATTTATTACAACGTTTCGGCCCTTCAGTATCTGTCTAGATTTCTGAGATGAGGTATTCTGTACACTATTTACATTATTTGGACTATTGTCCTCATCTTTGTTGGCATATTTATTACAACGTTTCGCCCTTCAGTATCTGTCTATATTTCTGAGATGAGGTATTCTGTACACTATTTACATTATTTGGAATATTGTCCTCATCTTTGTCACCATATTTATTACAACGTTTCGGCCCTTCAGTATCTGTCTAGATTTATGAGATGAGGTATTATGGACACTATTTACATTATTTGGACTATTGTCCTCATCTTTGTCACCATATTTATTACAACGTTTCGGCCCTTCAGTATCTGTCTAGATTTCTGAGATGAGGTATTATGGACACTATTTACATTATTTGGACTATTGTCCTCATCTTTGTCACCATATTTATTACAACGTTTCGGCCTTTCAGTATCTGTCTAGATTTCTGAGATGAGGTATTATGGACACTATTTACATTATTTGGAATATTGTCCTCATCTTTGTCGCCATATTTATTACAACGTTTCGGCCTTTCAGTATCTGTCTAGATTTCTGAGATGAGGTATTATGGACACTATTTACATTATTTGGACTATTGTCCTTATCTTTGTCACCATATTTATTATTTGAACGTTTCTTTTGGCCCTTCAGTATCTGTCTAGATTTCTGAGATGAGGTATTATGGACACTATTTACATTATTTGAATATTGAATATTGTCCTCATCTTTGTGAGGTATTATGCACTATTTACATATTTATTACAACGTTTTTATTACGTTTTCGCCTTTCAGTATCTGTCTAGATTTCTGAGATGAGGTATTATGGACACTATTTACATTATTTGGACTATTGTCCTTATCTTTGTCGCCATATTTCTCACAACGTTTCGGCCTTTCAGTATCTGTCTAGATTTCTGAGATGAGGTATTATGTACACTATTTACATTATTTGCACTATTGTCCTTATCTTTGTCGCCATATTTATTACAACGTTTCGGCCTTTCAGTATCTGTCTATATTTCTGAGATGAGGTATTATGTACACTATTTACATTATTTGGACTATTGTCCTTATCTTTGTCGCCATATTTATTACAACGTTTCCAGTATCTGTTGTCAGATGAGGTATTTATTAAAACATTTTTGGGCTTTCAGTATCTGTCTAGATTTCTGAGATGAGGTATTATGTACACTATTTACATTATTTGGACTATTGTCCTCATCTTTGTCACCATATTTATTACAACGTTTCGGCCTTTCAGTATCTGTCTAGATTTCTGAGATGAGGTATTATGTACACTATTTACATTATTTGGAATATTGTCCTTATCTTTGTCACCATATTTATTACAACGTTTCGGCCTTTCAGTATCTGTCTAGATTTCTGAGATGAGGTATGATGTACACTATTTACATTATTTGGAATATTGTCCTTATCTTTGTCACCATATTTATTACAACGTTTCGGCCTTTCAGTATCTGTCTAGATTTCTGAGATGAGGTATTATGTACACTATTTACATTATTTTTGAATATTGTCCTTATCTTTGTCACCATATTTATTACAACGTTTCGGCCTTTCAGTATCTGTCTAGATTTCTGAGATGAGGTATTATGTACACTATTTACATTATTTGGAATATTGTCCTTATCTTTGTCACCATATTTATTACAAACGTTTCGGCCTTTCAGTATCTGTCTAGATTTCTGAGATGAGGTATTATGTACACTATTTACATTATTTGGAATATTGTCCTTATCTTTGTCACCATATTTATTACAACGTTTCGGCCTTTCAGTATCTGTCTAGATTTCTGAGATGAGGTATTATGTACACTATTTACATTATTTGGAATATTGTCCTTATCTTTGTCACCATATTTATTACAACGTTTCGGCCTTTCAGTATCTGTCTAGATTTCTGAGATGAGGTATTATGTACACTATTTACATTATTTGGAATATTGTCCTATCTTTGTTCAGTATCTGTCAGATTTCTGATTTATTACAACGTTTCGTCCTTTCAGTATCTGTCTAGACTTCTGAGATTTCTGAGATGAGGTATTATGTACACTATTTTTACATTATTTGGAATATTGTCCTCATCTTTGTCACCATATTTATTACAACGTTTCGCCTTTCAGTATCTGTCTAGATTTCTGAGATGAGGTATTATGTACACTATTTACATTATTTGGAATATTGTCCTTATCTTTTGTCATATATTTATTACAAAACGTTTCGGCCTTTCAGTATCTGTCTAGATTTCTGAGATGAGGTATTATGTACACTTATTTACATTATTTGGAATATTGTCCTTATTTTGTCACCACATTTATTTGGAATATTGTCCTTTTCTTTTGATCTTTGTCGCCATATTTATTATTGTCAACGTTTTATTAGAACCTTTCAGTATCTGTCTAGATTTCTGAGATGAGGTATTATGTACACTATTTTACATTATTTGACTATTGTCCTCATCTTTGTCACCATATTTATTACAACGTTTCGGCCTTTCAGTATCTGTCTAGATTTCTGAGATGAGGTATTATGTACACTATTTACATTATTTGGACTATTGTCCTTATCTTTGTCGCCATATTTATTACAACGTTTCGCCTTTCAGTATTTCAGTTTCTGTCTGAGGTATTTGTACACTATTTAGATTATTTGGACTATTGTCCTTATCTTTGTCGCCATATTTATTTTTCGCCTTTCAGTATTGTCTAGATTTCTGAGACTATTGTCCTTATTTACTTTTTGACTATTGTCCTTATTTTGTCACCATTTTTTATTACAACGTTTCGCCTTTCAGTATCTGTCTAGATTTCTGAGATGAGGTATTATGTACACTATTTACATTATTTGACTATTGTCCTTATCTTTGTCGCCATATTTATTACAACGTTTCGGCCTTTCAGTATCTGTCTAGATTTCTGAGATGAGGTATTATGTACACTATTTACATTATTTGGACTATTGTCCTTATCTTTGTCGCCATATTTATTACAACGTTTCGGCCTTTCAGTATCTGTCTAGATTTCTGAGATGAGGTATTATGTACACTATTTACATTATTTGGACTATTGTCCTTATCTTTGTCGCCATATTTATTAGATGAGGTATTATGTACACTATTTACATTATTTGGACGTCCTTCTTTTGTCACCTTTTATTATCTGTCTCTGGGTTAGATTTCTGAGATGAGGTATTATGTACACTATTTACATTATTTGGACTATTGTCCTTATCTTTGTCGCCATATTTATTACAACGTTTTTGGGCCTTTCAGTATCTGTCTAGATTTCTGAGATGAGGTATTATGTACACATTATTTACATTATTTGGACTATTGTCCTATCTTTGTCACCATATTTATTACAACGTTTCGGCCTTTCAGTATCTGTCTAGATTTCTGAGATGAGGTATTATGTACACTATTTACATTATTTGGACTATTGTCCTCATCTTTGTCACCATATTTATTACAACGTTTCGGCCTTTCAGTATCTGTCTAGATTTCTGAGATGAGGTATTATGTACACTATTTACATTATTTGGACTATTGTCCTCATCTTTGTCACCATATTTATTACAACGTTTCGGCCTTTCAGTATCTGTCTAGATTTCTGAGATGAGGTATTATGTACACTATTTACATTATTTGGACTATTGTCCTCATCTTTGTCACCATATTTATTACAACGTTTCGCCTTTCAGTATCTGTCTAGATTTCTGAGATGAGGTATTATGTACACTATTTACATTATTTGGACTATTGTCCTTATCTTTGTCGCCATATTTATTACAACGTTTCGCCTTTCAGTATCTGTCTAGATTTCTGAGATGAGGTATTATGTACACTATTTACATTATTTGGACTATTGTCCTCATCTTTGTCACCATATTTATTACAACGTTTCGGCCTTTCAGTATCTGTCTAGATTTCTGAGATGAGGTATTATGTACACTATTTACATTATTTGGACTATTGTCCTCATCTTTGTCACCATATTTATTACAACGTTTCGGCCTTTCAGTATCTGTCTAGATTTCTGAGATGAGGTATTATGTACACTATTTACATTATTTGGACTATTGTCCTTATCTTTGTCGCCATATTTATTACAACGTTTCGGCCTTTCAGTATCTGTCTAGATTTCTGAGATGAGGTATTATGTACACTATTTACATTATTTGGACTATTGTCCTCATCTTTGTCACCATATTTATTACAACGTTTCGGCCTTTCAGTATCTGTCTAGATTTCTGAGATGAGGTATTATGTACACTATTTACATTATTTGGAATATTGTCCTCATCTTTGTCGCCATATTTATTACAACGTTTCGGCCGTTGTATGCTCTGGCCTTCTTCAGGTGGTTGGAATGTCAAACTGAACCCTTTATTTTGGTCACTGGGATAGACTGTTCTAGTTCCACGTGCCATGTTTAATTGATATCAGTTATCAGTTATCTCCTGTTAATTTCCCTCTGAAAGTTCTCCACTGTCTTAACTGGGTATTGAACTCACACTGTTTGGGTCCTGCCACTGGATCTAACCAATGCCTTTATCCACTGTGCCATGTGTCCTTGAGGATACATGACACAATGGCTAAAATGTTGTAATAAATATGGCGACAAAGATGAGGACAATAGTCCGAATAATGTAAATAATGTACATAATACCTCATTTCAGAAATATACACAGATATTCTTATTGGAATCTCATTTGATACTGATTTGAATAGATCCCATTTATTTATTAAACTATATATTTATTTATTTTTATTTACTAGCTTGAATATTTGAGAAATCTTATCAAAGAAAGACCGCTGATCAATATATGACATATCATTATTATGAGATAACGATATATATTTTTATATATCAAGAACAATATTGGGGGAAAATAGTACTACAAAGTAGAAAAAAATATTAAAATTTGAAAATTCTAATATCCCCCATTTGTGCACATATGTTGTTTCACCAACATGGCATATTTAGTCTGATGAAGCCCTAATGGATGAAATGCATCTCAAGAAAAGTTTTTCCACATTTTCATACATATTATTATTATTATATAATATCATCATATTGTTTAGTTCTATATTTGAGTCAAATGTTATAATGGCAGCTATAAACATTTGGATTCTGGCAATTTCAAAACATTTTAAAGTGGGGCTCAAAGCTACTGAAGCTACCCACAGAATTTGATAATGGAAGAAAATGAAATCATGTCTGACCATACTATCCAAAAGCATCTTAAAAGATGGTAGCTTGCTGTTCATTGAACTAAAAAAAGCCTAGAAGTCAATGATCATCTTTTGTCACTTATGTGGCTTTAAAACACAGAATAAAGGCGAAACTAACCACTGGCATCCACAAAGCTTAAGTGATGAACAGCAAAAGATAATATTAGAATAATAATAATATTGGTTGATTAAAAAATGAAAATACTTTTGATACATTCTAATCAAACCTTTCATTTTTAGAAAACCTATATTAGTCATAGGCTGTAATTTTAGAATGAAACTATACAGAAAATCACTATGAGTCCAAAGCAGCCAATTAATATAGCAATGAGGTTAACCCTGTTTGGTCAGCCACTCATCACCACAACTACCATTTAAATTAACAGCCAATGCCACAAACCTAAACAAACACCAAATAGGCTATTAATAAGGGGGTTGGGGACAACTCATACTGAATACTTGCAAAAAAAAAAAAACACATATTAATATACATACTTGCAAAAAAAAACAAAAAAAACACATTAATATACATACTTGCAAAAAAAAAAAAAACACATATTAATATACATCCTTGTGCAAATTAATTGAAACAACTGTTTCCTTTCTTTCACCATATGGTCAGTGTTAGACCCATTGGAGTGATAGGGTGTAACTGATTTCTATTTTTTACTCATTTGCAGTGGTGTGCAGTAACATGAATCTATTTTTGGGATGTCTGATGAAATGTCTTTGTCAGCTGTGATTGTATCAGATTTTTATCACGCCTAGACACTGTTGTCTCTACTGTCAATTAGTTTTCCTACAGCCATTGTCTGTGATGGATATTACTCCAAGGTAGTGTACAAAAATTGTAACACTGCATGAACACACTGGCAAGCCTTACAAGTGAGCAAATAAAAGTACAATAGACTGGCGTGGAAAACTCTCTTGATTTGAATCAATTTGAGAATCTGTGGTCAAACTACAAGGAATGACTTTGTAGAATGGACATATGAAGTGCTAAGATGTGCATTGGGTCATGTTTCATTGGAAAAATATGAAAAAAAAGTAACGGAATTATTCTTCTTGTTTCAATTAATTTGCACAAGGGAGTATATAACAAAAATTAAAATGTAATAAACAAAGAAAATATAAGAATAAAATTAAAACAATTAAAACAATTAAGACTTTCCTTTGACATCACTTTCTTTGAGCAACGAAAAAAAACATTCGTTCACTCAGATGTCAGTATTTCAATGTCTGGATGGAACATATACAAATCTACTTAGAAAATGTATCAAGGATGCAGAATCCTTGCTGCAATCACTTGAGCAAGCAGAAAACCTGGTAGGTCTCTATTGAGTAAGACATCACAACCACCTCTGAACCATCCGAGTTGAAGTCACTCAATAATACATCCATCAAAAGAGTTAAGGACTTCAAATATCTCGGATCACACATAACAGTCATCTCATTCTTATTCCTATGGCATCCTTCTGGAAGTGTCTTCTCATGAAAATTGACTTTCACAGACACAATAGCTCGAGACTCAGGGTTGGACATTGCAGACCTGGGGGCACTAATATTGGGCTGAACAGCATGAAAAGGGATTGTTACTGGATTTCCAGCTGACCATAGGGAGGTCGAAGGATGATGTTAAAGTATCTTATAATTCTGTTTGTCTCTCCCTTAGTTACTTAGTGCATGTACATACCCTGTTTTAAACCATGCCAATACCTCAGAAATAATGGACTATTCCATTTTGATTTTGAGGAAAAACAGAAAACATATCAGATACACTACTTGGTTTCAGTAAGAAAATGAAAGGAAGGAAGGAAGGAAAGGAAGAAGTGTTTCAAGTCTGTTCCACAGAAATAGAAAAAGTTGTCTACTTCAAATTTATTTTTTCATTTGTACCCCCTTATTTCTTAAAATAATGACCAGCATTCATCTTTATGATTATTATTGCAATAATTTGTGAAAGTGGTTAGGCTCCAATATTTAACGATGAGATGGGGTAATTTCTAGAGTAGAGTAGTTTCACAGTAGGGGCTTGTATTTGCACTAAGTTGGTCCTAAAATAGGTTCGATGTACAAAACATTAGGAACTTGATATAATAGGTAATGACGCAGCAATCTAGTTGTGGTGGCTGATACTTTAATATCCGACTAACGGTCGTCCGACATCGACTGACTGACCAATTCCCTGAGTGACTGCTACTACTCCTATTTATTATAGGTGGGAGAGTCTATTAATAGAATAGGTGTGTTCCAGTATAACACATTTAGAATTTTCAATTCTCTGGGAATGAATTGTTATCAGTCAATTGGTCTTGATATCCATTTAACCATTTTCATGGTAGTTTATTTATCAATATCTTGTTTTAGTTTGATATTCAAAGCCCTTATTATTAATTACCAGCAACCCAAATAGTGTTACACAGTTACCCAGGCAAATGGCATCCTCCAGTCTGGCCAATCAACGCATGACATACTACTGATCAAACAACACTAAGCTGTACAAAAGCCATCATTACAGAACATACACTGTTGGAATAATCGAATGTGAAATGGGAGATTCAATCCATTTTTAAGGAACAAAATGCCGCTGCTACGTGTCGTGTATTGAGGTAAGGAACTTATTTTCCTTTGCACCAGATGCAAGCCACTCTGACTCTATTGTTTCTATGTAATTGTTCACCACACCTAACAAAACCATTTTGGCTTTGTGTGTGTTAAAGAAACACAAATGAGCCTGAGCAGGCATCTGCAATGAGGATTAGCTTGGACACCCAATATGTATATATTCTACTATTACCTGTTCAGCCATGTCAGTCAGTGATAGCCATATCCCATGCATTAATAGGCAAAAGATTGATAGTTTATGCGTTGGTATTCTGTAATCGACATTATGGGAGTTTTTTTTTCTTTAAGTCACTGCTGCAAGCAAGCTGTTTGTTGGCTCTGAGAATTGTCTCCTCACCCCCTCTGAAACAAGTCTTTACATTTTTATTCTGTGTTGCTAGGTGCTTCCCTCACCCCCAGAGTGAGATGGAGGAGCAAGTTTAATTGATGATCATGAGGCAGGTTGCAATGGGTTACATGGTAGCAGAAGCAGGATGGACCAGACAATAGAAGGAAACATGAATCTTTACTTTCCCATCCAATCGATTAAAACTGAATCTTTTCCAGTCAGCAACAAATTCAATAGATTTTACAGACAGAAAAAAATCTTTAAAATCCCCAATTCTTTGTTCATATTATAGATTTCATATTCTGCTGAATGATTTTAATTTTTAATGTTCATTAACATTGAAAGAATTTATTGATTACAATTTGCAGTTTTCTTCATTCAAAATTCTTTTTTTAAGCTAACTTGTCTTACAGGAGTGCTTTTCGAATTTCTTCTAGAATAGCAATTTTCTCAAAAAATCATATTTCCAAAAGTTTAGAATTTTGCATTTACTTTAATCATATCACCCTAAACAAGGCAATAAAGCCACTATGACACAAGGGTTGTTGGTTGCTTGATATTGTTTAGCAACATTGTAATATAGCTTTATTAGACTAATTCAGCTGAAAAGGTTTATTTTATTATAGTGGATGGTCACAAGTGAGAGGAGAGATAGGATGTGCTTATTTTATTAGTGAGAGGGGAGATAGAATGTGCTTATTTTATTAGTGAGAGGGGAGATGGAATGTGCTTATTTTATTAGTGAGAGGGGGAGATGGGATGTGCTTATTTTATTAGTGAGAGGGGGAGATGGGATGTGCTTATTTTATTAGTGAGAGGGGGAGATGGGATGTGCTTATTTTATTAGTGAGAGGGGGAGATGGGATGTGCTTATTTTATTAGTGAGAGGGGGAGATGGGATGTGCTTATTTTATTAGTGAGAGGGGAAATAGGATGTGCTATGTTTTTTAGATATATATTGCGTAGATGATAAAATGTACCATTGGTAATTTTACTATAAAATGTATTTTTATATATTTTTAGTGTTACATTGATTGCCATCTTGCCATAAAAATGTATTGTTGGTCATTTTATTATAAAAATGTACCTATGTTTCTGTTTAAGTGTTCACTATTTGTCCATAGCTGGGACCCTAACAGGTGCTACTACCCCAGGTCAAGATAGACCTGGGAACAACAGCAGTTAAGAGGTGGTTGCACTCTCCTGAAAAGCCCCAAACTCCTGATCAGAAGCTTTGCTGCCAGATGTAGTTTATCGTCATACCTGGAGGACGGATGATGCAAAGTGTTATTGAACGTGGAAGAATATGAGAAAAGAAAACATTATTAAGGAGAGAGAACAATAAAAGTTTACAAATTAAGACAGAAGATGATGATTGATATTATATTTAAATTTTGGAAGATCAAAGTTGATTGGAAAGCAAGAAGGCAGAAAAGAGTTCCACAAGCAAGAATTTCAAGAAAAGAAACTGTTAGCATAGAACTTACAGTTTTGTTTAGCCATTTCAACTATAAAATGATGAAACCTAGCTGCCAATCTAGTAATGCACTTAGATTCATAAGGGCCAAAATCCCCTCAGTTCAATACCAGATCTTAAAATTTCTTTTTTCATATATTACTCAAGAATTTGGCATTCGGATTTCAGGTTTTCCTCAAGAATTTGGTTTATTTGCAAAAGGATTTGGCATCCAGATTTGGGAAACATTGTTGGCAATTATGTGTTTAGTTACATAACAAATAAATAAAAAATAATATAAATTTTGATGCTATATTCGATTTGTTGTTAGGTATTTTTCAATTTCTCCTTTGTTATTGGCAGCATTTTAGAATACTTTGGCTGCAATGCTAAGTTTCCTAAGAGTTTGAAATATTGTGCAATTGGCCCTAATTTTTTGTAAAATACTTGGATATGATATAAGAATAATTTGCAGTGAAAAAAGTAATTTTCAATTTTTTGTTGAATATGCCCTTCCTCTGGCGAGTGCGTCATATAAGGATAATGATCTATAAATTTTTATCTCCCAAGAACAGTTATGAAGGAAAGATGTATAAGAAAGTGGAAAAACTTAGTCTGATGAAGTCCTTAAGGACAAAATGCATCAAATGAAAACGTTTTCCACTTTATCATACATCTCTCTACCTACATTTTATATATATATATATATATATATATAAAGTGAACATTGAAGTCAACATTCAGGGACAACAGGCTGTTTCATGCTGGACACAATCATCAGGCCGCCTGATATGAAAATGTATAGTAAAGGTATGTTATATTTATGGGTAAAAGTGCTCAATATCTGAGACAGTGTATGTCTAAATGTAAGAGAGAAGTGAACACCAAGTGGTAACAGTCTTTTTCATATTTGAACATAATTTTCAGGCTTGAAGATTGCATGAAACTGACTGTTGCCACTAGGTATTGATTTCAGTGTCCACTCTTTATATATATATATATATATATAAAGAGCTGTGAAACACTCTGTCTGTGGATGACTATATATGCATGGAGTTCTCTAGAGAAAAGGGTAAATATATGCATGAAGTTCTCTAGAGAAAAGGGTAAATTTAATAAAAACAGTGGCTGCTGCTGCTGCTGCTAATGAATTACTCTTCAAGTATGAATTGAGTTCTCTCGGCCACTGGTATATTTTGTATAGAAAAATGCTAAAATTTCTCTTTCTCTCTGCTGACAGCTTTGGCGTAGGATCTCTGATTTGGACATGTAGCCACACTGAAGAGCTGTGATACACCAAAACAGTCTGTCTGTGGATGACTATATATATGAAAGTGGACACTGAGGTCAACACCAAGTGGCCTGTTTCAGGCTTGAATGGAATCTTCGGACCATTGTTTATATATGCCCTATCTTTAATATTCAGTACCTTTACCTATAAATATAGCATACATTAAAAGTATATATATATATATATATATATATATATATCTGTGTGTGTGTGCGCATAAATGATATATAAATTTGTATGTATCAGAACAATTTTAGGAACATCTATGACAAAGTTGAAAAAATTTAATTGCATTATGCATTTTGTCCTTAAGGACTTTATCTGACTAAAGTGATGTTTATGTAACTACACATGCACAAAGTAAGAGGGGGTGCTGTAAACTTTTGAATTAAATATTTTTTTTATAGATGCATGTGCATGTTGTGTCGTAAATTAACATTATTTACATAAATTAACATTATTTACATAAATTAACATTATTTACATAAATTAACATTATTTACATAAATTCTTATATGCAAAAGATAATATATCTGATATCTATTAATAAATTAATTTTATTTATTTAAGTTCTGATGATATAGATTAATTCCTGCAACACTTGAATAACAGATAAGTTTTTGGATTTTTTTTATTTTAATTTCTTTATTCTCTCTGTATATACATGCATATCTCTGTGTGTACATTTATAAATCAGTATATATACCTACACATACCTATCATGCATGTGTTTGGTTTGGTTTGGTTTTGTTTATTGTTTTATGGCATATCAACCTCAATGGGTTGTTTAATGCTGACAAAATTTTTTATTGCTGGTAATATTTTGTTTTGTCAAAAATCTGTTTCTGGTAATATTTATCCTTCCAAATTGTATTGCTGGTAATAATTTTTCTCAAAAAAATATTGCTGGTAATAGTTAACTATTTGCCCATAGCTGGTACCCTAGCAGGTTTTACTATCCTGGGTCAGGTTGGACCTGGGAATACTAGCAATTAAGAGGTGGTTCCATGTTCCTCAAAAATCTCCTGATCAGAGGCCTTGCTGCTTGGCATCGTCTTACCCAGGACACAGATGTAGTTTAATGTCTTACCCAGGACGAATCATGCATGTGTACATGTTTGTTTGTTTGTATGTATGTATGTATATATGTAGGTATATATATATATTATGTGACCAAATGTTTAGAATATTCAATTTCTGGCTTGTCCTGGGTATGGTGATAAACTACATCTGGCAGCAAGGCCTCTGATTAGGGTTTTGAGGAACATGGAACCACCTCTTAATTGCTATTGTTCCCAGTTCCACCATGAACAGGGATGGTAGCACCTGTTAGGGTCCAAGCTTTGGACAAATAGTGAATTCCCAAATAAAAATCATAGGTACATTTTTCTAATAAAATGAACAGCCATATAATTTTATTGCAAAATGACAATCAATGCAACGCTAAAAAATATAAAAATGCATTTTTAAACTAAAAATACCAACACTACAATTTTGTAATGAAATTACCAGCAATATGTAAAAAAATTGCCAACAATACATTTTATCATCTATAAACTATATATCTAAAAAAACATTTTGTCCTGACAGTATAAAATTATGTCCAAAATATCTGTAGGTGAAAGTATAAAATGATGTATAAAATATTTAAATTTCGGCATTAAATAACCCATAGAAGTCAATATGCTGCTAACCAAAATTCAATTTCTGGCCATGAGATCCAGGTTTAATGTTTTGTTTTGTAAAATATCCCTTTTGTGTTCATATAATCTTTTAGGGTTAATTTTTTCAGGGAGGTGCCTTCTTGATTATATCAATGATGTGAAAATGACTGAAGGCTTGAGCATACTGGCCTTGTTCAAGTAATTGATCTTGCTAGATTATGATGATTTTCTAAGTGTAGTTCAGATGTGGCACAAGATTGAAAATATGGAACACCCAGTGAAGATTAAACACACTGCTCAGTTGTAATTGTTCTAGTGAGGCAAGCTTGTTAACCATTACTTCTGCATGCACTGACTATTCCATGGATATTTCTGTTAAACTTGTTTTATTTTGGTTGCTGCACATACCAGCCTTTGTTTTTTATATTTCAGGGATCAATCTGTCAGTCCAGTGTAACATTCACACACACACACACACACATATATAAACTATTGGCAAAGTGGGGTGTAACTCTTCTTAGATATGGTGATTTTCTTAGTGTAGTTTATAAGTGAAAAAAAGTAAAAAATATGGGGCACCTAGTGAGGATCAAACTCACTTCTCAGTCATAATCATTGTAGTGAGACAAGCTTGCTAATCATTACACCACATCGAGGTGCCCACTGATTTTCTAAGCATAGGTTACATTTGGTACAAGGCCGAAAGTGTGGAACACTTGGTGAGAATCGAACTCACTACTCAGTCATAATTGTTCTAGCAAGACAAGCTTGTTAAACATTACACCATGTCGAGGTACCCAGATCATACCAGATTATATGCTCTCTCCCAGAAACTGTAACTAAAGTCTGCTTATCATAGTTGCAGTATGAACAACAGTAGACTGTGGGTTGAGCAGGTGTCCATTATAGAGATTTGCTGTGTCCATTATAGAGATTTGCTATCCCCCTGACAGATTGGTGTGCTCAGAAACAAGTAGCTAGCCATTACTTTATATACAGGTATATATGTATGGCCACATATATACAGATATAGTATAGATTTATATATTTGTTTTTGTGTGTATTCACCAAGGAATAGTCATCATTTGTTGTTCCAGTTTTTAAGAATTCTGGTGAGCTATCTGACCCTTCCAGCTATTGGCCTATTAGCTTTCTACCTCTTTTTGGGAAACTCCTAGAGGTCCTAATCAACGTCAAATTGGTTCATCATCTCTTATTACAGGGCCTTTTCTCAGACAAGCAATATGGCTTTTGTTTCTCCAGGTCAACTGCTGATGTACTGACAATATTTGCAGAAATACTTTATCATGATCTAGATAAAAATGGTGAAGTCCAGGCTGTAGCATTGGACATCTCAAAATCATTTGACATGGTCTGGCATTCAGCTCTTCTCCATAAGCTGAAAAATTACACTTTCTCTAGACACTTTTTTGAACTGATCCAGTCTTTCTTATCAGATTGTGAAATGAATGGCCACTCATCTAGATACTTTTGTATTAACGCAGGTGACCCTGGGGCTCTATCCTTGGCCATACTCCATTTTTAATTCTGGCTGAAACATTGTCAATAATAATATCTCTAATAAGGATGAGGACAATAGTTTGAAGAAATTTTAATTTTAAATAGATTTTAACTTTCCAGTTAGAACGGAGTCTTTGACATATAACCCCCTTCTATGGTTCCTGCTGTCATTTCTAAACTGAATCCCCACCATACTTGTAGACCTGATGGTGTCTTTGTAATAGTTCTTAAGAATTGCGCTCCTAAACTGGCTCCTGTTCTCTCTAAACTCTATAATAAATGCCATGCTACCTCTTACTTTCCTACCCATTGGAACTTTTCATCTGTTGTTCCTGTTTTAAAGAACTCAGTGAATCATCCGACCCTTCCAACTATCGGCCAGTTAACCTTCTACCTCTTTTTTGGAAACTACTAAAGGCCCTAATCAATGTTGAATTGGCTAAGCATCTTACATTGCAGGGCCTTCTTTCAGACAAGCAATATAGTCTTTGTTTTTCTAGATGATAATTGTGGAAAGAGTCTATCAAAATCTAGATAAGAATGGTGAAGCTAAGGCTGTTGCTTTGGACATCTTGAAAGCTTTTGACAGGGTTTGGCATACAGGTCTTCTTCACAAGTTGAAAGTTTATGGTATCTCTGTTCAAATTTTTGAACTGATCCAGTCTTATCAAATTGTAAAATGAGAGTTATCTTGAATGGCCACTCTTCTAGATCATTTTGTACTAATTCAGGTGACCCCTAGGGCTCCATCCTTCGTTCTATTCTATATTTAATTTTCATTAATGAACTTCCTGATGACATCAGCTCCTATCTTGGTATCTACACTGACAACACAACAATTTCCTCCTACCTTGATAGTAAAGCTGAATTGATTGAGCATCTTTCAGAGCAGGGCCTTTTTTTCAGACAAGCAATATGGCTTTCATTTCTTTCATTGTCTTGCCTGATATAGTGAACTGACTTTCTTAGCAGCTGACCTAACAATGGATTCAATATAGACTTTTGACTTCAAAGAATATAAGCCCAAGAAGGCACAATGAGTTACATTCCTAGAGGATAGCATCAGCCATGTTGATGGAAGGCAATCAAGGTCAACTGCTGATGTACTGATGATAATTGTGGAAAGAGTCTATCATACTCTATATAAAAATAGTGAAGCCCAGGCTGTTGCATTGGACATCTCAAAAACCTTTGACAGGGTTTGGCATCCAGGTCTTCTTCACAAGCTGGAAAGTTAGTGTCTTCAGACACTTTTTTTGAATGGATCCAGTCTTTTTTCAAATCGTGAAATGAGAGTTATCTTGAATGGCCACTCGTCTAGATCCTTTTGTACTAATGTAAGTGCCTCCCCACTCGGCTCCTTCCTTGGTCCTACTCCGTTTTTAATTTTCATTAATGACCATCCTGATGATGACAGTTCTCTATGCTGACAACACAATTTACTCCTGCCTTGATAGTAAGGCTTATCAGTCTGATAAGATCAAAATGGCAACAGATGTCCAAAACGATTTCAAGTCCATTGCTAACTGGGCAAAAGATGGCATGTTAATTTTAAGACCTCCAAAACTAAACTTCTCTCCATTAATCATGTGAGAGAGCCCTTGATTGCCTTCCATCAACATGGCTGATGCTATCCTCTAGGAACGTAACTCATTGTGCCTTCTCAGGCTCACATTCTCTGAAGTCAAAAGACTATATTGAAGCCATTGTTAAATCAGCTGCTAAGAAAGTCAGTTCACTATATCAGGCAAGACAATTTTACTCTTCAGAATCTATCTTATGTATTTATGTCTACCATTTGTCTATGCTTAGAATATTGCTGCCATATATGGTCTGATGCCCTTGCTATTTACCTTGAGCTCCTTGATAAGATCCAAAGAAGAATCAGCAATATTATTGGTCCTGATCTGATAGCTCAGCTCCAGTCACTTTCCACTTGCCGTAAGGTTGACTGTGTCTTTTCTATAAATACTTTCATGGTAATTGTTCAAATGTGCTCTTCACTATGGTACCTAGAGTTTTTGCATTTAAGTGCAGCACTAGACTGATGTCAAGGTCTCATGAATTTAAAGTTGAGCTGGCCAGATGTCGCCGGAAATTCTATGCTAACAGTTTCTTCTCTCACACTTCTTACTTGTAGAACTCCATTCTGGCTCCATGCTTTCCAGTCAAGTTTAATCTTCAAAAATTTAAATGCAATGTCAATTGCTATCTAATGTCCTCCTGATTACTCTTTTCTCTTCCTGCTCATTATTAATGTTTCTGTTCCTAATTCATCCACACCTTGTAACCCCTTGTGTTTTAGTGGCATTACTGCCATGCTTGGGATGATTCTGATTAAAAAAAAAAAAATATAATGAGTTTTAAAACAATCTATTTTTTGTCAATGGAAATTTTACCTTAGATAAAATCAAAGAGTTTGCACTCAATACAAAAAATTCTTTATTATTTCTCTGTCATTTTGGTTTCTGCCTTGCTGATTTTTGAAAATTTTTTCTTTCTCTGTTATTGTTGCTCATCCAAATTCCAACATGGCATTTTTTTTCTCTCCTTGCAATCATTGTCATCATTATTGCCGATTATTCCTTTGTCATCAAAATCATCATCCAAACATGTCTCTTGAATTATTCTCATTATCAACCTAATAAAACCCCTCTTTTATTCCCTTCCATAAAACTGATCACAAAGTCAGCCATTTTGAAAGGAGACAGTAGCCATTTTGAAAGAAGACAGTAACCACTTTTCAGCAGAAATTTTGATTAAAGCAATTAGCTTAAGCAATTTTATCAAATGTTTTTTTTGCAATTCTAACTGATTAATTACTTGTATCTCTACTGCTTTTTTTTTTCTTATTTCTGTCTTGGGTTTAATTTTATTAATTTCATAATAGCATAAATTTTGCTGTTTACTATGCCCAGAAAATGGAGATAACCAGTGCAACAAAAAAAAAAAAAAAGGGAAAAGGAAAAGATAAACGTAATTTTCATTCTTTCTGCAAGCCTGATTCTTGTACTTAGATGATAAATATAATATTAACGATATTAAAATTAATATAACAGAGTCACACTCATTTTTCCTGATACAACCTTTAAAGGTAGCGGAGTGAAGGCAGATAAATTTTCTTTGAATGCACTATTTTTCCAGCAGGCAAAAGAAAAACAAAACAAACAAACAAAAAACAGTGAACCTCCTCCTTTACTTTACTCACTACAGTCTCACTCCTAATATCTGCACACTTTGTTATTTGCTTTACAAGCAGACCACAGTGCTCATTGTTGTAAGTTTTCAAGTTCTACAATCAGGATTGTCCCATGGAACAATAGTCTAGTGCGTTAAAGCATTGGTTCATGAATTTGGTGTCATAATAATTGTGAGTTCAATCCCTGGACAGGGCAGTATGTACTTAAACAGGGAAAGAGGCTGAGCAATAACTGAGCAGTGCTGAAAAGTAAGAGCTAGTGAGATATCCCTAGACATGGGCAGTGGGTCATAAACAATCTATGCCAGTAGATGAAATAAAGTGTTCAGTTCAAAATCCTCTGATAGTTACTTGGATCAACAAGTACCTGATGAAGGGCATAACAGATGAGGATATTAGTCCGCAAAAAAATAATGATAAATACTTTTTTCTGTATTGCAGACAGATCATTTTGTTGTTAAAAAGTGAAATGTAATTTTTTTGCAATTAACGGATTCTTAAAGCTGACATTCTTATTATAGTTAACATTATATTTAATGGGTCAGATCAGACACATGTAGCGACTAAATATAGTAAGTTTAATGGGTCAGATCAGACACATGTAGCGACTAAATATAGTAAATTTAATGGGTCAGATCAGACACATGT
The DNA here is from genome assembly GCA_903632075.3 of Acanthosepion pharaonis. Taxonomy (NCBI): domain Eukaryota; kingdom Metazoa; phylum Mollusca; class Cephalopoda; order Sepiida; family Sepiidae; genus Acanthosepion; species Acanthosepion pharaonis. Next base: position 823,387 of record CAHIKZ030000419.1, on the reverse strand, counting down.
AGCGACTAAATATAGTAAATTTAATGGGTCAGATCAGATACATGTAGCGACTAAATATAGTAAATTTAATGGGTCAGATCAGACACATGTAGCAACTAAATATAGTAAATTTAATGGGTCAGATTAGACACATGTAGCTACTATAGTAAATTCTTATTTCCAAATCAATTTAAAAATTAGATATTTTCTACTATAGCTAACTGAATGGCAAAATGCTATGTTACGTCCGTGTTAATGGACTTCTTCAGATTAAATGATATTTTATTGAAGAAATCATATATATGTAGAAGGGAAAGAAGAAAATAAGACAAATACTGGTTATAATTCTACATTGAGAAAATTCTGAAGTTACAGCAACATTTACATTTTAAATTTTTGATATCTCAAGTGTCCCTTTGTCTCTCTCTCTCTCATATATGTATAGACAAATGTAAATTATTTTCACTTTTAGTGTTTCTATAATGGAACAAAATAAGTAAAAGGATAAAAAGAAAAACTATTCTTAGCCAATATGTTTTGTCTTCCGAGAGACTTCATCAAGGCAAATGTAGGATTTATTTTGATGAAGTCCTAAAGGACAAAACACATAAGCAAAAACTTGTTCGACTTTGTCATGATTTTTTCCTTAAAATTTTTCTTGATATATAAAAATGTATATCGTTATCCCATATAATAAATACAAAATAAAATAGATAAAATTAAAAAATTAAGTAAAAAATCACTTAAATCTTCCTTGAATGCAGTATTTATTGAAAGATGTTTAAAAGAAAGGTAGCTACCAATATATATATATATAGGTAGCAACCTTTCTTTTATATATATATATATATATATATATATATATATATATATATATATTTATTTTTAGGTTATTACATCGAAAACATGTCAAAATCGCTACACAATTGCAGTCATGTTTCGATGCGTATCAATGCATTTCAATAGGTAAATTATTGGTGATTGAATGATTCATTTAGATTTAAACTTATTTAGATTCTGATGAGATGCACATCGAAACCTAACTGCAATTGTGTTGTGATTTTGAAAGGATTTTCCATATAATATCCTAAAATAAAGAATATTGCTCTATTTTGTATTGAGCTCTCTTTTAAATTAAATTTTATGAATGTTGGAATTGTACTCTATTCATTCACATCATACCTGAATATATATATATATATATATATATATATATATTATATATATAAAATAATAATAATAATGATGCCTGTAATAGTCACATATTAGTATTGTATTATGGCGTTGACCAAACTCTATATATCAATTTACTGTAGTCAAGAAGTCCAGGTATATTTAAACTAAACATGATTTTGATAAAACTGATGCTTTACTTTTTATATATATATACCAAAAGAGGAAAGTTCATCAAAATAATTACTGTGAAAATATTTATAAAAAGACAGAGGGAAGCTACTGAAGCTGAGATGTCAGGTCAGGGCAAATAACATTGCAGGTTCCTCTTTGTATTTTATCATGAATCTCTAAATACATAGAAACACTAGACTCAATGTGACAGCAATATTCAATGCATTACATTTCAAAAATTACCTTTTATACACAGTAACTATATTTCCCTCCTAAAGGCAATGATGATGATGAGGATAAAGGGCTATGCTGATGATATAGGTATTCATAGTTGGGGTAAGAATAATCAGGAACAGAAAATCAACATCCTGTGCCAAGTGTTCCAAGAAACTCAAAACTTTCTGAAACAGAAACTATAATCTGGAATTGGAATGAAAGCATTGAGAGTTCTTATCCTTTACCACACCACAGGTGACAATAGTCACCATAGAATTCCTTCTCTTACTACTATCGATGACTTCTGTCACCTAAGATGGTTGCTATAAATAAACAGTTGTCAACTTTTATTTCCAGTATTTTAAGCTAGAAATCACCTCCTACTGCTTTGGAATAAGGCTAAACTTCCGTTTTCCAATGCCATTTTGAATTCTAAATTCTACATGGGGTGTAACATCGATTAAACCACATTAATTTTTTTCAGAATGTTTTGTAAATAAAAATGGCTGCATCAATATCCAACAAAAGTTTTATTCAAGAGTTTTTCTTTGATTAACACTTCAAGGATGATTTTGAAGGCTTTATTAGGGTGTATATTGACAGTGAAGTGATTGGAGATGATAACCATGCTAGTGACATGGAGGAAAGTAATGATAGCCACTAGTGGCTACTATCATCCATGCCTGACTAATTTTATGGACGCTACTATCGATATACCTGATAGACTTTCTGAAGGTGAATTATTTTGTCCATTTATAAATGACAAAATATTAACTTTATTAGTCAACGAGACAAATAAATATGAGTCAGGTAAAAGAAAGAGTAAAAAAATGCTAGTGTCTTCTTGTATGTAAACATGAGGAAATATGTCACTTTTTTGATGAAATGAAAGCCTTTTTAGAGATTTTGCTTCTTATTGCACCCCCAGAACTCCACAAGGAGTAATAAAAGTTAAAGTATGTTGAATTATTTATGTATTTTTAATGTATGCTTTATATTTTACATTTTTTATTTCACGGTTCAATATTTTTTGTTTTCAACGTCAAAACATGCATGCAAAATGTAATGCATTACATCAAAATATTACTCATCCATTCTTTTATCAGTCTACAAAAATTAAAATCTATATGCACAATACAAAGAAAGTTATAACAATTTTAAAACAGAAGGTATTCATGTTTTTGCACCTTCAAAAAATGCAGTGGCAGGGGAACAATTCTAGAAAGAAATTAGTGTGCTAAAGGTTAAATAATAGTTTAACCGACTATTATTTTCTTTAGAGAATTTTATTTCTGCTCTGACATCCTCATTTTGACCTTTGAGGTCAGATAGAGGAAAACAAAGGAAGTTGATTTTGATTGGCTAAAGCTAGCATGGGAATGATAGATATAGAAAGATTTCAGGAGTCAGTTCTTATACATCTAACAATGTAGATGTGTGAAATTTGTGTTTGAGAACTTGCTCCTCAGTGGGGGGGGGGAAGAAAGAAACACCAGGGCGGGTGAGAAAGCAACCCTACTGGCTAGTTAGAAATGTACATATCAATGTGTTGGATAAAATAGTTAAATTAAAATTCCTTTGTTGAAGTTCTCTTTTATCTCTGAACTAAAAGGAATTAGTGATCACCGGCTGTGAAAGAGAAAGGTAATATCACTATGAGTGAATCAACAAAGTCACCCAAAGACCAATCCCTAGCAAGGGGCTATACAATAATGGCACCTACTCTGAATCCATCATAAAAATTCAGGATGTGGATTTAGTAAATAGTAAATACTTTGGTATATGGATCAGTTATAAAAAAATTAGAATAAAAGAAAAAGAAATTGAATATAGAATAGGCTTTGTTTGAACTGTAAAATGATGAGACCTTGCCTTGGTGTATGGATCAATTATAATATTTAGTACAGGAGATAAAGAAATTGAATATAGAATAGGCTGTGCTGGAGATAGTTTCACTCAATACCACCAATTTCTACAAAGTCAAAACATTAACTATAAATTACAATTAAATACAATGTTTAAATGTAATTAGTTCTAAAATACAAGCTTAATAATTTTTTTACTTTTCCCTATTACTTTCAAAAGAATTTGCTATGTCATCATTATATGCCATCATTAGAGTGGTTGTCTATTTTTGTCCATTTGATAAATCCAAATCCTGCCTGTGAGATGCAGATACTGGGACAATTACTTTTCAAATATTACCTCGTGCACACCATCAGTCCCACTTGATTTTCTAATTTGCTAGTTATAGAAACAATATGTAAATCTCAGTAATATCTGTATGATCTTCCAAGACTGGGTTTGTCTTAGAGAAAAGATATAAAAATGCTTTTTTGAAGCTGATTGTTATTGTGGCTATCAGTTGCAAGCAGTGAATTGAATAGCAAAAACAATGAATACTGAATGATTTGAGAATGAACTCATCAGAAAAAGATTTTCATTAGGTAGCTTTCTCACTGCTCAGTCCATAATTATTACTGACACTTAAGGGTGTCAATGATTAAAAGGAAAATAAGAAACACAGAACAAAGTAATGTTTCAATCTTTATCTGATGCTATCTGTATGAAGAGTATATTCAATCAGCAGATTTTGACCAAAAAACAGAGAAAAGGTATCTTTTGGCTGAGTCATGAGTAAATGACACTGTTACAGAATACAGAATGACTGTCAGTAAATGTGCATTTGTTTTCATAAATACGTTCTTTATTCTGACCTTGATTTACTGGCACTGTTGTGCCATGTCTTGGTATAAATTATTCATCCAAACTTTGTATAGAAGAGATGCCAAAATGAAGAAGAAATGCAAAAAGCTTTTCTTCTTCTTAATAGCCTTATTCTTGGACACCAAAATTCTCTTTCTGAGTTTCAATAGATTTTTAATATGAGATGATTAGCAATGCATTTACATTAATCCCATTTTTTTCAGATTTTTAATACATCTTTATAGTAAAATCATTAGCAATGCATTTATATTATACATATAATAGTCCTATTCTATCAGTAATGCTTGCATTCATTCCTGACCACTGATAATCCCTTTTTTCCTGTTTTTCAATGCATCTTTATACTAAAATCCTTAGCAATGCATTTACATTATACATATAATAGCCCTATTCTCTCAGCAATGCTTGCATTCATTCCTGACCACTGACAACCACTTCCTTCCAGATTTTCAATGCATGAATAAAAAAGTGGTGTTTATCCTGAATTAATGCACTATAGAAACAAAAAGGTAACCCACATGACGGTCATATTCATACCTCCAAGGGTATTTCTGTGTAAGTAAGTGTAATGAATTTGACTGGAATTTGAACTCTGCTCTCCAATTTCTCATTCTGAGCCACAATCCATTACACCACCCACACATCCACCCAAAATTTCTCAAGATGATCTTCATTCCTTCTTGGAGTAATATTATTCATGATAATTATGTGTGCTATCACAGATCATAAAGGATTGAGTTGTGACAAAGATCACCTTAGATGAGTTATTTTTGCATTCAGCAATAAGAAAAAGCAATACATTAGGCAGGAAAGATGAGTTCATGCCTTTGAAGCATTGCTCAGGTACAGTAAATTAAATGAGACTGATGGCTATTTTTCAGGTTGCACAAGGGAAAAATTCTATTAAAGTACGGAATGGCCAAGAATCAGCCTAGGCAACACTGAGTAACCTTGCCATTGTATAATGTAATAGCAGGAAAATATCTATTTTTGATATAAAAGCTAACAACAAAGGTCTACTACAGTCGTGTTACACATTTCCCATTATGATAGAGAGGTGGGGGTGACATTTGATATTGCAATGGACCCTGCTGAAAGGGTGTGTAGGGGTGACAGTAATGGTGGTTAGAAGAAGAAAGGGGTCTGGAATTATTGTGATGGATAAGATCACTAAATATAAGTATAAAATAAATGATAAAAGATAACAACGTCTTCTTTATTATTCCGCAATGAAATGACATAACGCTATAGAATTATGGATTTTTATTGAATGCAACAATGCATCTGCGCATTTGCATGCCTGAACACACACAGTTTATTCAGAATGAATGCACAGTGGCTGAGATATGTTTGTATTTACCACTGGTGTTGTATTTGAATGGCATGCTTCAAGGTAGGAAGATCCAACTTAGCTGGAAGACAAGGAGTACAATTTTCCTATTGCCAAGTTTCATGAATATCTACATAGTAACTTCACATACACAAATATCTCTCTCTTACCATGATTATATATATATATATATATATATATATACACACATACAGACACACACCTCGTGTAATGACAAAACTGTCTAATTGTTAATCAAGCTTTGAACTGTTGTATCTTAGAAATGATTAAAGATACCTTACTGGAATTCTCCAAGGTTTTTATAACACTATTAGACTCTACTTTGAATAATAAGAATGTATTTAGTTGTAAGTTGAAATGATGATCCCTCTGGCTGTTGTAACCTCCTGATCCAGTTTTCTTGTTCCCACTTAAACTTATTCCCCATTCTCTTGATGGTTCTTGAATGGACTTTGAAGATGGAAGCCACAGTATGAATGTTGGTACCATTACTGAAGGCCTGAATAATCTTTTTCCTCTCGCCATTGCTCACTTGGGTCTTTTCTAATTGATCTCTTTAGCTCTAAGTTGAAATGATGATCCCACTTCCTGTTGTGACCTCCTGATTCAGTTTTCCTTTCTACTGTTTCCTCTTTTTCAAACTTATTCACCATTCTCTTGAAGGTTTTTGAATGGAGTTTGAAGATGGAAGCCAGATTCATCTATATTCTTTTTCCTTTTCTTTCCATCATCTTTGTTATTTTTTTTACAATAATATTTTCTCGAGTCCTGTCTCATTTATTGTCCGCTCCCTGCTCAATAAGGTTTCGTGCAGTACTAGATTGGTGGCAAAATCTCATCATTTTAAAGTTGTTATGGCAGAATGTAACCATAAGTTCTATGCCTACAGTTCCATCTATTGCACTTCTTGCTTGTGGAACTCTCTTCTGGCTTCCTACTTTCCTGTCAACTTTGATCTTTAAAAATTGCCTGACTTCTTAATCCTTGCTCTTTTATTATCCTCTCACTTTAGTAGTGCTTTTTCTCATATTCTTTCGCACAATACATATATATATATAATAAAAGTGAACATTAAAGTCAACACTCAGAGGTGACAGCCTGTTTCATGCTGAATGCAATCATCAGGCAGCCTGATGATTGTGTCTAGCATGAAACAGCCTGTCGCCTCTGAGTGTTGACTTCAATGTTCACTTTTATATTTACATACGCTCTATCTCTGGTATTGAGTACTTTATCCCATAAATATAGCACACCTTAAAACATATATATATATATATATATATATATATATATATATATATATATATATATATATATATATGTGTGTGTGTGTGTGTGTGTATGTGTGTGTATCAATCTATGTACACAAGATGATCCGGATGTGACTATATATGAAGAAAGCTTAATGTATATTTAAAGGTATAATTAGGTGAAGAAGTATTATTGCACATCTATACTTGCAATATCTATCTCTTTAACAGTTTCTTCTATCGCACTTCTTGCTTGTGGAACTCTCTTCTGGCTTCTTGCTTTCCAGTCAACTTTTTTCATTAAAAATTTAAATGCGATGTCAATCATAATCTTCTTTCTCCTTGAAACCTGTTATTTTGTTGTCCTTTCTGCTTATTTTACTCTCAGTAACTCTTTGCTTTTGCATCCTAGTCATTTTTATTGTGTTGCTTGGTGTGAAATGATTAAAAATATTTATAACATCAAGTTAGCAATAGTAAATTGTCAGTTTAATGAGTTTATTTTTTTTCTTTTTCTAAAGCTAACATAGAATTCTGATAGTGCCAGATCAACAACCACTTAGGAAAATATATTTGCACAATCTCCTGGTGTTGCTTTTGAGACGAATTAATTGAGTCAAATAATAACTTTGAAACCTTCATAAACTCAATGTCTACTTAACTATAATTTTCACAGAGATACAAAATTGACATAAAAGAAAATTTAATAAAAGAAAATCGTATTTAATATTCTCTAAACACAAAAACAATATTTTATCATGTAAAAATATAAAACAAACATTAATTAACAGTAGTTTCATAAGACGCATTACATAGGATTGTTTACTATTCAATAATCCGTCTGATATAAAGAATTTATTTAATATATTCTAAAATAGATGAACAAATTAAACCTTAGAAAAAAAAAATAGAAAATTAAAAATAACAATAATATAAAGACACTATTAAATTATTCTCCAAAAACAACAATAAAAGAGGTATTTATTATATTATGCTTATTATTACACTTTTCTTTTAGTTTTTGTCTCATGTCCTTTCAGGATGTAGGTGATCATGGCTCTCCACACCCCTCCATCCCTTGCAGTTCTCAACAAGTTCCTTCCCTATGCTTTCTCCCCCAGACCACTTTCTGTCATTCACTTGCTTAAGTCCGCCAGATATGTCACATGTTTTCCCTTGTCTCTCTTTCCCTTCTATTCGACCCGTGAGTTTCAAATTCTCCAGGCCCTGCTTCCTCATTATGTGTCTGAGAAACTTCTGAATAAGTACAAACTAGATACTGACAAATTAAGTTCTTATCACTTAGAAAAAAAGAAAACAAAAGTGGCTAAGATGATTGCCATCAATAATGCACAATGCTTACAAATTCACATACTTTTTTGGAATATCTCTCACTTATAATAATAAAACTTTAAAGGCACACATTGGTTACACAATAACTACATTACCTTATTGATTAACTTGGCATTTACACAATAATAGCCCCATTGAATGATACATCACTAACCATCACCAAGTTTCAGGCTTTGTGGACCAAGGAGAATAACATAATAAATAAAAATAGTAAATTAATGATAATGAAGGAAGCAACAGAAATATGAGGGTAAACAAAGGGAAATAACTATAATAAAGGGAGATAACTCAAAGTAAATGCCAAAAAAATGTCAAGATACCACACAGTAACATAAAATGATGACACCTAAAACATCTCTCAAGCATGAAGGCACAATATTTCAAAAGCACCAAAGAAACACAATGCATAAATAAAGTCTTAATTATTCACAAAAATTGTATAAAGTTGAATAAGAGCAACTTTTAAACACTTATTAACCGATAAACAAATTATTTGATAATGATTTATAAAGGCCAGAGGTCTTTTGAGAATTTATGTACAAAATGTACATGAAACCCAGAAAAATTGTTTGAATTGAAGAAAAAATAAAAAAAAAATAATTTTCATCAGTCTTCAACTAAAGCTGAATAAATAAGAAAATGTTGTTCCCCCATATATATATATATATATATATATATATATATATATACACACACACACACACATATATATATATATATATATATATATATATATATATATATATAATATAAAATATAGTTTTAAGCTATGCTATATTTATAGGTTAATATATCTATATTTATAGGTGTTCAATATCAGAGATAGGGAGCATGTAAATATAAAATTGACATTGTGGTCAAAACAGTGGCAACAGTGTTTCATTCTTAAACATAATCTTCAAGCCATTTATATTCTGTTTTGGCTTGACTATTTATATATGCTGGTCTATTGTGCATTCTGGGTAGGCCTAAATAAAAATCAGTGAGTAAAATAAAATAATCCAAATCAATAAATAAGTAAACAATTAAATAATAAACAAATTAAAAAGCTATGAATGCACACATAAACACAAGTAAATGTAATAATAAACAACAAATAATAAAGTAATCAATAATAAACGATGAGTAAAAGCCGACACTATAAAATAGCCACAAAACTATTTGAACCTATAATTATTTCTACTCAATTATTCCTGGAATAATTTCAAACAGAACTGTTACTGCTCACCCAATAACTGTTAGAATAATACAATAGACCTACCCATAATGCACCACTGACCAGCATATATAAATAGGCATGCCAAAATACAACACACAGAGCCTGAACATTGTGCTTAAGCATCAAAGACTGTCACCACTGGGTGCTGACCTCAATGCCCACTCGCATATGCATTATATATATATATATATATATATATATATATATATATAAATATATGGATATAGATCCAACAGTATGAAGAAAAAAATATACGGAAAAACAAACAAAAATCCTAATATGCAATTATGCTGTATTAATGTTAATATAATGTCAACGTTGGAATGTTTTATGAATATGTCCTGAAGATGGTCTATTAGATCGAAACGTCCGACGTTGACATTATATTAACATTAAAACAGCATAATTGCATATTAGGATTTTTGTTTGTTTTTCTGTATATTTTTCTTCATATATATATATATATATATATATATATATATATATATGTAGTACTCATCCACAGACGGACTGTTTTGCTGTATCACAACGCATCAGTGGGACTAGACATCCAATTACTTCAAGCCAGGATCGAAACTTGACTGATTTGACATCAGTTAGAGACCCTTACCCCTAGGCTATCGGCGCATGGCAAAGAAAAGGAATTTTTAACGAATTATATATGTAATGTATATAAATGCTATACTGGTTGCAGCAGCAGCCATTAAAAATTCCCTTTCCTCATAGTGGTGAACGAGAGTAGTCATTCACAGATATATATTTATTACTTGAAAATTATTTTTAGTGGATACTAATATTTGAGTAGATGCTTTGTTTATTTATTGTAGTGAACGAGATAATCAAGTACCTCGGAAGGAAAATTCGGGCATTTTTGGCTACGGCGTTAGTGAGTTATTTTCCTGACGCGTTACAAGTGATTTTCTTTCTTTGTGTTGTGAAAGTAACAGATTTGCTTTGAGAACGCTTACTCTTCATTTATTAAACAGTATATTTATTTATTTTTGTCTACTGGCCTGAATATTTGAAAAATCTCAGTAAAATATGTCCTCTCTGGCAGGATTATATACTTTCCTTGGATAAATAAATGAAAGTCTACTTGAATATGTGTATACACTAAAAATAACATTTAATAAAAATCTGTTGGATTAATAATTAAAAAATTCATTGCTTTTTTTACAAATTATGTTATGATACTCAACTGAGCAGATATAGGGAAAAATCTATTTAGCTTTGCTTGATCATCAGTGCACTCTGTAGCCGAGAGGTCAAAGCATGTCAGATCTAATGACAGTTTCTTCTAAAGGAAATAATAAGCAATAATCCATTGGTATGTAATCCAAGTGAATCCTGATCCACAAAAAGAGTTCAATGTATTTATTATAACAAGTCCTATGTTTGCATTGTCAACTCAGAAGTTCTGAGTTGACAATGCAAACACAGGACTTGTTTGTTGAAATAGCTATTCAAATGAGGTAAATTTGAATTTCTGTTCTATGAGATATATATATATATATAAAAAAAAGGCTTAAACACTAATATTCCATGGTTATAATTTATTACATTGGATCCAATTCATCAGACCCACAAATTTGTGATTATCCCTCTTTTGGTTGAGAAAATGGATATATTATTTTGATAAAGTTTTTTTTTTTTTTATGGCTTACAAAACTTTGAAGGTTATTTAAAGTCAGAAAATATATTTTTAGATTGTAAAAAACTTTTATTGAGATAATAATGATTTACCAATAAATATTCTACTATTTAACCCATAACTAAGAAGTAGAGTCATACGTCTCCCAACGGTATTTGTGAATATAATGAACCCAACTGGAATTGGAACTTGGCTCTCTGATTTCCACTTCCGAGCAGTTATCCCTTACACCACCTGCACAGCTAAGCTTAAAGCACCTGGTATTCCTGAGTGGTTACCAATCTATGTACTGACCAGGCTTCGCATTGCTTAACTTTGGTGATTGAATGAGAACTGGTATTTCAATATGATATGGCCATAAGCTGTGGATATATTAATGCCTATAATGGAAACTGGAAACTGGGAATATTCTTTCTTGTATAACAAGACCAAGCTAGTTACATTCCAACATCATCGATTGAACCCTGAACTACCACCAATTAGGATGAATGGATGTGCCTTCAGGGATGCACTGTGCCTTTGAAAGATTATTGGGCCTGAAACTTGCACCTGACCTGAAGTGAAAATCTTACATACAATCCATTGCTAAGGATGCAGATAAAATGGTTGGCTCCCTGTACCACTCCAGTAAGCACCTGACTCCTCCTGCTATCATCTACCTTTACAAGAGCCAGATCAGGCCAAAAATGGAGCATTGTTGTCATATTTTGGTGGGAGCTGGCCAAACTTGACTCTCTAGTGTTGGCAGAGTTCAAAAGCATCTCAGAGTCCTTGTGGGTGACAAATTATTTTCCACCTTCTCTTCCCACAGACGGGATGTGACAAACGTCTCACTGCTCTGTTGTTAATTCCATGGAAAGTGCTCGGATGAACTTTATTCCTTGGTTCCAACTTTCATAGCTAGAACCTGCCATGTCATTTATAATGTATCAAACTATCCACATTCCCTCTGTATTCCATCGATGAGAGGTTCCACTTGAACAGCTTCTTCCTGCAAACCACTGCTCTGTGGAGCAAACTCCCAAGTGGATGTTTCCCTGATCACTACTATCTTAACTTGTTCAAGGCTAGTGTTAACCATTATCTTCCCCTTTTATACAAACAAATTACCTCTTAACTCCCTACCTCAATTGTCCCCTCAGGCTTTGTAAAGAGTGAACCTTACTGTAAAAGAAAACAAAAAAGCATTCCCCAACACTACCCCCAATGTGAATACTATGGCTGATAATATTGCAGTACTACTAATATTTCAGTTATTTCACTATTATGCCACTTCATCAAATCATCTGTCATCCTTTTTTTACACGTCCTAATCTTCAGAGCCGATGTCTTTGAGGGATTGTTTGGATTTTCATTGATTCTCTTCTTGCCAGGACTTCATTATTTGTGACATTCTCATTTTTACACAAGATTGATTGCAGTTTTGCCTGATGAAATCTCTCAAGATATCTGATGCGGATATATTGTCCAGGATTCGCAACCATATTTGAAAGCACAACAGATTCCTAAATCATCCCCCACCCCACATCTTCAGAAATCTCTCATCAAAGCTTTTCAGTATTACAGCAGGCATCCTCCTCCTCTCTGGACACTTTAACATCATGGCAATATTGTGTTCAATATAGTGAGCTGTACTGGTTGACAATTTAACGATTTTTCTAAGGCTTCTATTCTGTGGGTTGCAGGTGGTGTCAGTTGAATTATGCAATGATTATTTGGAACATTTAGAAAAAGAACGAAGGTGCAGGGCGGCGGGTAGGGGGGGAACTGAGATAGGGAATAAAAAACAGGGAAAAGTAAGATTAAATGAAAAAAAAAAAAAGGAGAAAGATGAGGAGGATAATTTAGTTTTGATAAAATTGGAAAGAAAACTGAAGATGTTAACATTTTATTTAGCAAAGAATACCCTTAAGTGCCGAATACAACCAGATTGGAATTTTTCTCAACATGCAATAAGCAGAGATGGGATTGTTAATAAAAGAAGGAATTGGAAAAAATCATTTAATGGTTCAAGAATTTAGAATTTAAGTAAAGAAATTCTAGTGATATTGAAATAAATCTTGCCTTTATATATATATATATATATATATATATATATATATAATCTATCTTTTTCCTTTTGAAAAATAAAAAAAGACCTGGAGAGTTCAGGGCATCCAAGGATATTGAATACCTATTTTGAAAGTTACACTGAAATGGATATATAATTATAAAAAATGTTATTTTTATATATATTAAGAAGCTCTTTTAAAACAGAACACTCTTATATACATAAGAAAAGGAATATACAAATCATATATATTGGTTTAACAAAAAGTTTGTTAGGTTATTTATGTAGAATATTTACTTAATAAACTGAATGATAGAATATATAGTTTGTCTGTTAATGAGAAAATCAGTCAAATAAGAGACGTTTATTCTGACACTTCACAACAGAAAAATTAAGATTACTCAGATTGATAAATTCCTGAAGAAAATTGGAGGGCTTTTGTGGCTGAAATAATTTTGGTAACAACCACCAAGGTGAGTACAATAGTTCAAACCTAACTCTAGTAAATAATGATAACACCTTTTCCCAGAAATTCAGTTTATCAGAGAATTTGGTTTGGTTTGGTTTGGTTTGATTTATGGGATATCAACCTCAATGGGTTATTTAATGCCGACGAGATTTTTATTGCTGGTAATATTTTCCCCCCCAAATATATTGCTGGTGATATTTATTTCCTTCGAAAATTCATTGCTAGTTCTAAAACATATCTTTACACTATCATAGTATCTTGACACCAGTCTGGGGGTTAACTATTTGCCCATAACTGGGACCCTAACAGATGCTACTATCTTGGGTCAGAGTGGACCTGGGAACACCAGCGATTAAGAGGTGGTTCCACACACCTCAAAACCTCCTGATCAGAGGCCTTACTGTCAAATGTAGTTTGTCGTCATACCCAAGATGGTCAGTTTTTATATCAGGTTTCATTGACGTAATTTTGTAAAGATGGTTTTTGTTGAGAGTCAAATGTATTGCTGGTAATATTTTTTTTTTGAAAAATATATTGCTGGTATTTTTACTATAAAAACTGTTTTTATACTTTCATAGTGTTTTGACCCAAGTTTGGGTGTTAACTATTTCTCCATAGCTGGGACCCTAATTAGGATGTAGAGATGTAATTGAGAGTTGGCTGAAAAGTTCATTGGCTAAACAAGGCATTATCATGGAATGTGACCAAATGAGATTTATTTTTTAACATAGCACCCCCCCCCAATTGCGGTCAACACACATCTTCCATTGGTGTTACGGTGCTTGGATTCCATTGATGAAGAAACTTTCATCCTGCTGCTTAAAAGTCATCACCAGCAGATATAACATCCTCATCATTGTGATATTGGTTTCCAGCCAAGTGTTTTTTTCATGTTGGGGAACAGATGATAGTCAAATAAGGAGAATATAGAGGGTGATCAGCCAGCTGAAAGCCACAGTCATGCACAGCAGACATTGAAACCAAAGATTAGTATGCTGCAGAATTGTTCTGATGAAACAAGACCCCTTTCATCAGTTTTCCTAGGTGTTTGGTCTTGATAGCCTTTCGTAACAGCCTGAAAAAGTTGACATTGATAGTGTAGCCCTATTGAAGATAGTCAATAAACGCAATGTGCCATCCAAAAATACTGGAGAAATCATGTCATACCTCTGACAAAACCTGCTTTGGTGCAATGCGAGAGTGGTGCCTATTGCTTTCTAGCTTCCAAGGGATGGTGTGTGTGCTGGTAGCCTTGTATGGTGTCATGTAAACAAATTAGTAATTTTTTCAAGATTATCTCCCCTTGTCTTTGCTCTTTCTTGAGGTTATCTCCCCTTGAGTTTTATCTATTTTTTTTAAAGGCAGGATGGAAAATGTGACACTGAAATTCAAAGGCACATTGGGATGGTTAAAGATGCCATCCAAAAGGTAAGCAAAGTATTAAGAAACAGGAAAATTTCATTAGAATGAAAGGAAAGAGTACCTAACTGATATGTAATATTAGCTCTCTCATATTGCAGTGAATGCTGGACAATCTCCTCAAAGATGGAGAAAAGACTTGAGAAAAAAAAGGAGAAAATTTATTCTTTATAGAAACTGTACAGAACTGTTATGTAATATCAGTCCTTCTGTATAAAAGTGAATGTGGTATAATCTCAACACAAATGAAGAGACTTGAAGTAACAGATATGCGGTTCTGCAGAAGGATGATGAGAATACCATTAACTGAAATGTGAGAAAGTTTTAGAAGAACTACGAACTAAAAGGATACATATACGTAGCATCAAAAAGAGACAATTGAAATTTCTAGGGCACATAAGGAAAGAGGGCTTGGAAAATCTGATACTCACAGGACATAGTGAAGGCAACAGGGACTTAGGAAAGCAGTGCATAACCCACATAATGAGCTTGTGTAATTTACTAGCAGAACAGGGATTAGTTATAACAAAAAGACTAATTTTACTAAAGACTACAAAGAAAAGGAAGTTATGGAGAGCCGTAATTGCCCACATCCTGAAGGGAAACAGCATATCGAAGAAGGGGTGAAATCAGTGTTGGCTTTATAGTTTATGATGAGAGAGGAGAAAAAAGAACTTAAGGGAGAGAGAAAAAAGGGAAAGAAGGAGAGAGATGAAAATAAAGAGGAGGAAGTGAGAAGAACGTATTGAGGAGAAAGAGAAAAAAAAGGCAAAAGAGGATAGAGCAAAAAGAGACAAAGGAAGGAAGAGGAGGAGAAAGAAGGGAAATCAGAGAGAAGGTAAGGTTGAGAAAGAAG
>CAHIKZ030000419.1:747500-802500 GCA_903632075.3 Acanthosepion pharaonis | reverse complement strand
TTCGGTTGCCTCTAGCTAGGATCGAAACCCGACTGAATTAGCGTCAGTCGGGGATTCTACCACTAAGCCATTGGCGCACAGCAGAGATGAAGGTGAATTTAAGCATATTTATTTTTAGATAAACACAGTGACTGAGAGAACTCGATTCGATTTACCAAAGAGTCTTGCCTTATTAGCCGTAATAGTCACTGTTTACAAACCCACACTTCCTCCCTAGAGAGCTCAACCAAAATAAATTTTTCAGGAGCATATATATATATTCATTTAAGCATGTTTGGTGGAATAATCGAGACATATTATGCCAATTTATTTTTATTTTAATCCTCTCAAATTAATGAATCATTTTCTTAATCTTGTTATTAAATTCATTAAGGAAGATACTGTAGTTTTTTTCATTTACTTTCTCAAGTACTTTCAATCTCAACCAAGATCATTTTCAGGGTGAATTGCTAAGACAAAAAAATTAATATAATTGATAGTTATGAAGTTTTTTTTAAATGTCTATAACAAAAAGATTTTAAAATAACTAAATTGTAATTTAGAAAAAAAGAAAAGTATAATTATAACAGCAATATTTTAAAATACTTAAATTGTAATTCTTTAAAAAAAATAAAAAATATAATGTTAAGTTTTTAATTAATAGAGTGCATTTCATGCATATTTATAAAAAAAAATACACAACTATCAATTTTTTGCCTTAGCAATTCAACTGTATAATGTTATATATATATATATATAAAAACATAAAAATGTCTTAAAATAATTGTTGGACTTTGTCCATTTCATAATGTGTGATGTCATTTGTTTACAGTTGGATACACTTTCAGCAGATATGAATGTTCATGAGAGAATCATGGAAGATTGTAGTTTAAAGACAGTAAAATCGACATTGCTAACCGAATGCTCCTCTGTGGCTGAAATAGTTAAGGCACGTCAGGCTATATGACAGTTCCATATAGGATACAGATTCAATTCCTGTCGGAGGACGAATATTTTCTATGAAAATTTCTCAGACATTCAGGCCAGTAAATGTAAATGTTTATTATAAACAGCATTTACTTAAATATTTGTATCTATAAAAAGAATGTATAAACATATATATAAAATGTCTTATAAATATATATATATATATATATGTGTGTGTGTGTGTGTAAATTATATTCAGATGGTGTTTATCTGTAAAGCAACAAAATGAATTAAAAGACACAAGAGGTAAAACTATTCTTCGCTGATGATATTTATCAAGGCAATGTAGGATTAATTTTTTTGCATGGATGTCATTGGTTTATCAAGGCTTTTAAATTTTAGAACATTCATGAAGGTTCATCAGGTGCTTGAAATGTCAGTCAGAACATATGGAAGACACAAAGTGCCATAATTCAAAGTTTGGTAAATTAAAAATAAGCAGGTAATATTCAAAAAAAAAAAAAAAAAATCAAGTGAAGAATATTCATGAATGTTCCAAATTTAAAAGCCTTGATAAACTAGTACATCTTAACATATGGTTCTGTTGTTAATATTCTGTTCCCTTATGTGGTATGATGTCATAGAACTACATCACGAATTTAAAACCTCTCTGCTATTCTACGACCATTATTGTTGCTTAGCAAACTTCTATGTAAACATAACAGAATATCATCTTTGATGGTGAATATCAGTCGAAATTCAACCACTGTGATGATGGCTTGTGTGAGCTGAAAGCTTAGATCAAGGAACAGCATAATAAAAAAAAAATCCAAATGTTGGACAGTTTTTGTTTTATTTTCTCCTGAAATTAAAGCAACTATATGAAGCTTAGAATGGCTCATGATCAAATGTAATAGATATTCATTGTCTGTTATATTTAATAATATATATACATATATTTTAAATGCATTTTTCATTTCACCTTTTGAAAGTGAAGTCTGAAGATCCAGAGAAAAATAAAAGTCTCTCATGAAATAAATTATTACAATGGAGCCTTAAAGTGGTCTGTTTTTCTTTAAATTAAATTATTTGCTCTGAATTAACATTGAGCTCTCAGGATTTCATCCTCCTTGGGATTATCCATACAGATTACCAAGATTTTTGTTATATATATATATATATATATATATATATATATATATATGGGCATTACAAAATCACGTGGCTGTTTATAGAATTTCTCTAGAAAAGTTTCAGAGTATGAAGTGAAGGGAATCAAGATGGTGTCTTCACTTGTGCCAAGTCCTGTAACTCAGTTCCCAAGAAAGAAGGAAATACCAAAGTTATCTTTCTCTCTTTCTATGATCAGTGATTCCAATATATCTATATACAGGGTTCTTTTATTTGCCTCTCTCTGTCACTGTTAATTAACCTTTAACTGTTAGATGCCAAGACGCCAGTCTTCAGAAATATTCCCAGCAGACATGCAGCAAAAGGCAGTTCCCAACCCAAAATGTTTTTTATTATCAATTCTTGTATTCTTCATTTTATATTCAAGGTAATTCAGATGTTCAAGGCTTGTTTGAAATGTTCAAAAGAAAGGACTAGTGGCAGACATTTGACCGTGGCTGACCTAGAAACAGGAAAGTATCCACTTAAACACTTAAATAATAAGAATAATACTACTTACATGAGTTCAATCCCTGGACTGGGCAGTGTGTACATCAACTTAGTGGAAACAGGTGAATAATAACTGAGCAGTATTAAAAATAAGATGATATCTCTAGATATGGGTAGTGGAATGAGAACAGCTTACCCCATTCATTAAATAAAGTGTTCAATTCAGAATTCATTGTAGATAACCCACAATGATGTATACAACTGATAAAGGCCTGAAGGCACAACATTTTTATATATATATATATATATATATATATATATATATATATATATATATATATATATATAATTATTTTTATAAAAAATTATAACATAAGTATGTTATAAAATCACTAAAAAAATAGCCATTTTGTTTCAACACACTCTGTGTCTTGATGATGATGTTGAAAGAAAAAAAATCTCTTTTTTCTTTTCAACATCATCATCAATACAAGACAGAGAGTGTAAAACAAAAAATGGCTATTTTTGTAGTGATTTTATACTACGTTATTATAATTTTTTTATAAAATAATTATATATCTGCTCTACTTTGTATTGAGCACTTTTAAGAATAGTAATTGTTGGTTATTGAATTCATTCCATGTATACCAATTATATACTTTGATATATATATATATATATATATATATATATATATATATATATAATAATGAAAAACCACGTATACTTTCTTAATATGTATATATAGAAAAAGTTGCAAATTAAAAAATAATAATGTTCTTTTATGAAAGTATTTATTTATTTGTATATATATTTGATATTTCAGAAATAACTGTTTGTTTACAAGTAGCATCTGAAGAAAGATTGAGGCCAATCTGAAATATCAAATAAATACTTTTCATAAAAGAACATTATTATTTTTTAATTTGAAACTTTTTCTATATATATATATATATATAATAAAAAGGCTTAAACACTAATATTCCATGGTCATAATTTATTCCATTGGAATTGTTAATACGATCCAATTCATCAGACCTACAAATTCAAAAAGAAAACAGAAATACCACTATGATTATAAATTAATTGATTTAAAATGTTTTTTTTTTTGCTACACAGTTCTAACCATGTTTCAAAAATGGAAGCTAAAAGCTAAATGCTCTGTAAATTTAAATTGAGTACTATTTTGTAAAAATAAAAATATCTATAAGAACACTGGATTATATACCTTACTGTTCTTTCTTTTTACTTATATATATATATATATATATTTAGCAAGGTTCATCATATACAAGGCCCCAGAGCCAATCAAGCTAGAGGGTGAAAGAAGGATATTGTCATATGAGTGGTAAGAGTAAGAGATAAGAAGTGCAGTTTATGAAGATATGTAGGATAGATAGTGGTTAACATTATACTTGAAGAGGTTAAGATTATAGTGGTTGGGAAAGTATCCTCTCAGGAGTCGGTTCCAGAAAGTAGTGGGAAGGACGTGTCCAACTTTGTTCTTATTAATTGAATATAAAGGGAATGGAGATAGTTTGACCCAGTGTAAATGGCATGGTGGGTCTTTGCCGTGAAGGTTAGAATGCGTGGAACTCAGGAAACAGGGGCTTTTTACCAAGCAGGAAAAGCCTCTAAATAATTTGGAAGGGGTACAGGAAGAAAGCACAATATGTTTATTATTGTACATCAACTATTTGCTTTTTTATTTTTTTTTAAGCATTTCACCCCAAGCAAGGTGGGAGTGCCACTAGCACATAAAGGGTTACAGAGTGTGGGAATGAGAGTAAAGGGGTTACAGAGAGTGGAAATGAGAGTAAAGAGGTTACAGAGAGTGGGAGTGAGAGTAAAGAGGTTACAGAGAGTAGGAGTGAGAGTAAAGGGGTTACAGAGTAGGGAGGAGAGTAAAGGGTTACAGAGAGGGGGAGTGAGAGTAAAGGGGTTACAGAGGAGGGAGTGAGTAAAGAGGTTACAGAGAGTGGGAATGAGAGTAAAGAGGTTACAGAGAGTGGGAATGAGAGTAAAGTGGTTACAGAGAGTGGGAGTGAGAGTAAAGGGGTTACAGAGAGTGGGAGTGAGAGTAAAGAGGTTACAGAGAGTGGGAATGAGAGTAAAGAGGTTACAGAGAGTGGGAATGAGAGTAAAGGGTTACAGAGAGTGGGAGTGAGAGTAAAGGGGTTACAGAGAGTGGGAGTGAGAGTAAAGGGGTTACAGAGAGTGGGAGTGAGAGGGGGTTACAGAGAGGGAGGAGATGGTTACAGAGAGGGAATGAGTGTAAAGAGGTTACAGAGAGTGGGAATGATAAAGAGGTTACAGAGAGTGGGAATGAGCGTAAAGGGGTTACAGAGAGTGGGAATGAGAGTAAAGGGGTTACAGAGGGTGAGAGCACAGAGGGTGAGAGCAAAGAGGCATGATAGAAGAAAGGATGAAGAGAAGGATGGGGAATATATCAAGGCATCTGGAGATATTGGTTGACATTACATTTGAATAGTTGATGATTATAGCTATCAGGGAAACAAGTAATAGAAAGGGAATTCCACAGATGGGAGGTGCGAGACATGCAGCTATTGCAGTTGAAGAGACAGCTACATTTAACTGTTTCGACAGTGAAGGGTGGGACCGAGATGCTGGCCTAGTAGCACATTAAATTTAAATTCTTGCAGTCTGGAAACTAGCAGAAGTAGCTCCTCAGAGCAGTTTCCGTGAAAGTATTTGTAGAAAAGACAGAGGGAAGCAACAGTATGTCTGTGAGAGAGCGACTGTAGGCGAGATGCCAGATCAGGGCCAATCACATTGCATATCCATCTCTAGATTTTGTCGAGGATCTTAAGATGAACAGTGGGGGCTCCAGACCATATATGGCCATGCAAGGGCGAATTTTATTCTTAAGTTCTTATTTCATCTAAAATCTAAGATGGCAGTAATTTTTTTGAGTCATAGAATTGATATTAGATTATGTTTTCCTACAGATAACTGAAATAGTGATTTCATCATCTCTGCTAGAATTTTCAACAAGGCTAAATAAGAAAAGACCTCATTGTTTTTGTCTAATGGAATATAAATAGCCTGGAAGAAATGAAGGAATGTGAGAAATTTTCATGTGATTTGTAACTCTCCATACAAGTGAAACCAAAAAAACATTTCTCAGTGATAAGGACCATTTTCTATGAGGATTTTAATACTTCTCCTTTTTTTATGGTTTCACAATATTTCCATCGGAATATTTAAATTTAAATAAACAAAAAAAGGAGGAGGAGGAAGCTCCATGAGTGTATTGGATGGGCTTGACAATTTTTATAAAAATTTGAAATTCATTATCAGCCTTTCAGTTGGATTGGAGTTTATTTAAAAAAAAAAAAAAATAGATGGAAAATCTCTCAGTTTTCAATATAGTCAACAGATTATACAACTAAATATCTCAGTTCATATCTACACACAAATATATGCACAAAATTTTATATATATTATTATCCGTTATTATTTTATTAAAAACTAGCAGTAGAGCCCGGCGTTGCCCAGAGATGTAACAGTAAGAGATAGATCAAGTATCAACCATCATGAAGACTGAAAAATAAAATTGACAAAGATTATTGTTTAAGGTTGATGGACACGCATGTCTTAATTAGATTTTTTTTTTTTGTTGTTTTTTTTTATGAATTGGTCAAACCCAAACAAAAACATTGTTTTCAATCGTTATGAGTCTACTGATTGAATAGAATTTTATTATAAACAATTGTCTTGTAAATGGAATTTTTAAAGCATTCTGAATGTAAAAATAAAGAAAAAAGTGTGCAAGACAATAAGAAACACTACCTGCCAAAAAAAAAAAATGAAGTTTTGTTGAAATCAGTTGACAAATGTAGGAAGTCTGATCCCATATATAAATGAACACACACACACACACAACCTGGGTTTTATAATAAGTATAACTCGATATGAGAATCCTGTTTTATCAGGTTTTCAAATTGATTTCGTGCAAAAACAATTGTGTTTTTCCAATTTTTGGTGGTGTCAGAACCACTGCAGACCTGTGAAGTTTTGTTGAAATCGGTTGAAAAATGTAGGAAATCCGATCCAATATATAAACGTACAGACACACACACCAACACACACACACAATCTGCGTTTTATAATAAGTAAGATTCAATTTGACTGTTGCTAATGATGCCAGCCTTAAAACTTGTAACTGGGCCCAGAAAGCTAAGGAAGGACAGAATTGGCCAGACACATTTTCATAAACAGATTTAACATGTAATTCTTGATAACGACTGTAGTAAGAGCAAAAATTACTCGGATTAAAAAAGAAAAGAATTTTGTAAATTTTACCAGTTTTAATTCTGACATAAAACAACTTACCATAATTCCCCAGGTATAATATGCACTTTTTTCTAAAAAATAATAAGCAAAATCAGGGGTACGTATTATGCAAAATAAAATAAGAATGGTCATAAAACTAAATTAGAATAATATTATTCTGTTTAAAATCATTTTTTTTAAGTAAGAGTAAGAAACTTTGGTCGTAATGAATTAGTGTGGCATAATTTATAGGGTTTGATTACTAAACAAGGGATGCGTATTATGCTTGAGTAGAAGCATTTTCCCAAACTTTATTATGGCATATTATACATGGAGAATTATGGCAAATAATAGATTACTAAGCCATCCATAATCCATCACCATGTCGTGAACACGAAGAATGTTTTCCTCGGAGGTGACAGTTGCAGGACGTCCAGACCTTGGGTCATAATCAACACTCTTCCTTCACTTTTTAAAATCAGCTCCCCAATTTTGAACAGAATGAATGTCCTTGGGAGCTAAACCCCATTTTTTCTGCAATTATTTGATAACACCACAGTGCCAAATTTTGTCCATTTTCGAAAGAAGTCGCTACTAATTACATCTGAAGTCTTTTTTGAATAATCAGATGTTAGTTTACCTGGAAATAAATACCATAATTCCTTATGTATAATATGCATTTTTTTCTAAAAATAAGCAAAATCAGGGATGCGTATTATGCACAGCTACAAAAAATCTTTTAAAACTTGCCATCAAATAAGAATTATCATAAAACTAAATTAGAATAATATTATTCTATGTTTAAAACCATTTTTTTTTTTTTTAAAGAAGAATAGGAAATGCTGGCTGTAAAAAAACTGGAGAGGTATAATTTGTAGAGTTTGAGTACCAAACTCAAAGGGTACATATTATGTTTGAGTAGAAACATTTTTCCACACTACCACCACAATTTTAGGCATGCGTATTATGGATGAAGACGTATTATACATGGGGAATTATGTAATTGGAATTTGGAAAAACTTAAGCTGGACAAACAGACTTTATCAGGTGTTGTTTAAGAAAACTTATTTAGAAGAATTTCTTACTGCCTAAGTACACCTATGCAAACACACACACATTTGATATATATATATATATATAATGTGCACACATGTGAACCAAAAATATATATATGTGTCATAACCTGTTGGCACTGCCACATTTTTTCAAAACTGTATGAAAAAGCTTTAAGCAGCCTTGTTGTAAGACTGATTCAAGAAATAAAGAGAACATAAAAAGCAACAAAAACAAAAAACACCCGTTACACCAGGGTCAGAGACTATGATCATATTGTAGTATCTGTTCTGTTGCCATGACCAGCTAAGACTAGCTTTGACTAGTGACCCAACATGCTTGGTTGGTTGGGTTTTATGGCATATCAACCACTGTAGGTCATTTAATGCCAAATTTAGTTATATATATATATATATATATATATATATATATATATGCATGTTTCATTAAAAACGACAGAAAGGTACTACGGTTGAGCTTTTTATTTAATTTTTCTTGTGTTCTGACAAGAGCTTTCTTTTTCTGGACAAAGGGTGTAAGAACTGTCCAATGTTTTATATTTCGAGCGCTTTTCAGCTATACCTTTAACCATTATCAAAGATGATTCGATTTTCAGCTTAGTTGAATGTGTGTGTTCTGTGTATGTATCAGTGTGTGGTAGGGATGTTTTTAATTTCTGAATACAATTAGCACATTATGGCTTTGTTCGTAGTTAATATTGTTAAGAGTTGGCTTTTTTTTTTCTGTTCAACCAAATGGTTAGTATTAAACTAGGACAGAAATTCTTAGCTCTAGTTGATAAACACTTCCCCACCAATAGTAGGCTTAGTAATATATTTAATAAGAACACCCTAAAATTGAGTTACAGCTGCACAGAAAATCTAGAAGGTATAATAAAAAAACACAATAACAAAATCTTGAACAAACCCCCATGCCTGAATAGTATTAATAAAAACCCTACATTTAAATCAGACAATAACAGTGAAAAATTATGTGATTGTAGAAACCCAGAAGACTGCCCATTAGAAAATAAATGCTGTATCAAATCTGTGGTATACCAATGTACTATATCATCCACTGAGAGTCCTAGTACTAATATGATATACTTTGGGTCCACAAAGAATGATTTTAAAGCCAGATGGAGGCAGCATAAGTGCTCTTTCAACAATATAAATAAAAGAAATCAGACTTACCTATCTAAATATTTTTGGCATCTGAAGGAAATAAATAGGACACCTAAAGTAAAATGGAAAATTATAAACAGGACTAGAACTTCTAAAGCTTGGGATGACCCATGCCCTTTGTGCCTCCATGAGAAACTGCACATTATTATGTTTAAAAAAATCTATTAAACAATAGACAGGTTTTTTGCTGACATCATCAAATTTATGCACTGAATAATTAGCTAAAAACGAGCATACAATATAATAACTTATAATCCATAGCCCAAATAATTAGTTTAAATACCCTACAAAAAAGATAACCCTTTATGAAGTCATCTAAAAACAAATGTTAGGCAGTTTTTATATGCACAAATCCCTTTCATAAAGAAATAAAATAAAAAATCTCCATAGACACGTAAACCAGACTAGGTGAAAACATCTTCCATTTCAAATTTAGACACCCCCACCTTACCCTGACTTGACATCTATGAATGTAACTATACTGATACTTATTATTAACACCTAACACACCCCTACCTATTTTAAACAATTCGCCCTGGCTGTTACCATGGAAATTTTGATTTCAATTATGAATATACTATTAAAACACGTAAATTTCAGAAATAAGTTATTCCCAAAAAAATTTCGCTTGAAGATGGAACAGAGCTTACTTTAAATCAATTTAATTCAAATAATTATATTGAAGTTTTCGGCTCTTATTTTGAAACATGAGACCTCTTATGTCGTGAGTTGGAATCATATTTTTAAATAAATAATTATATATATATATATATATATATATATTTAGTTTATGGAAAACTAGGTAATCCATATGGGTAAACCTAAGGAGGATAAAATCCAGAGAGCCCAATGTAAATCCAGAGCAAATAATTTAAATAAAAACAGACCAATTTAAGGTTCCATGTAATAAATTATTTCACCACAGCCCTTTTAAAAGGACTTCAGATCATCAGACTTTACTTCCAAACAAATTTTGACGGGCCGTATTAAACATATGTAAATTAACGAAGAGAGGGGGGGGAGAGAAGACATGAGTGAGTTAGATATTATTGACATTTAAACGTTAACTTAACGGAAGTTATATATTGATATCGAAGGGGTAGAGTAGAAAAAACCCATAGAGGGAAAAAGAGAGAAGGAAGTTATGAGAGAAGATGTCACTAATTTTCTTTGTAAAAAAAAAAAGGCTAGAAAAAGACGCTGTTATTTTGTTTTACTTTGAAAGTGTTATTTTGGGGGTTCATAAATATTATAATGTTTGATAAAAATTTGAATGTCTCTAGACTGTCTACAAATAATTTAATGTTTATTAGTGATTTAAATTTTTTTTCAATTTTGCGGATTTTCTATGAAATAGTTGATTAGAAAAATATTCATAGAAAGTACATTAAAAGAATAAAATTTTATTTTAAAATATAAGTTTACTTTCAGTAATCTTTTTTTAATCTCTTTAAAAAAATTTTATTATTGATTATTAAGTTGACATCTCTATCCATATATATATATATATATATATATATATATATATATATATAGTACTAGCAAACGTATAGCTGGCAACATTATTTTTTTTCAAAAACTATACATGCTTGGGTACCACACGTTAAATAACTGACCTTGTATCAAATACAACCTCAGTGGGGAGGCATGGGTAAATAGTGGTACTCTGTGGTCCAGAGATTATGATCAAATTGTAGTTTCAGTTCCACTGCCACAACCAGCGAAGACACTCTTTGTGCCTGATTCTGTGCAAGCAGGGGTTGGATAAAAATTGACTAATATTTTGATCAATAACCTAAGTGTACGCACCTGGGTACCCCACATTAAATAACTAACTTTGTGTCACATGCCGCTGCAGTGAGTGGGGAGGTATGGATAAATACCCAGGTGTTCTGTGGTCAAGATAATGAGGATCAATACTCTCCATTGACCCCTAAACAGTCCTTTTCAGGACAAGGCTCTCCATTGACCACTAATACGTCTTTTTCAGGACAAGGCTCTCCATTGACCACTAATACGTCCTTTTCAGGACAAGGCTCTCCATTGACCACTAATCTGTCCATTTCTTATAAAAATTATAGTTTATAAATAAATTATAAGAATCTTAAAATGGGGGAGTTACTTTCCAATCACCCTGTATGTATGTAATAACAACAACTGCTAGTTTCCAAGTGTATTCATCTGCTAGGCTGACTAGCTAATTCCTGTTGCAGGTGCTTGCTCAGGCAAATTCATGTTTATTCAGAGCCAAACTATGGCTTATACTGCAACTATGCTGAGCAGACCTGAGTTACAATTTCTGGGAGAGAACGCATAATCTGGCGTGATCAGTAGTTTGAAGAAAGCCAGTACCCTTGAACCCCCAGTCATGAGGACTTGAGATTTTGTACAATCATTGACTAGTTATGTTTACCCAATTTCAATCACCGTGTCAACCTGTTATATGGTTTTCAGCAATTTTTCCAACAGTGCAATACTCTGGGATAGTCTGCAGACCAATTTTATCAAGAAGTCACCCCCTTGATAAAATGACCATGGTCAGGTTTGAATCCAAATCATCTGCTTGGAATACTAATGTTCTAACACACATGCATACATACATACACACACATATATATACATACACACACATACATACATACATAAACACATAGTGGGCTAGGTAGCAACTCCTCTTTTATACATGTTTCATTAAAGATGACTGGCAAGGTACTGCAATTCAGCTTTTTATTTAATTTTTCTTGTGTCCATACAAGTGCATTGTTTGATAATTGCGTATTTAGGCAGTAATCCCTCTTTGGACAGTTTTTACACAGTTTGTGTCCAGAAAAGAAAACACTTTTATGAACACAAGAAAAAATTAAATAAAAAACTTAATTTCTAATACCTTGTCAGTAGTCGTTAATAAGATGTGTGTGTATATAAACATATATATGTATATACATATACATACACACACAATGTATCTGGCTACACATGTGAATGTTTTGAATTATGTTAAGTAATTTGCATTTAAAGATATTCATTTAATTATATATGAATTAATTACAATGTTTTTTTTTAAATCATGAATAATCTATAAGGACTTGATTGATGAGCAAGCAAAGCAAGTTAATTTGCTTTTGTTGAAAAATGCAACATGGAAATGCGAATGCACATTTGAATAGTGAAAGAAGCCTTCCAAAAGCTAAGCAAAGTATTACGGAACAAGAAAATTTTGTTAGTAACAAAGAAAAAGTGTGCTGAACAGTTATGCAATATGAATTCATTTATATGGCAGTGAATGATGTAAAATCATTTCACAGATGAAAAAGAGACTTGAATCAATAGAAATGTGGTCCTACAGAAGGATGCTGAGGATAGCATGGACTGAACATGTGACCAAGGAGGAATTTTTAAAGAAATTGAAAACAAAAATTATACTTATATTTAGAATCAAAATGAGAAAACTAAAATTTCTAGGGCATAGAATGAGGGCTTGGAGAATTTGGCATATATTTTTTAGTGGGAACCCATATATAAGTAGACAGTTTATTTTAAATAATGTATTATCTACCAGCATGAATATTTGCAAAAAATTATTGGGAAAAAAAAAAAGAAAAAAGTGAAACCTCACACACAATGTGAACCTGCATTCCCTTTGCAGGAGAAACTGTCATTAAAACTGATGTACTTTAACCAACTCAGCTATGAAGAGCGTCATGACTAAGGAAGGGTGTATACTGCCATTAAGTACATCTTTCTTTAGATTTCCAAAAGTTCATATCGGTTTAGTTTCATACATGAGACGTAAACAAAGCAATCCGTAGAGAAACAATGTCTTTTTTATTTATTAATTTGACATATTTTTATCACTTTAAATGTTATTTTTAGTGGATACCAATATTTGAGTAGATGCTCCATTGATTTTAAACAGTACATTTATTTTAGTCTATTGGCATGAATATTTGAGAAGTCTTATTAAAAAAATAGGTTTTTAATAAGATTTCTTGAATATTCAGGTCAGTTGACAAAATAAAATACTATTTAAAATATACAGAGCGTCAACTAAAAATAATGATTAACGTGATAAAAATATGTCAGATTAATAAATAAAAATCCATTTATATATATATATAGGCGTTTGGTGGGATTGCTTCACATGTATTTTCAATTTTTTGTCTAAGGGATGCCAATTCTTCCTGCGATACACAACATCTTTTAGGACTTGTTGAAGCTACAGACATGATGGTAATGCCATCTGTTGATAAAATATCATACGACTGTAAACAGTGTTCTCGCAATTTGATAAAATTACAAAAGACAAAACTACAAAAAAAGGAGGCACGGTGGAGTAATGGTTAGCAGCTTGGATTGAGGAATCAGAGAGCTGAGTTCAAATTCCAGTTGAAACCATTACATTCACTTAAGTGCTAATACCCTTGGAAAAGGTATGAATCCTCCCCTTCTCCCCCTGGCTATGGGTAAATAGCAGGACAGACCGGGTTCTGTAGCAGTGGATGGCAGCTGGTCTACAGAAAAAAGAAATGGCAACCTATTCCGAGAAAAAAAATCTGCCTCGTCAGTCATGTATGGAAAGATACATTATCTGTCTATATTTCTGAGATGAGTTATTATGTACATTATTTATATTATTTGGACTACTGTCCTCATCTTTGTCGCTATATTTATTACATTTCGGCCGTTGTATGCTCCTGCCTTCTTCAGATGGTTGGAATGTCGAACTGAACCCTTTATTTTGCTCACTCATGGCACGGTGGATAAAGGCGTTGGTTAGATCCAGTGACAGGACCCAAAGAGTGTGAGTTCAATATCCGGTTAAGGCAGTGGAGAACTTGGAGAGGAGAATTAACAGGAGATAACTGACATCTATTAAACATGGCACGTGGAACTAGAACTACCCCAGTGAGTGAAATAAAGGGTTAAGTTCAACATTCCAACCACATGAAGAAGGCCAGGGAGTACAATGGCTGAAATGTTGTAATAAATACGGTGGCAAAGCTGAGGACAATAGTCTGAATAATGTAAATAGTGAAAATATTTGACATCTAGTATTTTTGATCCCTAATCCTGTCCATTATCAAGATCAGGGAAAACTTGTGGATGTTGTTCATTTTTTATTTTTTTTTATAATTTTAAACTTGGCATAGTAGTGTTTGACCTTTGTGTTTTGTGACATGCAAGTGAAATTCTTCAATGAGTAAATTACTCACTACAATTGGATTTGAAGTCCCAACAAACTGTGCTGCTTTAGAAATTTATCGAATTTGGCTTTTATCAAAGTCATTCAAATCTTTCCTCTTTTTTTATAGCAGCAATGTTTACTGAACCAAAATTAAGTATTTAGAGTTGTGATGTCCACTTATATACTTCTGCTTCTGTTGGATTTGACAGCAAAGCTTCCATTCAGTTCTTACAGTGAGAAGTTTTGGTTGCCCAATAGTTTGTTGCCAGTTGATGTTATTTTCCCTTTCCTGAAACTACTTGGAGTAAGTACTCACCAGAATGAATATTAGGATTGTGCAAATTGTGCCATTCTGGAAATGCTCTCATCTAATCTTCTGGTTATAAGAATTTGGTTTTTATCAAAATCACTCAAACTTTTATTTATGTTTGTAACTGCAGCATTTAACACATTAAACTAGACTGATATCCCTTTAATATACACAGTGGGTGATGATTTCTCCACCACTGAAATTATTGCTGATAGATTGTTTGAGTCATTTGTTTTTTATAGATTGTTGACTTTTTGCAGGTTATTTAAAGCTGGAACATGCATTTGAAGTTGTAAGAATTTTTTGGAGATAGGAATTTATAATTCATGTCCTACTATTTAACCCATAGCTAAGGGGAGAAGTGAATTCATACTTTTTGCAAAAATATTTGCACATAAGTGAATATAGTGAATTCGACTAAAAATGGAGCTTAGTTTTCAATTTCTCATTCCAAGCCATTAAGCATTACACCACCCACACATCCAAACTTACAGCACCTGGTATTCCCAAGTGGCCATCCATCTAGATACTGACTATTGCTGACAGCTACTCACCAAAACTGAATGTGAGTACTTCATAAGCTGCACCATTTTGGAAATGCTTGGACTTAATCTTCTGGACATAATTTAGTTTTTATCAAAATCTCAAATCTTTCTCCTTATCTTTAGCTGTGGCATCCAACACACCAAAATTAAGTTCTCTCATCTTGTTAACATACTCATATACCTCTGACATGCAAAGTTGTTATGAGACAGTAGTTGTAATTCTTCTTGCCATTATGAAGATCAGGGAAAACTATTGCTATTATTTGTTTCTTTCTTATTTAATTTTTAATCATTTTAAACTCAGCATAATTGCATTTGCCGTATATGCATTTTGAGGACATTATGCACAATGTGACATGCAAGTGAAATTCATCATTCAGCTAAATGCAATTATCAGTTGTCAAATGCATGTAAAATCTTAATTCTAAAAGTAAATATTTTCAGCTTTGCGTTTCTTGATTTTATCTGCAAGAATCTGAAGTCTTACTGTTGTCTTTTACAATTAATGTCAAAGTATAGCTGCATATTGTTTTGAAATATTTGGCATCTACTCAAAGATATCTCAGGGTGTCACGGTCTATGTTCCTTAATATGAGCATTCAATCCTTTTAAGTCAAAGTAAGAACGAAAGGATAAAATTGAAAATGCAGAATTAAAAACAATAGTCACAATGAGAGAAGAAAGTTTTTTATGCCATTGTTCCCCCGATACAAGGCCCAAGTGCCACTCAAAGTAGAAGGTTACTGAACGCAGTTGTTTAATGGATGTTAGAATTGTAGATTATGATGATATGTAGGATTGTGTTGTGCCAGAAAATTTTTCTTGTCCGAGTCCCTTGAACATGCATGACCTGCAGCCAACATAAATAAACAATAAATACATACATTAAAAGACAGGAAAGTTAACAAAAGTAGGAAAATAGTATTAAGAATAACTGAGAAGTAATGTGCAAAGCTCTATACTCTGAAAATAAATGTCATCCCTGCATATATGAACAAAGTTTCAAAGATAATAGATGAAGCAATCTTTGCATACTAAAATGTGAAATAGAGAAAACCATTAGGTGAAGATGGCATAGTAACAGACCTTTTAAAAGATACACAACAAGGATTCTGAAAATGAGTAGTATAGCTACTTACTCAGTATATAAGTTATGTCAAAAATTTATTCTAGGAATTGTACTTTATAAAGAAAGAAATAATAAAGACCTTAGCAAGTAACACCCTATTGCATTACTTTTGACGATATATAAATTGTTCTCAAAAATATTTACTGACAAGCAAATATGATGAAAGTGAGACATAAGAACAGACAGATTTTAAGAGTGGTTTCTCAGCAATACACCAACTGAATACAAAAAAAGCAAGCAAAACAAAACAAAAAAAACAATATAAAAGAAAGATTTTGTTTAGCTTTGGTTGACTATGAAAATATACAGTAGTCTCTAATTCATTATAAGAGCAGGGTGTTAATGAAAACTAGATAAAGGTAATAGACAACATATATGATAAAATTATGACAGAAACAGGCAGATATTAGAAATAGACAGATGTCAATACAGACAGATCTTAGACAGTTAGAGTGAGACAAGGGGAGATAATTTCAACTAAACTATTTGCAGATGACCTTGAAAGAATTGGGAAGGAATGAGAGTAAAAATAAATGGAGAATATTTAAAAAATCTACATTTCTCTAACAAAAGTTTACTAATATCAAATTCATCAAATGAATTATTAGAAATGTAAAATGACCTAAACAGGGAAAGTCCTGACCTGGGATCTCGTCTTCAATCACCACAATAATGTAGCTTCCTAGTGCCTTTTCTATAAATATTTTCATGGTAATCGTTCTGATGTGCTTTTCCTCTTTGGTACTTCAACTTCATGGATTTAAGTGCAGGACTAGATTGGCAGGTAGGTCTCATTATTTTAATGTTGAAATTGCTAAGTGTAACCATAAATTTTATGCTAATAGTTTTTTATCCCACACTTCTTGCTTATAGAACTATTTCAGCTCTCTGCTTTTCTTCAAAAATTTAAATGCAATGTCATCTTTTGGCTCTTTGAATTTTTGTGGGGAGGTAACTGGTATCTCAAGAACATCCTCAATATCAGGTGACCGAAAGTTGTCTCCAATGAATAACTGTGGGACAGGACTAGACAAACCCAAATCAAGATTGACAACAAGAAACATAAATGGGGATGGATCGGTCATACACTCTGCAAGCCTGCTTCTAGTGTCACCAGGCAGGCAGGCTCTTGACTGGAATCCATAAGAGAAGTGAAAGTGTGTCGAACAAAACAGACTTGATGCAGAAGTGTTGATGCAGAGGTGAAAGCAGCTGGCACAGCATGGGCCGAGCTGATGAGGATCACCCAGAACCACATCCATTGGAGAGGTGTTGTTGCAACCTTATGTTCCTCAAGGAATCATGAAGCATAAAGAGAGAATAATGATCTAGTGATAAAAGTCTAATTAACCCATAGCTGGGGTAAGAGGAGGTGGATTCAGACTTTTCTTAAGGGTATTTTTGTGTATGTGAATATAATGAACAACTGGAATTGGCTCTCTGAATAACAATTTCAAGCCATTATCCATTACACCACCCGCACATCCAAGCTTACAGCACCTGGTATTCCCAAGCAGTCACCCATATTGGTACTGACCAGGCTTGACATTGCTTAATTTCGGTAATTGTATGGGAACCAATGTTTCAGTTAGATGTGTCCAGAAGTCTTAATAAAAGTAGAGACATGCTAAAAAGCATCTTAGCAATCTGCCTAAAACGTAAAGTGTATAATGAATGCAGGGTTAGGGTTGAGTATCCTTTATCTGAAATTTCCAAATCCGAAAGCTTTTCAGGTGCAGACACAGCTTGCCACAAATGGAAAATTTCAGAAAGCAACATGGCTGCCTGTAGCATGATTATTGCGTTGCAGCTCTACAAATAAAATGCTGACTTTTTTTAGTTTTCATTAGATTTACCTGTAATCAGAATTCATATATATTTTTTTTAAACAAATACACTACCTGTATGTATTGTAACATTTTAATCAAAACACATCGCCGGTAGGGACTGAGAGCTTACCAAATGTCCCTTCTCACACTCACAGTGATGCCATCAATGATGTACTTGCCCTCTCTAGTTTCTCACACCTGATGTAAAAGTAGTGTTTGCTGTTGCATGTATATATTTTTTGTAAATAGTGATCATGTTTTTTTGTACAATAATTAAAAAATACGCTCTTAAGTAGGCACCTGAGGGGGTCGTCAGAGATGTTATTTGACTTGGTTCAACAGGGAGTTTTGGGTCTTTCAACATCATACTCACCATCACCAAGTCGACCCAATCAGGGGAGATCAATCCCTGATTCACCCTCTCAATCAAACGCTAACAGCTACTCTGGCCTTTTAATGAATTAGACAAACAAAGACCATGTTTTCCGCTCACCCAATTGGATGTTTGTAACAACCAATCCGCTGCATGAACTATCTTTTAAATGGCCCACAAGGGGACTGGCTTTTTTTCTATACGCATACAGAAAGGAAAGTACAAAAATCATTTTTACATGAAATCTTAATTTCAGCACTTAAAAATCAATGTGAGCATTACATGAATAGTGTCATTATCTGTATGTACACAAAATTAATTAAAATTTTATATAAAACTACTTTCAGGCTATATGTATAAGTTGTGTTATGAAATGTAAAGAGATATTATGTATATGCTTGAGTTCCATTCTAAAGATGCTTCATTTTATGGATGCTATATACAAAATAAATAGCCTGTATTTCAAAATCAAAAAAAATCTGAAAACTGAAGCACTTCTCGTCTCAAGAATTTCAGACAAAGGACTCTCAAACTGTTTAACAGTTTGAAAAGAAAAAAAAAATCACAGGAATTCTAGCAATAAATAAGAGATAGAAATAATCACCATTCTCACTTGCTGACCATCACATCGCCATCCTGTGCCACAAGAGGCAAATCTTAACTTTCTGTGAAAAAAAAGTTCTGACTTTGTCATTGGAATTGATTACCAAATACCATAATAATTCCTTATTTTCAGTGAAGCAAAAAAAAAAAAAAAAAAAAAAAAAGAAGTCTTTTATTCTTGGGCAAATATCGGAATGTCGTACTTGATTCTCTGGTGAGAGTTCATGGAAAAATTCAAATTCCCTGCTTAGGTTTCTTTGCTAATTGCTTGTGATGTTTATGTAAAGTCAAGCCTGATGCACTGCGGCATTATACTCTATGATGCTTTGATGAAAATCTGCTTCAACAAATGCTTTGCAAAAAAAAATCATTATCCAAGCGTTCAGTTTTTCAAGAGAAAGGTTTCTAAGAAAGGTCATAGTGACCGTTTGTACAATTCATACCACATGAAATGGTAAACATTTTCTTTTATTATTGTTCTCCCAATACAAGGTCCAAGAGCCACTCAAAGTAGAGGGTTATGAAATGGTCATTGTAAGTGTATATAAATAGGGATCAAACACTGCATATTATGAGGATGAGTAGGATAGATAATGGATGACTCTAGATTGGAAAAGGTTAAGAGTCTTGTGATCAGGAAGAAACCTTATGGGAGTCTGTTCCACAATGCAACAGTTCAGGGGAAGGTGTACTAGTGAAAGTTCTTCCTTACACATGGAATGAGGATGAGTTAATTTTTGGCTCATGATAGACATTTGTTGTCTGTTATATTTAACAATATATGTTTGAATAATGAACTGCTGTCCCAATACTCTCTCTCTCTATATATATATATATATATATATATATATATATATATATATATATATATATATGTGTGTGTGTGTGTGTGTGTGTATATATATATATATACATACTGATGACATATATATGTATAAAGACTGATAACATCAGGAAGTCTCCTTCCTGACAAATCAACCATGGTGAAATTCGAGCCTGGATCTCATGGTCAGAAAGCAAATGTTCTAAACCATTTGGCCACATGCCCACACATACACATGTGTGTGTGTGTGTATATATATATATATATATATATATATATATATAAATCAGTATGGGTTGAATGATTTAACTAAAATCCATGTAGGCTTATGTCACATGCATATGCACACACACAGATATACATATATATTTTGAACAATAAAAAATATTGAGAAATTAAAAATTAAAATTTTCAGACATACTGGATTGTATATTATTTTTTTGTTTTATTATTTCAATTAGATTCCTTGACTAGTTTCGGCCAGCATGGAGAAAAAAAAATTTAAGAGACAAAAAATTCTGCTTGTTAGTAGCATTGAACTACAAGAGTGAATGACTTTTTATGAAGAAAATGACCTTTATCTGTAGCTTTCATTTGTCTTTTTTATTGTTAATTTTGGCCAGTCCTTGTGTTGGTCAAACGGCCTGTTTTGTTTTTAAGATAGAAGCTGGATTGATTCATGCTACTCTGAATTCCCTTGGTCATTTTGACAGTTTTATTGGTTCCTGGGAAGGGGATGTGTTTCTGTTAAGTGTATATTTAGTTCTTCAGGAGTGTGTATGATGTGTATAAGTGTATGTATTAGTATGGGTGTGTATATGTGTGAGACCTCAACACCTCCACAAGCATGTCTGTCTTGTGTGGGTGAGAAATGTGTGTAGGGCCTGATTTGTGTGGTTATAATTAATAATTAATTCTATCCATGTTGTTAAGTTTATGATTAAGCCTGTCCGGATGGAGTGTTTTGAGGCACAGAATCCATTCATCTTCATGGTTCTCTAAAATTTTTCTAATGTTATCTTTTCTGAACTTTTCTATTTTCTCAGTTATAGTGAATTTGGCATGACTTTTAAAATTGTGTTTTTTATATATATATATATATATATATATATATATATATATATAATATATATATATATATATGACATCTAGATATCATATATATTTTTTTTTTGGTAAGCGTAACGTAGGCCGTCCTTGGTTACGCTTCAAGGACAAACTTAAATATAATTTAAATGCTGCAAACATCCCTATAGAGGAGTTCGAACTTGCAGTTGAAAATGAGCAAACTGGAGAAACACCTGCTACTGAGGCATAACTAACTTTAAAAAGAATCGTCTCAACAACATGAGAAAATTAAGAACCAACACTAAATCTCAGGCTAATACATCAGTCCATATGAGAGTCCACCCTTCAACATGTCCCTTGTGTGGACTTGTTTGCAAGTCCCGTGCAGGATTGTTGTCTTATATGAAACAAACATAAAAACTGAACTGAAAGACACTTATATATCAAAAACGATGAGTGAGTCCATCATATGATATCTATCTCTATATGAGATATCCATTTATTATCCAACAAGAGTGTGATATTAAAGATATTATCAATTGTTATCACCTCCACTTGAGAAAATTTCTAGCATTCCTCACAGGCAGTTATAGATGTGAACCCTGAAATGTTGTTCCATTTTAACTTTTTCGGCCATTTAACATTGACTCTTCAAGCCAAAACCAGTTTGTCAATAGAAATAAGTGAAAGTGAAAAATGATAAAATGGAATTTTTTTTTTATATGTTGTGGTAACACTCAAACTGGTCAGGTGGGGGGGGAAGGAGGAGGAGATGGACAGATGGGGGGAGTAAAAAGGTGAAGGAAGAGAGAGTGAAGGGAGGGGAAAGTGAAGAGGGAAAAAAAAGAGTGAAAGAATAGAGATAAAGGGAGGACAGATAGGGACTTGGAATAAAATCCGGTAAAAAACCAGACAAAAGAACAGTCATAACATAAATGATTAACCTAAATAAAATCTTTGAAATAAAGAAAATATATTAAATAGTATATTGAAAGGCTCTGTCTCATATATATATATATATATATATATATATATATATATATATATATATATATATAATAAGTAGGAGGATTTGATAAACATATAAATGAATAAATTCATTGAGTCCGATATAAATCTCAACTGAAAAATAGAGGAAGCACTGGACGGCCGTTTCGTCCTATAATTGGGACTCATCAGCAGTGCGCATCCACCACTACTTATTATGTATTTATTGTTGCTTGATCCGGCTTCTAATGCTCCAGTTGGCGCGGCTTGGTGATAGTAGTCGTGGCTCCAGGAGGCACAGTCTTATGGTTATATATTGAACTCAGGAGTAGTTCTGCCACGAATATGTGAGTGAGTGGCGCTATGTGGGTCTGATATGATTCTCTTGGTGTCGAGGCCGGTTGGTACAGTTGGTATGTTGTCTGCTTGACAACCCAGCTGTCAGGGTTTCGATATCTGGTGGTGGATGCGCACTGCTGATGAGTCCCAATTATAGGACGAAACGGCCGTCCAGTGCTTCCTCTATTTTTCAGTTGAGATTTATATCGGACTCAATGAATTTATTCATTTATATATATATATATATATATATATATATATATATATGCATAATAAATAAATATTTATTGCTCTACTTTTGTATTGAGCCCAGTTTTAAATTAATGTTTTGAATGTGGAAATTTTACTCTTCATTCTTTTACATTTGGATATATATATATATATATATATATATATATATATATATATATATATATATATATATATGTGACTTTTGGTTGCATATTTGCAGCAGGTGCAAGCTGTTAGTTTTTGAAGCCCAGGTAAAATGAGAATATCATCCTCACTTTTGTGTGTGCGTGTATATCTATATCTATATTATATATACATACATACATACATATGGTGGCAATAAAGTCACTATATTGTTACTTATAATAAGTAAAACATTGAAGCAGGTGGCTTGCAGTTTGGACAATATCGGTAATTAATTTACGATAGCATTTTATTGCTATTAACCAGAATTAACCAAAACCATTTTACAGCTGTCCTGGGTATGACGATAAACTACATCTATGTCCTGGGTAAGACGATAAACTACATCCAGCAGCAAGGCCTCTGATCAGGAGGTTTTGAGGGGTTTGGAACCACCTCTTAATTGCTGATGTTCTCAGGTCCACCCTGACCTAGGGCGGTAGCACCTGTTAGGGTCTCAGCTATGGGCAAATAGTTAACACCCAAACTGGGGTAAAAATGGGTTTTAATACCAGGAATACTTTGCAAAAAAAAATTATTACCAGCTATACATTTTTGAAAGAAAAAATTATTACCAGAAATAGATTTTTGACGAAATAAAATATTACCAGCAATAAAAACTTTGTTGGCATTAAATAACCCATTGAGGTTGATATACTGTAAAACACAACAAACCAAACCATTTTACATCTATCAGAGAGATGAAACTTAAATTTTTATCATTGCATTATTCCAAAATTTTAACACATCAGCAGATAGCTATTAATGTCAACAACTGAACACAAATAGTTATTAATTAAAAAGAAATTAGTAATTAATGTATAATATTATCTATAACTACAAGTCCAAGAACGTTGTTTTTGATAAAAGTTAAAAAAAATAACCATAAATATGTAAAAAATGTGGAAAATGGAATTTTCCACAATATAGCTAATTGTGCTATGTTATAATGCTTATTATCTAAACAATAATAATACTGAATAAATTTTTTCAAAGATTAAACTATATTTGATCACATCTCTCTAATAGCTGTCGTGATCTGTTAATAATAAATTTCTGGGCTGTTGATTAATTGCATTGTCTTAATTGTTATTGTAAGTAACTGTATAGTGACTTTATTGCCACCCTGTATATATGAAAATATATTATTTATATTATTTACCCACTGGCTATTGTCTTCATCTGGGTAACCTTCAGTGAATTTTGAACAACACTTTATTTAATCTATAGGTGTAGATTGTTCTCATTTTGCTGGCCATGTCTAGGGATTAGCTTGCCTATTTCTTATTTAGTACTGCTCACTTATTGCGATTCACATTTATTATGCAACCAAATTCATGAGCCAAAGCTTTAATCTACTAGTCTATTGTTCCATGGGACAATCCTGAGTGTAGATCTTGGACCTTAAACCTGTTGCTGACAGAGGTTTCTCTTTCCTTAGTGCTGCTGCTGCTGCTGAAACCTTGTTGTCATTTCTCTGTATTTCTTTACTCACTTCAGGGATAAAATTATCCACAACGCATTTTTACTTGGGTAAGTGTATTCTTAATAAAGTCAAGGAATATGTATATTTGTAGATTTCAGTTATCTTATTCACAAATACTTACAATATTATTCACTGTTAACTATTTAGATCCGAGTTGCTGGTATCACTGTGTGAAACTGTGTATACCATATTCATCAGGGGGTCAAGTGTTGAAAGAGTTAAATTTTCAAGAACAATATCTAATTACCTGCAGCATATATAAGTAGCAGGTTTGTCATGGTAATGATTTTTCCTGATTTTTCTTGATGTTAGCGAAACAATAAAAAATTTAAACTTTCAACTGATTTTCATATAATCCATCTTACATACTATTGCAACCTAGAAAGGCTTACTGAATGAGGAATAACCAAAACGAAGGTTGGAAATGAAATAAAATGGTAATCTTTAGAACATCAACAAAATACAATACTCACCAGTGGCATGAAATAGGTAAACCACTGCTAGTGATGGACTACTTAGACAGCATATTACCTACTACTTAAAATAGAGTCCAACTTATTTATTCAAATATTCAAATGTAATACCAATCGACATCTTCTGATGCCTTGATATTACATTTGAATATTTGAAGATTATAGCTGTCAGGGAAACAAGTAAGAGGAAGGGAGTTCCACTGATGGGAGGTGCGAGAGAAAAAGTTGTTGGAGTCGAAGAGGTGGTTTCAACAGTGAAAGGGTGGGACTGAGATGCCAACCTAGTAGCACGTTTAAATTCATGAACTTGGGGCACCAGTGAAAATAGCTCATCAGAGCAGTTGCCATGAAAATATTGGTAGAAAAGACAGAGGGAAGCCACAGTACGTCTGTGAGAAAGTGACTGTAGACGAGATGCCAGATCAGGACCTATCACATTGTATATGTAAAAGTTTCCATCAAAAGACTAAATTTCAACTGTATTCAGCTCCTAGGATTTAATATCCTTGTCCTTCTCTATCTCCTTTCTTCAAACAACCCTCTTTGCCTTGTGCTCACTCTCTGTAAACCCTTGTGTGGTAATGACGCTTCCTCTTTGCTTGAGGTGAAATGATTTGAAAAAAAGATTAATTTTTTGCTTTGCCTAGTTTATTTCATTACAAAAATACACGAGTAGGAAAGATTGTGCTGCACCAATCTTCCAAGTAGGATGTGTCTGTAAACCTGTTTTAAAAATCAGAATTCAAAATACTGGGACTATATCCAAGTAAATGTACAATATTTCCAACATTTAGGTAGGTTCTTTTTTTTTTTCATTACCTAATTATCAGTGATGAATTCAAATCTCCATGTGGGGTGCTGAAAAGCTATCAGCTCAACCAAGGCTTTTTCATCCATGTTCTTGTGAATGATGAATTATTTTTCACCAGACAACCCCTTCTCTACAGAGGAAACATCACACACCTCTCACAGCTCTATCACTATTTCCATGGCAAATGTTCAGATGAGCTACATTCCTTAGTTCCCCCAGTTCAGACCTTCACATCTAAGCCTCTCTCTACTCTATCGCTATTTCCATGGCAAATGTTCAGATGTGCCACATTCCTTAGTTCCCCCACTTCAGACCTTCACATCTAAGCCTCTCTCTTCTCTATCGCTATTTCCATGGCAAATGTTCAGATGAGCTACATTCCTTAGTTCCACCAGTTCAGACCTTTACATCTAAGCCTATCTCTACTCTGTCGCTATTTCCATGGCAAATGTTCAGACGAACTATATTCTTTAGTTTTACCAGCCTTAACCGTCACTTCTAAGACCCACCATGCCATGTACATTGCAGCGAGTCACCCTCATTACCTTCGTATTCCATTGGTGAAATGCAGCTTCTTCTCACAAATAACTACTTTGTGGAACAGGCTCCCAAGAGGATGCTTACCGAATCACTTTCTTAACCTTTTCAACTATAGGTTTGACCATAAATATGTAAAAAATGTGAAAAATTCCTTTTTCTACAATATAGCTATTTGTACTATGTTATAATGCTTATTATCTAAACAATAATAATGTTGAATAAATTTTTTCAAACATTAAAGTATATTTGATCACATCTCTCTAATAGCTGTCGTGATCTGTTAATAATAAATTTCTAACATTAATACCTTTCTCATATATTCACATAAACTGTGCCTCTTACACCATAAATCTCCATCTTGAGTGGCTCTTGGGCCTCGTACATAGTGAAAATCATTATTAAAAAAAGGGTACAATTTTTGGAAGTGGATTGAACCAAGAAATTTTCAGCACCTCCTCATATAGACAATTTTTTTTCCAATTCCACTGACTGACTTCTTTTATTTCACAATTAGTTTTTTTTTTTTCTGTCATTTTACCTACCTTTCTTTACTAACAAGATTTTTTCTTTTTGGAAACATTTTAGACAAATTATTCAAAAGGCACCAATTCCTGACCAGTTCCATTCTTAAGACTATTCCCCACCAGAATCTTATTCCATTCATCTAGAATCATCACACAATTTTTCATGTTTATCAAGAATTTTTTTTTCTTTTCTTTCATTTTTGTCAGCTCAGCTGGCTGTCCAGACATGTAAATCTACACAGATGAATAAACACTATGGACAGAAAAAGAATTACTTTTATGGCTGACATTGCAAAGCAAAAATAAATTTAAATTGCGTCTACCATTCTGGTATATCTCTCAACAAAAAAAAAAAATAATTCTAAATATAGTCCCATTTTTAACAGACACAATGCCTACAGGAGGTAAAATTTCTATCAATACAAAATGTTTCACAACTGTTAAAAGTGTGTTTCAATATCTATCCAGGTGGGAGATAAAAACAGGCCCAAACATAGACATATGAATTATTAAATGTTAATTATTAAATTTGAATCTATATTGATTATTAATTTTTGATGAGTATTTCTTTCATCTCTCTTGCTTTTTATTACGCCACAAGACAGTGTTGGATAAGAGTTGAAGGGTCGAGAATAAGTCACCACTTACAAGGCTGCATAATCACTTTGGGATTTTGTCAAGGCTGAACATCTCAGATATGGCAGCAATATTCCATTCTTGGTTTAATCTGACTATTCTAAAAACTGAACAATGCAGCAAGGGTTAGGAATTTTCTGTAGCAATACAAGGAACCAACACTTCTGGCAGCTCTTGTGATGAAACAAATATTCACATTCCATATGAGGCAGGGAATAAGCATTCTGGAAACCCCAATTTTAGATCAATCATCATGGCTTAGTTGCACAAAATGAAGATCAAGAGAGAGTCTGTACATGTAGATTGCAGGCACATCTGTGACTGATAAGTCCAATGCAGTAGTTGAAGCTTAAAGTCTGGCCTGGGCTCGATGACATAGCTTTACTGTACTTCCTCCTCTGTCTCTTGTTCCTGAGAGTGGCCCTGCAGATTTTTCAAAGGAGACAGCATGGTTGGTGGTGAGATGCCAGGTGGCATGATTCTCAGTTAGGGTTGACCATTGGCAGTGGTTGATGCGACAGGTACCAAAGGATTTTTTTCAGGTAATCTTTAAATTGCTTCTTTTGATTAACAAATAGGTGCATATTAATTGGTGAGTCAATATTGTTTTACAATGAGTTATAAACAGATCCCTCACTTTTTGCCATAATTTGCCTTTCTTTAATTGGAAAAACATACTTGTAGGCTACATTTGAAAGCCTAACATTAATAGATTTTTCATTTCGACATTTGGGTCTAATTTTAAAAAGTCAGGCTAACTTGGGTTATTCATGAGATGAACTTCAATTCAAAATATAGTAACGTGAGGCTTTCACATATTTTGAAAATTGCTTTTTTTAGTCCAATCAGAGAAAAGAGAAAAAGAGAGAAAAAAAAGAAGAAAAAAAAAAAAAGAGAAAAAAAAAAAAAAAAAAAGAGAAAAAAAAAAAGAAAAAAAAAAAAAAAAAAAGAGAGAAAAGAAAAAAAAAGAAGAAAAAGAAAAGAAGAAAAAAAAAAAAAAGAGAGAAAAAAAAAAGAGAGAAAAGAAAAAAAAAGAGAGAAAAAAAGAGAAAAAAGAGAAAAAGAAGAAAGAGAGAAAAGAGAGAAAGAGAAAGAGAGAAAAAGAGAAAAAAAAGAGAAAAAGAGAAAAAAAAAGAGAAAAAAAGAAAAAAGAAAAGAAAGAGAAAAAGAGAAAGAGAGAAAAAGAGAAAAGAGAAAAGAGAAAAGAGAAAAAGAGAAAAAGAAAAAAGAGAAAAAAAAAAGAAAAAGAAAAAAAAAAAGAGAGAAAGAGAGAAAAGAGAAAAAGAGAGAAATGAAAAAAAAAAGAAAAAAAGAAAAATGAAAAAAAAAAGAGAAATGAAAAAGAAAAAAAAAAGAAATGAAAAAGAGAGAAATGAAAAAAAGAGAGAGATGAAAAAAAGAGAGAGATGAAAAAAGAGAAAAATATGTCTTACTGTGAGAATAAAAGGTTGGGATCTTTGCATGGCACGTTC
Source organism: Acanthosepion pharaonis (assembly GCA_903632075.3). Lineage (NCBI taxonomy): Eukaryota > Metazoa > Mollusca > Cephalopoda > Sepiida > Sepiidae > Acanthosepion > Acanthosepion pharaonis. The sequence continues at coordinate 773,894 of CAHIKZ030000419.1, read as the reverse complement.
AGCAACTTCCAGTCCCATTTGCAGACGGGCTAAGATCTTCGGGTGATTTTGGTTCAAAAGAACAATATAATCTCCTGAGGAAGAAGAAAAGAATTGTCACAGATTAGGTTTATATGATAATTAGGTTTCACCTTTAGTATTTAACCTGCCCAAATTCCCTCTGCTCTCAAAATATGTTTGCCTGACTTTCAGCATTATTTGTGATGATGATGTCAAATATTATGATAGAGTATACATGGTGATGAGTTATGTCAGGTTGAACAATGAGAGCCCAAATTTATGAGGCTTATTTGGGAGGATTGAATGATAAGTGGTTAAGACTTAAAAATTTTATGATTTGGAAAATGGTTTTCTAAATAAAAGTGCTCATTAAATGCATTTAATTGTGAAAGTCAATGGCAAAAAGGATTAATTAATTCCTCAGTCTGTTTCTATCTATCTCTTTCAATGATTAAAAAAAATGAGAATTCAAATTACATTGAATATTTTTTTATATAAAGAATTATCACTGAATAATTTCTGACAACTATTTATTTTATTTCTCTTACTTTTTATAACACAAGAATTATTAGATGAAATAATATTCAAGTCTCTTAGAAATAAGCCTTGGCAATTATTCATTTTTCACTAAGATGTCCTTCATCTTATTTCTCTTGCTTTTTATTCCACTAGTAGTATTAGATGGAATAAGATTTGAATTTCTTACATGAAGCCTTGTCAATTATTATTCATTTTTCAATAGGATTTTTTTCATCTTATTTCTCTTGCTTTTTAGTCCACTAGTAGTATTACATGTAATAAGATTTGAATTTCTTATATTAAGGCTTGTCAATTATTATTCATTTTTCAATAGGATTTCTTTCATCTTATTTCTCTTGCTTTTTATTATGCTAATATTATTAGATACAATTAGATGTAATAATACATCTACTCAAAAGACACAGGTTCAATCCCTGCCTGTGGACACCTTTTCTTTAGTAAGATTTCTTGAATGAGCAGGCCATTAGTCATAACCAACCGTAGTCAGAATCATCAAGTCAATGCAAACGAGCCTTTCCTTAGCTTCATTTTATGTGCTTCACTAGGGCTATATACAGTTTTGAATTCAGAGTTTCCCTTCTCTGAGACTGGTTACCATCCAAAGATCATTGAGCCAATGCTAATGATCCTTTCCTTATCTGTATAGTATATGCTTCGCCAGGGCTACATACAGTTTTGAATTCAGATTTTCTTTTCTCCTAGACTTAAGGTTATAGAACCCATCCTGTTCTGCTATTTAACCCATAACTGGAGGGAGAGGAGATTGATTCTTAAATTTGCTAAGGGTATTAGCATGCAAATGAATGTTATGAACTCAACTGTAATTTGAACTTGGCTCTCCGATTCCTCAACCCATTACGCCACTGAGCCTTCCAAATATATTGTTTAGTAAATAAAAATCCTGTATCGATTTCAAATAAGAAGTATCCATTATAATAATGTTTGTAATAAAAAATGTTGGATAAAAATAAAATACATTAATTCTTTAGAAATAATTTAATATTTACTGACTTAACTTTTGGCACAATGCCTTCTTTGTGGATTCTCCAATTAGGATTGACCTTTATACCAATTGATCTTGAGACATTCTAAAAGGTTCACATTGCCAAGCTCACTACATTGTTTTATTTATAGTTACTTTTGAAATGAGATCTTAAAAGTCATTCTCTTCCAGGTAGGGCTAGGTAGCCTATCTAATCACATGCAGGAGATGCTGGACCACCTTCATTATCAACGAATCCCAGAAAAAAAGGACAAATATTATCCTCCCTTACCTCCAAGAGTTCTGGCCATATGTTCATTTCATACAGAAACATTTCTTTGGTCTGGAAGAACAGCAAGAATTTCTCTTTGATACTAGTAAAATAGCTTCAACCTTAGAAGGATTGAACATTGGGTGCTTTGGCTTTTGGTTAGACTATCAAGTGTCAGAACAGAGGAGTTGATAATGCAGGACACAGTGAGACATTTAACACGTGGGACCAAGTGATTTCCCTTGTTACAAACACAGGTAAAAAATGGCCTTAGGGTAGAGAGAGTGTGATCAGCTGGAGTTAAACATGGAGAATCAACACTGAATAATTCATGGAAGCTACATTGATACTATTTATTGATTATGCCAGTTATCAGAGCATATTTTCCTTAAACTTTTAATTCTGGAAAGTACCTTGTTAAAGAGAATCAGTATCTTGAGAAAGATATTTTTCAAACACGGCATTAAATATTAAATGACCTAAAAATAGCATTTTACAAAAAGGTGATGTCGAAATTAAACGGACATGAAAGTGGACTGTGTAAAAATAGACAATGAAAAAGTGTGACATGGAAATCCAAGATTGATTGATTCTACAGTTTATCAATCTTTTGCAGGTTATTTAAAGCCAGAAAATATTTTTAGATTGTAAGAATTTTGGGGGGGGGGTAGATAATAATAGCTTAGTGATACAAGTCATACTAATTAACCCATAGCTGGGGGAGAAGAGGTGTATTCATACCTCATCTAAATTTGATAAACAAGAAATTATAATGTGGGCATAAAATGGGGGATCAATTCTATATTACAATCAATATATGAACTCAACCCTCACTTTGTGGTCATTGTAGTTTCTATTCATTTGTATTCCAGAGAATGTAAATAAATCTAAAAGACATGCCTGTGCATGTGATCAATATTTCATTGATTGATTGATTTGGTTTTTATGATTTATCAACCCTTTGCAGGTTATTTAAAGCCAGAAAATATTTTTAGATTCTAAGATTTTTTTTGAGATAATGATGGTTTAGTGATGCAAGTCTTACTAATTAACCCATAGCTGGAGGGAGAAGAGGTGGATTCATATCTTTCCCAATGGTATTTGTAAGTGAATCTAATGGGAATTGGAACTCGGGTCTCTGATTAACAATTCTGAGCCATTATCCTTCACACCAGTTGCACATCCAAGCTTACAGCACCTGGTATTCTCAAATGGTCACCCATCTTGGTACTGACTAGGTTTGACATTGCTTAACTTTGGTAATCATACAGGAACCAGTGTTTAATGTGATATGGCCATAAGTCTTTGAAAGGAGAGTTGTAGTCTGAATAGAATTTTTCTCATTTTTCCTTTTTTTCATGTGAAATAATTTAAATGGTAGGTAGCCCTGATTACTCAATAGCCAGGTCATTTTCCATCCAGGGTATGATGATAAACTACATCTGGCAGTAAGGCCTTTGATTGGGAGGTTTTGAGGAGCGTGGAATCACTTCTTAATTGCTGTTGTTTCCTAAGTCCACCCTGACCCAGGGTGGTAGCACCTGTTAGGGTCCCAGCTAGGGGTAAAAACTGGGGTCAAAACACTATGAAAGTGTAGAAATAATTCTGTTTTGTGCAATAATAATTTTTGGAGATAGTAATGTCCCCAACTAAAATGTTCTATGAATCAGTCACCCACTGTCATGCCCTGCTTGAACTCAGACAATTCACATTGTCATTCCATGAGCAGTTGTATTAGTGTTCAGACTGACTCACCAGATGTCAGTAGAAAATTGATATTGGGTTAGGTATTTTGCATTATGTCAAGGTAGGGTGACACCACACATCATTAGATTTGCATACTTCTATCCAAGTGATTCCCAAATTTTTTTTTCTCTAGGCCACATTTTCAGAATGAAAATTTGTCTGTGCCTCACCAAATTTGATGTAATAAAAAGTACATTCAAAAATTTAAAAAAAGCGAGATAACTGTGGATTCAAAGTCAGAACATTATCATTGATAACACTCTTCCCCAATTTGTGGACCCTAGTTACTATATTCTTAATCATACTTATTATAAAACCCAGGTTGTGTGTGTGTGTGTGTGTCTGTTCGTTTATATATTGGATCGGATTTCCTACATTTTTCAACCGATTCCAACAAAACTTCACTTTTTTTTTGGCAGGTGGTGTTTCTTATTGTCTTGCACACTTTTTTCTTTATTTTTACATTCAGAATGCTTTAAAAATTCCATTTAGAAGACAATTGTTTATAATAAAATTCTATTCAATTGGTAGACTCATAACAATTGAAAACAATGTTTTTGTTTGAGTTTGGGTTTGACCAATTTGTAAAAAAAAAAACAAACGAAAATAAACCAATTAAGACATGCGTGTCTGTTGACCTATCTTTGTCAATTTTATTTTTCAGTCTTTATGATGGTCGATACTTGATCTATCTCTTACTGTTACATCCCCGGGCAACGCCAGGCTCTACTGCTAGTACATAATATAATACAAAAATATCACAATGATAAAATTGGTCAATAATTATTTATAACTATTTATTCTATGACTCACGCATGCAATTACAAGTAATCCATAATAATATTTTAAATTTTTAAATCATATTTATTTTTAGCATGTGAATTTTTGAAACTGTTTCTAAATCTTTGTCTTTCAATCATTTTGCTGCACCTGCTATCATCTCCCACAGTACCAAACTTTTTGTTTATTGAATTACAATACCCTGACATTCTATGGAATTTTTTGTCTATTGAAGTCTGCTTCAGTTTATTTATTTTATAATTAGTTATGAATTAAAACAATTACTGAACAACTATTCAAGTTTAAAACTCCAACATTTTCTATTGCTATTAAATTTGTAAAACTCCTCTATAAAAATAATCTATTCAAATATATATATATATATATATATATATATATGTGTGTGTGTGTACTAATATGGAAAAGAATGAAGATTTTCAATAATATATGCATATTATTTGGAAAGAAACTTTGAGTCAGACAATTTTGGAAAAGTGGGGAATTCTGACATATGGTGAAAATGGTGAACTGGGCAAGAAAGTTTGAGAACCAATTGTCAAGAATATTTGACCTCCCTGGGACTGTTGGCACAGAGTTTGACCTAACGTGCTATGAATATGAAAACATTTAAGTAGGGCAGGCTACAAAAATCATCAAAGAAGCCACACCCAAAGAGAGAAGTCATTACTGTAAATTATGGTATACAAGTAGAGTTTTCAAGCTTAAAAAATCTTCCCAAAACTCTGGGGTGACTTATATGGCAGGTATAAAATGCAAACCATTATCACTAAGACAACACTTGTAACAATCACTACACACCACTTACTGTATCACCAATAGGCCATCACAAATATATCCCACTAAAACTTGTGTTTGGTGAACATATTTGTCATATTAATACAGAAATTAATATAAAATAATAAAATAGTAACATAAATTCAGTATTCTAATAACATTACAGCACAAATCACGTCCAACAACCGATACACTAAGAGTAAACACTGACTGAGATGGTCATTCAGACAACTAAACTCAGCTGTTATGTGATATCTGTTCTTTATGGCAGGGAATGTTGGACAATTTCCATGTTTTTGTTTGGGTTTGACCAATTCGTAAAAAAAAAAACAAACAAAAAAAATAAAAAAAAAATAACAAAAAACTAATTAAGACATGTGTGTCCTTCAACCTTAAACAATAATCTTTGTCAATTTTATTTTTCAGTCTTTATAATGGTCGATACTTGATCTATCTCTTACTGTTACATCCCCGGGCAACGCGGGCTCTACTGCTACTATAATACAAAAATATCAAAATGATAAAATTGGTCAATAATTATTTAGAACTATTTATACTATGACTCAAGCTTGCAATTACAAGTAATCCATAATAATACTGGCTGTTATGTGATATCTGTTCTTTATGGCAGTGAATATTGGACAATTTCCTCAAAGACGAAGAAGAGACTCGAGGTGACAGAGATGTAGTTCTACAGAAGGATGCTAAGGATATCATGGACTGAGCATGTGAGCAACGATGAGGTTTTAGAGGATGCAAACAAGGTGGAAGCTTATAATTAACATCAGGAAAAGGCAGCTGAAGTTTCTGAGACACATAATGAGAAAGGAGGGCCTGGAGAATCTGATACTCACAGGTCGAATAGAGGAAAAGAGAGACAAAGGGAAACAACGCATGACACACCTAGCGGACTTGAGCAAGTGGATGACAGAACGTGGTCTGGGGGAGATGGCAGAGAGAAGGAACTTGTTAAGAGCTACAAGGGATAAAGGGAGGTGAAGAGCCATGATTGCCTATGTCCTAAAAGGACATGGCAGGTAAAAGGAAAGGTAAGATATGCATATTGCCAGGACAATTTCATGATAGTAATGATAGTTGTTTGTAAGAGTGTTCATCTCTCTGGCACAGAGTTTGACCTAATACATTATGAATATAGTAGCATCTAAGTAAGGCAGGCCACAAAAACATCAAACAAGCCACACCCAAAGTGAGAAGTCATTACTGTAAATTACAGCATACAAGTAGAGTTTTCAAGCTTAAAAAATCTTCCCAAAACTCGGGGGTGATTTATATGGTGGGTATAAAATAGTAACACAGTTTCAATATTCTATCAATGCTACAGCACGCATCATGTCCAATTGCTGATACACTAAGTGGTGACATCACTGGCTGTTTGATTACATCACTGATGTCAATGCGGATGAGTGATACTGTATTTTACAATAACATATGATACATAGCAGTACTATTGAAAAAATATGTGTGATGTGTAATCTGCATTATTAATATTTTATAGGAGTTGATGTTGACTTTTAGTGTATTTATCAGTAGACCTGATGAATTTTAAATGTTTGCTAAGTTATACCAATACAATATACAGTACTACCAGCGTGTGTTGTAGATTGCTTGCTATAAATGCATACAGAATTATATTACGGTTAGTGTCTCAATATACAGGTAAGTGGTGTGACCTTATATTGTTTTGGCACAGGTTATCAAACTGTAGCCTAACTTCACCACACCTGCAAATTTGAAAACATTTTTTGGAAGCTAGCAAAAATAATCATTTTCTAGTTAATGAAAACATTGTATTCAAAAAGTTCACACCTCTATGTGAAATTAGATTTTGAATCCCCTTAGGGATATAAAAATAGAAGCCTGCTGCTTCTCAATGCTCAAGACAATTTTGGAGGACTGTTTGATTTACATGCACATATAAACACAATGGAAGAGATGAGCCAGCAGCTGCCAACTAAGGCCTTGTCCACGCACTGACAAAAACATTAGGCTGACCGTCATAAAGTATGTTCACACATCTTATACCGCACTAAGAACACTTAATTACTTGATGAAACAAACTTAACTGCAAGGAAAATTGAACTTTTTATTATTATTGTATATTTCTGAATAAAATGTATGTTATTTCAACTGACATTTGGTTTCTATTTTTCCTTTAGAGAATAATATTTTTCATGTTTCATTTAAAAAGTGTCTTGTTAAATGTTTGGGATCTCAAAACTCAGATAACAACAAAAACCTGGGTAGGCAGGTTGCAACAAGCTCACCAAAATATTACTGGAACACCTACTACAAGACGCACCAAACATGGCCACATCTGCATGAGAGTGTAAGACATTAGCAGGACTAAAATGTCATATTCAAGCTGTTCATATTTGAGAATCAATCAAGTGATGGCCTTATTTAAAATCGAGTTGCAGCCATCATCATATACCTTTATTAATGTGTTATACCGGAACATACCTATTTCTATTGTGAATAGACTCTCCCAAAGGTAAGTAGTAGTAGTAGCAGTCGCCAGTAAAGCCCAGTGACTTGTGTGAGTCAGTCGATGTCGGACATTAAAGTACGAGATTGCTGCGTCATTAACTATTATTTCAAGTTTCTAACGTTTTGTACGTCGAACCTAATTTAGGACCGACTTAGTGAAATACAAGCCTCCACTGTGAAAACTACTCTACAACATAATGTATAGAGCCATAGCTTCAGCACACTAGGTGTTGCTGCTGCAGTTTCAATAGCAAGTAGGTTTTTATTTGGTGGAATTGCTAACCCCTATGCCCTACTAGTTTTCAATTCAGAGTTGTCCTTTGCTTATCACTAAACCATTATTATCTTATCACCTAAAGTATTTTCTTATTTAAATAATCAGCAAAGTGTTGATAAGCTATGGAAAATCAATTAATCAATCTAGCAAGCAAGCAAAAAAAAACAAAAAACATACACATATAGACACATACACCCACCCAAAACTATATGCACAAATCTATATATACACCCATACATATTAGACTGTAAATACTAAAAGTTAGTACAATGAAAAATGAAACTATTTTGGTCAAGGATTTCGAATTAAAGAACTATTCATTGTAAAGTGTGTAAAAACATATTGTAAAAATATATGTGTTCAACCTGCATCAACCACAATGGCTTAAGACAGATGCTGACATACATCTTGACATCCTTTTTAGTAAACTTATAAAGAGTTATGTACATTGTTCAAACTTTTGTCCTTGTCTTTATTGCCATATTCCCAACATATTGGCCATTGTACACTTTGGCCTTCTTCAGGTGATATATGTTGGAATTTTGAACTAAACACTTTATTTAGTCAACTGGGGTAGATTGTTCTCATTCCACATGCCATGCCTTTTCTGGGTATTTCAGTTTCAGTTATTTTCCTTTAGTAACACAACTCTCAAGTTTTTTGTTCACCTCTGCCGTGACCAGGTATTGAACTTACAACTCTTTGGGTTAAGTCACTGGATTACTTCAACCAATCCTTTTATCCACTAGGCTATATGTCTTTGAAAAGTTACTAAAGGAAATTAATAAAAAAAGTGAGATATCCAGAATACAGAACTAGAAAAATCTACCCCCATGGACTAAATAAAGGGTTTGGTTTGTTTTACGGCATATCAACACCTCAATGGGTTATTTAATGCCGACAACATTTTTAGGATAGATTCGTAGGAATAGAATATGTATTCTTTGGTTTAGATTGGTTTGGTTTATTTTGTTTTACGGCATATCAACCTCAATGGGTTATTTAATGCCGACAACATTTTTAGGATAGGTTCATGAATAGAATATGTATTCTTTGGTTTGAATTGGTTTGGTTTTATTTTGTTTTACGACATATCAACCTCAATGGGTTATTTAATGCTGACAACATTTTTAGGATAGGTTCATATGAATAGAATATGTATTCTTTGGTTTAGATTGGTTTGGTTTATTTTGTTTTACGGCATATCAACCTCAATGGGTTATTTAATGCTGACAACATTTTTAGGATAGATTCGTAGGAATAGAATATGTATTCTTTGGTTTAGAATGGTTTGATTTCTTTTGTTTTACGGCATATCAACACCACAATGGGTTATTTAATGCTGACAACATTTTTAGGATAGATTCGTAGGAATAGAATATGTATTCTTTGGTTTAGAATGGTTTGATTTCTTTTTTGTTTTTACGGCATATCAACACCTCAATGGGTTATTTAATGGGATAGATTCGTAGGAATAGAATATGTATTCTTTGGTTTAGATTGGTTTGGTTTATTTTGTTTTATGGCATATCAACACCTCAATTGGTTATTTAATGCTGACAACATTTTTTATTTCTGGTAATATTTTGTTTTGTCAAAAATCTGTTTCTGGTAATATTTTCCCTTCAAAATTGTATTGCTGGTAATAATTTTTTTGAAAAAAGCATTGCTGGTAATAGTTAACTATTTGCCTATAGCTGGGACCCTAACAGGTGCTACCACCCCAGGTCAGGGTAGACCTGGGAGCATCAGCAATTAAGAGGAAGTTCCATGTTCCCTAAAACCTCCTGATCAGAGGCCTTACTGCTGGATGTAGTTTATCGTCTTACCCAGGATGTGAATGTAGTTTAATGTCTTACCCAGGATGAAAATAAAGGGTTTGGTTTGAAATTACAATATATATCACCTGAAGAAGGCCGGAGTTTACAACTGCCGAAATGTTGTGAATATGACAATAAAGATGAAGATAACAATCTAAAGAATATAAATAGTTACAATACCTCATCTCAGAAATATAGACAGATGATAAAAATTTACCTGAAAATCTGACAATTCGACAATCAAGGTTAGGACACCATTTCATGCAGGTGATTCCAGGACCTCCATCCACCGCACATTGTAGAACAAGCGGCCTTTTAAGCAATTCTTCTTTGAAGAGATGGAATTCTTCAACAGATTCCATTCGGTAGATTCTGTTAAATAAATAAATAAATATATTTATGGCTTGAAGAAGCACAATTTGGAGAATTTAATTGCCACCCACGAAATACTTGGTAACCAAAAACGTTCCTGCCACTTTTTATTCATTAGAATAAAAAACTATAAAGCAAATTTGACATACTGTTAATCCTCAAAATCATCCCTATCAGTATCCAGAACCTTTTGCCTACATGTCTCCAACTGCGCAATGCCTTGGTGTTAAGATTACATCTCTTGGATACAAAGAAGTCTGTGAGTGTCTTCCACAAGTTTGCCACATTTACAAAGGATTGCCACAATGGTGATTGTCCAAACAATGAAAGAGATACTAATCGTCATGGAATAAGGAGGATGGCACAGTGTCTCCCAACCAATTTGTCCTATGGTATCCAAGGCTCCACATGAGGCCTGGGATTGTCATAGTGGAACAGTACACCCTTCTGCTTCAGTTCCTGTTGCACACATTCCAACTGCTGCAAATACAGGTCTACAGTGATGATTTGGACTATTGATAGCAGCTCCTAGTGCAATACTTGTTGATGAGACTGCCAGATATGAAGCATGATCTTGCAGGCTATGTTTTCTCATCATTGCTCAATCTATGACTGATGTGTGTGTGTGTGTGTGTGTGTGTGTGTGTGTGTGCAACATACCTGCATTGATCAAGTGCATTGCCTCTATTTCTACTGCTTTCCTGACATGTGATACCCTCATTTGCATACCAGTGACCATTTCTTCTCACATGACATAAAAAACAACACGGAAGTTTTTGGTTACCTTATAAAACCAGAGGTTTATATTTGTTTTATCTCTATACTCAAACTGTAACAAAAGAAAAAAATCACCTACCTTGAAAAAGAGTTTGTTTTGTGCAATGTCTGCCAAAGGAGAATTAAAGAAAACAGTTAACAAAAACCTCCTACTTTAAGTATCAGAGAAACTAATGTTCTTCTCTCCATTAATGGTGTGGCCAATCAGAAAATTTGTTCAGTGAATAAAGGCTGTTATTTTTTTGCAATTTGTGAGCTTGATGCGAGGGGAAGGTTGGATTTCTGACCCTGTTTTTGTTACTACATTGCCTGCTGGACTGTTTACAACAGATTTGTGATTGAACTTAGTGTTAACACATAGATCTTTCTTTTTTTGTTTCTACTGACCCCATTAGTTGATACCAAAATAATAAGAGTAGCCATTGTATTCTGTTGATAAACAGAATCGAGAAGCTCACTCATTAATGGGGAGGGGGTGGAAATGAATTTGGGAGTTGGGAAGTATAAAAGGCTGGTCCAATCAAGATAAAAAGCAAGCATAAAAAAACTTGGGAGATCAGGAAACTTGAGCAGGATCACAATAAAAGAGAAAACTTGGAAAGAGGCTAGAACTAACAGTCACTCACATTAACTAGGAGAACGAGACTATCTTAACCAAAGGTGGGAATCTGCAAGGAATCCAACCTGCTGTGACTAACAGGTACTAAAAAATGAAATCAAAATTGGCCCAATTCACATGAACCAGGCTTGAAATACTTACCCATCTTTTGGTGAAATCTGCCAAAATTAATTGCTTTCAATCAGTTCTGATCTTCATCCTGAGCTGATACCCAAAGAATCCAATCAGATCCCAATGAGAATAGTGTTTGTTTTCTAAGATTTCCTCTGTTCTTGGCACCTACACCACAATCTTGAATGCCAAGTTCTGCTTTTGCCTTACTGCTTGAGTATTTAGGTAGCCTACACCTACATTTTACAAAATTGCATAAAAATTTCCATACGACATTAAAGAGGAGGTGGAGAACTGTAGTTTAAATAAATCTGAATTGCTACGACATCACTTGTACAAATCAAGATACCGCTGGTTCAATTCGCCGTCCTTGCTTTCTGAACACGTCACAATGTATATTTGTCGTTCCTTCTGTTTTCACTGCTTAAGCCCTCTTTTATCAGGCCAACACTGCAGTCGACCAACCAATCAGTGTTCTTTGCTTTTATTCTCAGTTACCCAGGTAAATAGCCTCCTCCAGTTCGACTAATCAACACACGACTTGCTATTGGTGGAAGTATGCCAAACTGTACATTACCGCACATACTGCTAGAATTGCTAGATGGGAGAGTAATGCCATTTTCGTGGAGCAAACTTGCCGATGTCATGTGATGCACGTTAAGGTAAGACCCTTATTTTCCTATGCACCAGATGCAAGCCACTCTGGCTCGCTTGCTTCTATGGGGATGTTCACCAAAGAACCCAATAATGAAAATAAAAGAAAATGAAACTAACAAAAGAGAAAATCACCTACCTCGAAAAAGAGTTTGTTTTGTGTGCAGTCTGCTAAAGTGTTGGCACATGGATTCTTTTTTTTTGTTTTCTACTGACCTCATTGGGATCATGGCCCTTCACATTCTCCTGTCCCAAACAAAAACCTGTCTGAAATTCTGGAATCATTTCACATCATCATTCTATGAGTTGTTCAAACTAATATCTTCAATCTAATATCTTTGTCTACTTTATTGATAATGTTCTTTGGCAGATTCCTACAAGCAGGGTTAATTCTATGATTGAAAAATTAATCTAGCTACACAGTCTTAGCAATTTTCAGACAATATTCTAAGATTTTCATTTCCCTGGTTGCTTTAAAATAAAGGAAAAGTTTTGTTTCATGAAGTATTTCCAGCCTCCAGGAATGTGCTGAGGTTGGCATGTCCCTACTACACTCAAAATGACTCCCTTACTCTCTTTTTCCAGTGATCATGGCTCTCCACAATTTCCTGAGCTTTGTAGCTCTTAATAGATTTTATCTTTTCATTATTTCTCCTAAACATTGTTCCATCATCCATTCATTCAAACTCTCCAAGTAGGTTATGTATTGTTTTCTTCAGTCTGTCTTGTGAGTATCAAATTTTCCAAACTTTTCTTTCTCATTATGTGCCCCAGAAACCTCAACTGTCTCTTCTTGATGTTAAGCATAAGTTTCCTTTTTGCTTCCATTTTCTAAAATTTTGTTGTTGCTCACATGTTCGGTCCATGGTATCCTCAGTATCCTTCTGTAGAACTGTATTCACTGCCATATAGAAGGACTGACATTACGTAACAGTTCAGTACTCTTTGTTTCTAACAAAATATTTATGTTTTTTTAATATTTTTGTATATATGTTATTAATAACGTTTCTGTAGGCAAGCAAATTTCATGTGACATTTTAAAATTCCAATTACTGAAGGAACTTCCACAGATGGATGCATACCATGTTGGATCCTAAAATCTTGCCGATTTCAATTTAGATTAGCTTTCCCGATTATAGACAGTTTTTAATCTGGTTCATCAGTTAAAGTTGCTTTACAGAATTATTTCCTTTTTTTAAATATAACAGCTATACATCAATCACTTTACTTATGATTCTTTAGAATTTCCAAATTCTTTAGAATTTCCAAATTCAACTTCAGGATTCAGTTTTTATGAATTAATTATTCTTACAAGATTGATTGAAATAATTTTCTTTTATTTCTACTTTCTTGTGATAAAGTGTTGTAACTATTGGCCATAGATAAAAGTTTAAGTGATGATTTACTCTTCTTCTATGAGCTGTGCCCTTTCAAGATATTGGTGATCATGGCCCTTCATATTCTCCTGTCCTTTGTAGCTATTAATAACTTTTGTCTTTTTGTTAGCTCTCCTAAACCTTGTTCAGCCATCCATTTTACTTAAGCCCACTAGGTAGGTTATATATTGTTTTCCTCCACCCCTTTTGCCTTTAATCTGTCTTGTGAGTATCAAATTTTCCATGCCTTCTTTTTTCTCATTATGTGCCTCAGAAACCACAACAGTCTTCACCTTTCAAGAGATTGTCCAGCATTAACTTCTATATAGGAGGACTGATATCATGTAACAGTTCAGTAAACTTCTTTTGTTTCTAAAGAAATTTTTCTGTTTCTTAATACTTTGCTTAGCTTTTGAAATGCATCTTTGGATATCCCAATGTGCCTTCAGATTTAAGTGTCATACATTCCATCCTATATTAAAACACTTCCTAGATATTTAAATTTTTGTGCTTGTTTTATTTTGGTATCTCCGATCCTTTTGCATTTTGCTTTCTTGCAGTTGGTGCTTAGTCCTTTCTTCTTGATTTCCTTCAGTGCCTTCTGTAGGTGACTTTGTAGTTTTCTTTCTGTGACTGCTATCAACACAGTGTCATATGGATATCTTCAAAAATCAGAAACATTTTAAGGCAGAGTTAGTAAAAATCTACAAAACTTACTTGAATCTACACTGATACCAGGAAGATATTGGTAAAAAATGTTGAGATAAAGAATTGGTGAAATCCTATAAATAGTCTTAAAGAGAAGGCATGAAGGCAACCTTATGATGGTGGCAAAGTGACTGATGCCAAGCTGCCAGATCAGAGCCAATAATATTGCTGATTCTTCTTTGATCTTATCATGGAGCTCAAGGTAAATAGCAGGGGCACCAGACCATATATAGCAGCAATATTCTAAGCATGGATGAATGGTAGACTTATAGATATGTAAAAGACTCTGGAGAGAAAAACTGTCTAGCTTGACACATTGAACCAACTTTTTTTTAGCAGAAGACCTAGCAATATAGTCTATCAGCTTCATGTCAACCAAGAACGTTAGCCTGAGAAGGTGCAACAAATTATTCTCTTGGAGATTAGCATTAGTCATGCTGATGGAAGGCAGAAATTCTAGGTACCATAGTGAAGAGTTCATCTGAACAACTACCATGAAAGTATTTATAAAAAAGGCCCAGGGACTTTATGCCGGTAAGAAAGTGACTAAAGCCAACAAAGCAGATCAGGACCAATAATATTTCTGATTCTTCTTTGGATTTTATCAAGGATCTCTACATATATAGCAGGAGCACTGGACTATATGTGGCAGCAATTTTCTAAGCATGGATGAATGGTAGACTTTTAGATATGTAAAAAAAATTGTCTAACATGACACATTGAACCAACTTTCTTAGCAGCAGACCTAGCAATGGATTCAATATAGTCTTTCCACTCCATGTCAGCCAAGAAAGTTAGACGAATTAAGGACCAATGAGTTACTCTTCTGGAGGTTAGCATCAGCCATGCTGAGAGAAAGAAGAAAGGGGTCTCTCAGATGATTAATAGGTATCACTCTAAGTAAGGCAGTAAAGCCACTAAGACGCAAAAGGTTACTAGGTATGGAAGAATTAGAAAACAGAAACATTAGCAAGGAGCAAGAACAGAAGAAGAAGAATCAGGAGGGCAGTAGATAGCGACTGACATTGCATTTAAATTTTTGAAGATTAAAGTTGGCTGGAAGGCATGGAGCCAGAAGGGTGTTCCACAAGTGAGAAGTGTGAGAAAAGAAACTGTCAGTATAGAATATATGGCTACATCTGGCCAGCTCAACTGTAAATTGATGAGAACACAATGCAAGTTTAGTACTGTACTTAAATACAAAAAGTCTAAGTACCATAGTGAAGAGCTAATCCAAGGAATTACTATAAAAGTATTTATATAAAACGTGTATTTTGTTATGAAGGCACATTTCCAGATGCATGGTGATATTTTCACCTTCGTCCACCGCAAGGAAAGTTGGCTCCATGTGCCGCGCCAGGAAATTTTTCTCCCTGGAATTGATCCTCCAGATCTACAAATCAACCATTCGCCCTTGCATGGAGTATTGCTGCCATATATGGTCTGGAGCCCCTTCTGTTTGCCTCGGGGTTCTTGATAGTCTCCAGAGGTGGATATGCAATATAATTGGCCCTGATCTGGCATCTCGTCTACAGTCACTTTCTCACAGACGCGACGTCGCCTCTCTCTGTCTGTTTTACAAATACTTTCATGGCAATTGCTCCGAGGAGCTGCACTCGCTGGTTCCCAGACTTCATGAGTTCAAGTGCTCTACGAGGCTGGCATCCCGCTCTCACCCTTTCACTGTTGAAAATCCTAAATGTAGCCATCTCTTCTACTCCAATAGCTTCATGTCTCATACCTCTCGCCTGTGGAACTCCCTTCCCTATTCCAGTTTCCCTGAGAGCTATAATCTCCAGCTATTCAAATGTAATGTCAATTGACATCTCCAGTTGCCTTGATCTGTCCACTACCCTCATCCTTTCTTCTATCACTCCTATCTGATCTTGCTCCAAATTTTCTGTAACCCTTTGCGTCCTAGTGGTTTCTCGCCTTGCTTGGGGTGAAACGCTTATTAAAAAAAAAAAAAAAAAAATCTGAAATGAAACAGATGTAAATGCAATACTGCATTACAATTAACAGTATCAATGTGCTGTCTAGATTAATGAAAACAGGAGATTTAATCTTCTATGTGTAACATTTTATTCACCCTGTCAAATCACCATGAGCCAGTGATTGTGTGGCTTTGGGGTCTTCTCTGAATGGGGGCACTACATTCTTGTGTGGGTGCCAGAGATTTTATTCTCTCAGGGGTGGGTGTTTATATATCTGTCATTTGGTTCTTTCGCACATCTGCACATCTCAGCTGTATCTGGGTTGATCCAGTTTTTGCATGTCAGCTACTGAAATCAACTGAAGCATGGATCTCCTCCACACTGCCAAAGAGGTAATCCCTGCACAGAGTTTCTTTGATAAGTCTGCTATAAAATTGAGTAAAATGTCTATTCTGGCTATATCCAATCACATGATATATATATATTTTTATCATTAAGATGCAAAGGGTTATGGAGTGTTAGAGAATATGAGAAAAATATGCTATTAAGAAAAGAAGACAATAAAAGAACAAGAATTAAGAAAACAGAAAATAACAATTGACTTTGATCTTCAAAAATTTAAATGCAAATCTGACTGGAAAGCAAGAAGCAGGAAGAGAGTTCCACAAGCAAGAAGTATGATAGAAGAAACAGCATAGAATTTGTGGTTGCATCGAGCCATTTTCAACTGTAATGAGACCTTGCTACCAGTTCAGTAGTGTGTTTAAATTCATAAAGTCTAGGTACCATACAGGGAAGTTCATCCAAATAATTACAATGAAAATATTTATAGAAAAGGCACAGGGAAGACATATTACAGCAGTGGGAAAGTGACTGAAGCCGAGATGCCTGGTCAGGACCAATAATATTGCTGATTCTTTGGATTTTCTCAAGAATCTCTAAATATATAGCAGGAGCAGCAGACCAGATGAGGTAGCAATATTCAAAGCATAGATAAATGGTAGATTTATGTAAGATAGATTCTGGTAAGAAAAACTGTCTAGCATGACACAGTGAACCAATTTTCATAGCACTAGACCTACAATTCAATATACTCTTTCCACTTCATGAAAATGTTAGTCTGAGAAGGTGGAATGAGTCACTCTCTTGGAGGTTAGCATCAGCCATGCTGTCAGAGGATACAAAACAGAGACAAAATGATATGCATTATTTGGGTTGATGATGATGCTATAACAAACTGTACTTCTATGTTCACTGATGCAAAGAAATGCTTTAAAAAAAAAAAAAAAAAAAAATGATGGACCAACTAGAATTATTTGGTTTGTTAATATAAAGTTCATACAGAAAGAGAAATTAATTAGACTGAACCAAGCCTAGTGAGGAAAACCAATAAACAAATTTGGTTTGTAAATTTTTAAACTGCAGCGATCCACTTCTTGTGAAATAGATAGAAGTGAAGATTGAATTCCCATTTGGGCATTGACAATCTTGGAATTAGATTTTGGAATTATTAGTGGAATTGAGGTTTGCTTACAGCGAGTTGAAGTGGTCAGAGAGTGATTGATTACAAACCAATATATGAACATTCATCGGGTGTATTGTATGACTACAGATGCAAATTAAGTATAAGGTGCTGCCTTCTGTATCAAAGTGGAAAAAAAAATTCCAGTATAAAATGAATAATAATAATTGTCAAGGCTTCATGTAAGAAATTCAAATCTTATTCCATCTAATACTACTAGTGGAATAAAAAGCAAGAGAAATAAGATGAAAGAAATCCTAGTGAAAAATAAATAATAATTGACAAAGCTTCATGTAAGAAATTCAAATCTTATTCCATCCATAATACTACTAGTGGAATAAAAAGCAAGAGAAATAAGATGAAAGAAATCCTAGTGAAAAAAGAATAAATTTATTCCATCTAATACTACTAGTGGAATTGAAGAGAAAGGCTTGATGGAAGAAATTCAAATCAATCCTTTTTGTATACACATCAACAGAAATCTGATAAACTGGCTAAAGATCCCACCTCAGTAGTCACCCTTGTTTTTGTAAATTCCATGATACCACTTTAAATTGTTGAACAACTGAAACCTGACGACTGACTGATATATTATTCTTGGACATTTTGGTTAAATGTCATTGTTTCAGAACTGCCTAGAAAAAAATGAATTAATCATTAAAGAGCAGCAAATGGCCAGTACAGAATTGCTCATTTGAAGAGTCCTATTCTACTTCCATGTTCTTTTCTGCCTTCTGTACCTTCAGAATGTGGGTGATTATGTCTCTCCACAACTTCCTATTTTTTGTCAACTCCCCACCACCGAATCTGTTCTGCTATCCATTTACACATGCTTGTTTGGCCAGTTATTTACTGCTATCTTCTGTCCTTCAGTATGCCTTTTGAGTGTTAAAATTTGCAAGCCCTCTTTCCTCATTATATGCCCTCAAATTTTCTACTGTCTCTTTCCGATTCTAAATACAAGTGTTTTCCTCGTGACTCACATGTTCATTAGATGGGATTCTCAGCATCCTTCTGTAGAACCACATTTCAGCAATCCTCAATTCTCTTCATCATCTGTGAGGAAATTCTAGCAAGTATGACTTCATTGAACTCCAAGACCTGACCAACATACATTATTTCTGGATATTTTGGTTAAATGCCATTCTTTCAGAACTGTCTAGGTAAATGAATTAATAAGTAAAGAGTGGCAAATGGCCAGTACAGATGTTCTTTTCCGTCTTCTGTACCTTCAGGATATGAGTGATTGGGTCGGTCCACAATTTCCTATTCTTTCTAAGTCTGTTTGTCACCTTACTCCCCCCCCCTCATCTGTTCTGCTATCCATTTACACATGCTTGTTTGGCCAGTTATTCACTGCTATCTTCTGTCTTTCAGTATGCCTTGTGAGTGTTAAATTCTGCAAGCCCTCTTTCCTCATTATGTGTTCACATTTCTACCACCTCATTTCCCCTCATCATCTGTGAGGAGATTCTAGCAAGTATGACTTCATTGAACTCTGAGACCTGACCGACATAATTTATTCCTAGATATTTTGGTTAAATGCCATTCTTTCAGAACTGCCTAGAAAAAAATGAATTAATCATTAAATGGCCAGTACAGAGTTGCTCATTTGAAGAGTTTTAGTCTACTTCCATGTTACATTGTGGAATTTCTTTCAGTGACCAAATGCTGGAATATTGCAATGTTATAACGGGATAGTATTAGATAACAAGCTGCAGTCTAATAGTCAACTGAGTCGATTGCAATAATGATTTTATTTTCAGTGAGACTGTGAAACATGAGTTTATTTAAAGAATATAACTTAAAGAATACTGATATCAGTTTAATGTTGAAAGAAATAAGAAAAAAATAATTTACCGATTCTTTGGCAAGACATTGGCCAATTTGAGGTTGGATTCTATCAAATTGGGATTATCCTTGGTTGGTTTTACCAAATTGTACAGAATGTTTTGATTCCGTTGTAGCTCTTCCAGGCGGGCCACCACCAATGCACATGGGAGATCCTCACCATAACTGGAAAAAAGAAAGAAATAAAACATGTTTATTAGTGAGTGCTTCAAAATAAATTCTACACAAAAATATTTCGATTGAAAAAAGCAAGTTTGTTAGTTCTACTTTGAAAAGCACTCAGTCTATTAACTGCCGTATGCGATACCCGCTTCTCCTGCAGCCACTAACTGCCGTATGCGATACCTGCTTCAGAAATCATGTCCCTTTCGATTCATGACTTATTCTGTAGAAGAAATGTACCTATTGATGTTCCTGTATGCTTACTAAAGTTAAGCAATGTTGAGCCGGTTCAGTACCTAAAAAGGTGACCGGTTGGGAATACCCAAGTTGTAATTTTGATATAGTGAAGAAAACGGCGAATTACCTCATCAAGCCAAGCGACAGCGTGTCGCATGTATTCCATGACTAAAAATATGGTGAAAAAGAAAGTTATTTGCCAAAAACCTAAAGGCCACTTATTCTGCATGAGATGCTGAAGACAGAATATTTAAATTAGAAACAAGTCAGTTGCAGGAGTTGCCATAAAAGTATTTTGATTTCTGCTAATATTGTGCCTCCTCTCCCAGTTGTCAATGAATGACAAAAATGCTCGGAAAATAAAAGCAGTTGGTGTTCTCGAATCAGCTCAGGAAATAGATAAAATTTGTGTATTTTGGCTATCGTGTTTGTTGGGGAGTGAGTTATTTTTTCTGACTGGTTATGTGTATTGTGATTTGTGACATAGTACCTGCGAATCGAGATTTCGGCATTTCTTCTTGCCCCTGATATTCGAGTCTGAACTTACAGTGATTTGTTCTCTGCATTTTGGATGTAATCTGTGACAAATATTTCTTTTGCAATCCCAAAATTCTTACAATGGTGTAATGGATAATGTCTTGGAATTGAAAATTGGAGAACCAATTCCCAATCCCAGTTCAGTTTATTATATTCACCGATACTCTTGAGAAAGGTATTAATCGACCTATTCTTAATAATTAATTAATAAGACTTACCACTAAATCACTATTATTTTTAAAAAAATTCTTACATTGTAAAAATATTTTCTAACGTGAAAAGTGGTGATAAGCTGTAGAAACAAATTCATCAACAAATTGTTCAGACTGATATCCTGATGTTTGTTGTTTTGATCAGAATGTTTCAGTCGTTTTAGCATACCTACCGTTTTTCCAAAATTCTGGGATTAGGTTTTGCCAGGATTCTAGGATTTTTTAATGTTGATATCCACATTTTCTGTGTCTTTATTTTAAAAAATTTTGGCTGATGGTCTACTTCAAGTTTAAATTTACGTATGGAATAGTTTTTTCTGCATTTTTAAATCAAATCTCAAAAAAAAAAAAAATTCTGGCTTTAAATAACCTGCAAAGGGTTGATAACCCATATCAATTGTTTATTCTTCATATGTGCTATTTATACTTTTTCTTATTTTTGTTATAATATTCAATAACAAGTATATATGACGTTTTTGTAGATGCTTTATAGGTTTATCTAAAATATTTAAAATAAACATTAAAAGTAAAGCACTTAATAAAAAAAATTTTAAATATTAAAATAATAAAAAATAATATAAAAAATGAAATTATTTAATAAAATAATAATGATATAAAACGAAAATATTTAAAATTATTTCAAATAATTCAAATATAAAAAATTAGAATTGATAATAAAATTAAAATATTTAAAACTATTGAAGAGGAAATTGAGCTCCATGATTTAAATCATATATATATATATATATATATATATATATAAAGTTTAAAGTTTCGTTAACAATGACTGTGGTTACGTTTTTATTTAATCTTTCCTGAGTTATTAACATTTTTTTTCTTTTCTGGACATAAATGATATAGAAATTGTTCGAATATTCTACATAATTTATGACCAGCAAAGTTAAAATTATGACACAGGGAAAAATTAAATAAAAAAACTTAACTGCATTACCTTGTCAGTCATTTTAATGAAACTTGTATATTTAAAACCTAAGTATTCCATCATTTAGATGCCATATATATACATATATAAATAATAGCTGGCCACTTGTATTTGAGTATACTTGTCTACTAGGGCAGCTAGCTAATCCCTATTACAGACGCTCGCTTGGGTACATTTGTGTTTGCTCAATACCCACAGAGCCCACCTTTGGTTCATACTGCAATGGAGTAGACCTTAGTTACGGTATCTGGGAGAGAGCATGTTATCTAGCGTGATCAACAATTTGAACAAAGCCAGCATGATCAAGCCCTTGGCCACAATGATTTGTGGCTTCATACTAGCATAACTATTGATGAACAAGAGTTCCATCTATTCAATTTCACTCACAAAGCTTGGGTCGAACTGTAGTATGGTTTTCAAGCACTTGCTGGGATCAACCTCGATCTAGTCCAATAACAACAAGAAGTCGCCTTCTTGACAAATTGACCATGGTGAGATTCAAACTTGGGTCTCATGGTCAGAAAGTGAACATTCTAACAACTTGGCTATGTGCCCATATCTATCTATATGTATATCTTGTGGACTCTCCAGTCAATTGTCGATGTATGAGTGTTAAGCAACTCAGTTCCTAGGAACTGACAGCCAGACATCTGCACATGTGATTTGATTATAGTGGTGAAGGCTTTTTGCAGAACCAACCACACTTTTTGAAGGGTTGAATACAGAGACCTGGTGTCACAAGGTCTCCAAACAACCCTTCGCAGGTTTTGAATTCAGAGTTGTCCTTCTCCTAAACCAGTTGCCATCCAAGAACTATAGAACCCAGTCTGTCTTGCTATTTACCCATAGCTGGAGGGAGAAGAAGAGGATTCACACCTTTCCCAAGGGTATTAGCACATAAATGAATGTAATGGATTTGATTGGAATGCAAACTTGGCTCTCCAATTCCTCAATCCGAGCTGCTATCAGTTACTCCACTGGGCTTCCTATAATGTCCCAAAACTTATAATTCCATTGAAAGACTGTGTAACTTTTATATTTATCAAATAAAATAATATTTCTGTTGATAATAATTGTTGTAGCACACCTATGGATGATAATGGGTATGTCCCCATTCACATATATACAGTAGTAAATGCTGTATGTTGGTCTGCAGTTGAAGATTCATTGTAGAATTCACTTAACTCACTTCTAGCTGTTGACTCCTGCTTCTATGCACCGCTGGTGAATCTTATATGTGTTGTTCTTGTCCTAAGTATTATCATTCAATACCAACCTTTGTGTGATTATTCTATTCAGTAACCTTCCCTCGGTTGCAACAATGATATATGATTTGGAAATTTTATTGGCTTAATTATGGAAGATTATGTTATACAAATTTCCTCCAGTTGTTTTACACACACACAGGTTTTTCCAGTTGTAATAAGACTTTTGGAGGGTATCCTGCAATTCTGATGATTTATTTTGTATGAGTGTAAAACAAGATTGTGTCTTCTCACCAGACTTATTCAATCTTTACAGCATGGTGATCCTGAGAAAACTGGAAGTACCATTAGGATTAATTATTAACATGTCAGCCACAAACAACATATCCAGTGTTGATAGAAGACACAGGAAAGAAACTGCAGAAACTCAAAAACAAATTTATATAATGTACATACAAATGCTAAAAGAACTGAAATTTTGTAGAACTGAACTCCTTTTCCAAAATATGACCATATAATAAAGCATCAGTATATATGGTGGTGGGGGGGGATGCTTCTTGGTTGGACTGAGAACTTTTTAGTTTCCTCATATAAAATAAATAAAATAAATAACTAAAGGGCAGAACTATAAATAAATTAAAACATTTTGGTAAACGGCAGTTTTTCCTTCTCTCATTTTTCTATAGGCTTATATAGAGAGACCAGACAGACACTAAAACATTGTCTGAAAATCCCTTCAGGTTGGTTGGTTGGTTGTTTTGATTTATGACATATCAACCTGAGTGGGTCATTTAATGCCAACAAAATTTTGAAATAGATTCATAACGATAAAAAAAAGGGTGTATGTATTTATTTTTTCTTAAAAAAATGTATTGCTGGTAATATTGTTTTTTTTTTTTTTTTAAATGTATTGCTGGTAATATTGTTTTTTTTTTTTTTTTAAATGTATTGCTGGTAATATTGTTTTTACAAAGTATTTCTATTATTAAAACCTATTTTTACACTTTCATAGTGTTTTAACCCTAGTTTGGGGGTTAACTATTTACCCATATCTGGGACCCTAACAGGTGCTACTACCCAGGGTCAGGGTGGACCTGGGAACACCGGCAATTAAGAGGTGGTTCCACGCTCCTCAAAACCTCCTGATAAGAGTCCTTGCTGTTTGAAGAGTAAGCGTTCACAAAGCAAATTTGTGGCTTTCACAACACAAAGAAAGAGAATCACTTGTAACACGTCAGGAAAATAACTCACGAACGCCGTAGCCAAAACTGCCCGAATTTTCCTGACGTGTTACAAGTGATTCTCTTTGTGTTGTGAAAGCCACAAATTTGCTTTGAGAACGCTTACTCTTCAAGCTATTTCGGCATTTACTTTGTCTCTCGCAAGATGGCGGAAAGACCGTTCGATATAAAGCCTTCCCCGTAAGAGTGTCTGCTATCCACTTATACACGCATGCGGAATCCGTGAATAAATGCAATACCTTTGCATTCCATTGAAGGGCCGCGGTGACTCCCCTGATAACGGCGTCTAATTCTGACAGGTTGATATGTTGCGTATCCTTCTCGGGACGCAACCAACACGCATCTTCCACGACAGTGTCACCTACCTAGTTTATTGTCTTACCCAGGACGCAGATGTCATCGTCATATCCAGGACAGAAAATCCTTTCAGGTGTGAAACTGAGAAGTAATATGCAATTTTAATTTCCACGTCTACACTGAATCCTGGTCTTTGGCTGGGATCTTTCATATTCCTTTAATTTTAAGCCCAAGCCTTCTCCACTCCAGGCAGTACCTTTTCCTTGGGAGGAGGCTTGAGGTATCCCCAAAATGGGACTTGGGAATATTTCCACAGTATTGACATTTTAAACCTTAGCCTTGTGGGTACCCTGAAAGATATCTATATCTACAAACATCCTATCTTTGATACTGACCATCTTTCCTCCATAAATATAGCAAATTGGTATAATAAATGTGAATGTCAGTGTGTCACACTTTTTCAACTTTACTCCTAGACGTCATAGTCCAACACATCATACCATTTTGGAATCAAGCCCACTCTGTGAGCAATTTAAAAACATTCCAGGTGTGCCATCTTGAAATTCTAGATTCCCAAGTTTTCATTACTGCGATTGTTTTCAGATTCTGCCATCTTGGCTTCTACTGATAAAAACAATTAAAGGGACAAAACTCTCTAATTTTTGATAGCTCATGTTCAAATGAAAAAGTTAGTGTTTCAAAATAAAATTGTCCGTATTTTCAAATTTACTCCTAGAGCCCAACATATAACATTTTGGAATCAGGCCATCTGAGCAAATTAAAAACATTCCAGGCTGGATCTGGACCTACAATTCTGAAATTTGGGATTCTCAAGTTTTCATTACTGTGATTGTATTTTTTTACATAATCTTTTGTGACAAATCTTTTTATACAACAATTTTTATAACTAGGAAATATATTTGGGAATAATCAAAATTAATTGTGGAATCCAGCGAAAGTCACCCATGAAATAAAAATAATTGTTTGCATGGAAAGTAAGAACCTGCGTACATCAAATTGTCTTTAAATTAAATGGCGGTAGAAGAATTATCATTGAACTTTTAAAAGGTCAGCTTAAATATTAATGCAGTACTTAAATGCAGTGATCAATTTGGAGTTCTGTAGTTTATTGTTGTCTATCGCATCTACTCTTCTCTATTGTGATGAAGTCCAATCAAGAACCTTCTGCAGGAGATAGCTTAAATGCCACCCAATATGGCGGCTTTTAAGCTAGTTTTAAATATATTCTTCCATTTTTTTCTATTTGAATAAATCAGTCAATAAGCAACAGTTGCAGAGAAAGAATAGTGCTTACAAAAACACTACTACAGTAAAATATTTTGTGTTTATTCAAATAACATTAGAAAAACAAACAAATTTATCTGACAGTCAAATTCAAATAAATCTATAATTTAAACATCTGAATCCAAGTCTCACGTTTTAGACAATTTTTTATTTGGTAATTTAATTTTGTGGAGAAAAAAGAAGACGAGTCTGTCTTAGAATAAAAACAAGTGAGAATAAATCATCAACTTGAAATATATAAACATTTTTAAATTAATCTTCATTAAATGTTTCTATAAGTTCGCTTTGTATTAGAAGGAAAGTGTCTTCAGGAAATTAACGTTTCTGGAGGGGGAACTCTTACCAAATAAGAAAGATTATCAGTTCCTTGAACTGAAAAGCTCTTTCTTTTGAGAGACTCTATGAGAGAAACAAGAAAAGAGAGCTTACAAATATGTGACTGGAAAAAGATTTTGCAAGTGAGAACGATTGAATGATCTTATTCAGCAATGTCAGAGGAGGTCTGTAATTTGTACACAAGATTCTTATTGTTAAATGAATTATACCCGATTAAATGTAATAATCGGGGCCTTTGTTTGCCAGGCTTTGAAAAGGGATGCCAAAGATATTGCC
>CAHIKZ030000419.1:630000-742500 GCA_903632075.3 Acanthosepion pharaonis | reverse complement strand
GACACCAAACTTGACAAAAACAAAATTTTATTGTCTAAATGTTTATGTTATTATTAAGAGGAAAGACCAAAGTATTTTTTAATTATTTTTTTAAATTTTTCCTTCTTTTTAGAACATTTTAAATTTTGATTAAAAAACCTTGTTTCTCTTTGTATCACCGGAACTAGTAAAATAACATATACAATTTTTTTAGCACGTTTTTTTTTGTATGACACACATTAATTTGGAAAATCTTGCAAAAATAAAAATAATTGTCGGATGTTAATGAATCTTTCAGAAACTATTCACAAATGATGGAAATTAGTATAAATATGTTTTCTTTTTTAAAGTCATGTCAAAAATATTTTTTTTATATTTATTACTCCCCGCCCCCTCCACTTCCATAACTAATTTTATGAAAACTCTTGAAATTCAATGGCATTCAGTTTAGTGATTATATTAGAAACGGGACTAAAAATGGCACAAAAAAAAAAAAAAAAAAAAATCAAATTTTTAACAGCAAAAAATACTTCCAGTCAATTTAAATTAGTTTTGAAATAAAGTATTTTGTTTATTGGAAATAAATTTAACCTATTAGCTTGAAATTAAAACTAAAATAAAAGCTTCAAGAAAGATTTTTTTAAAAATTCATTTTATTTAAAACTTAGGTAACACGAATTAGTGGAGAGGTACCTTTCAAAATTTGAATATTTTTTAACCTGTATTTTGTAATTTTTTTTACTTTTTTTTTTCCAGAGTCTTCAGATTTAGACTTATTTCAATTAATTTTGAAATGTTCATAATTAATCTTGAATTTTTATTTGAAAAAAGCACTTTTTAATTGAAAAGAAAAAACAAAAGACAAACCAAATCTTATTCGTCACCGAAAAAAAATGATTCATTATTCTCCTCCTTCTCCTCAACTTCTACTACAGGTCAAAACCCAGACAGTCAATTTATTTTTTTCTGAGAATACAGACAACATTGTATGAAGAGATTCCTGGTCCCAGATAATAATCCCATTTTGCATGGTTCCGTCTTAAGAGATAACAGAGTTACTTTTTTTTTTTTAACTAATGGCATAAGAAGATTTAATATCAAGTCTAGAAGACATTTCCGGTTTAAAAAATGTTTCTTTTCTTTCACTTCTCGACTGGAAGCAAACGGGACAGCAAAAATCAAACGTACTTTGTCCTGGAGAATCTGTCTCTCAGGGATCATTTTTTGATTTTGTTCGAAAGAAATAGAGAAATAATAATAATTAAAACAGTGGAATTGGT
Organism: Acanthosepion pharaonis; assembly: GCA_903632075.3. Classification (NCBI taxonomy): domain Eukaryota; kingdom Metazoa; phylum Mollusca; class Cephalopoda; order Sepiida; family Sepiidae; genus Acanthosepion; species Acanthosepion pharaonis. The sequence continues at coordinate 741,241 of CAHIKZ030000419.1, read as the reverse complement.
AACTTTGTTCATATTTACATGTATGGCGCCCCTCACTAAATCTGATCCAGTGTCATATTAGCTTTTGTAGAACTCTTCTATGACGAAAGAGAACAACCGAAATACACAGAATTGCCAATGGGCCTGAAATTCTAAAAACCAAAATAGAAGCTGCACTGGCCAGACTGAACAGAAACAAGGTGGCAGGGCCAGATGGAATTGTAACAGACATGCTAACAGCCTTAGATGTTTTTGGCATAGACAAGATTATGGAAATAATAAATGAAATCTACAACAGTGGGGATATACCGGAAGATCTAAGCAGATCTATCTTCAAAACACTGTCTAAGAAAACAGGCACAAATGAATGTGAACACCGCCGAACAATCAGACTAATGAACCACATAACAAAACCCATTCGCTTTCTGATGATTAGAGCATGCAGCAGAATCAGGTCAGAGATAATACAAGAACAGTGTGTGTTCGTTAAAGACGTTCAGTTCAGATGCTCAGAAAGACCAATACAAATGCAGGAGAGCGTACACCTGTTTTATAGACTACGCAAAGGTGTTCAGCAAAGTATGACACAAGATTTGTTAGAGCTGCTCAGCAACCTTGACATATTTGGAAAAGACATTAGAATAGTCAAGAATGTATACTGGCAGCAAACGGCCTGTATGCGGACAGAGAATGAGTTCAGAACATATACAAAAATAGTAAGGCAAGGATGTGTCTTCTCACCAGACTTATTCAACCTATACAGCATGGCAATTCTGAGAAAACTAGAAATCCTACCAGGATTCATCATTGGCGGCTACAATCTTAGCAACATAAGAAATGCAGATGACACAGTGTTGACAGCAGACATGGAAAGGAAACTACAAAACCTCCTACAGAAGGTAGCAAAGGAGAGCGAGAAGAAGGGACTAAGCATAAACTACAAGAAGACGGAATGCATGGTCATCAGCAATGAAAGATGAACCTGAAATGCAATTTACAGGCCAGGGACACTATAATCAAGCAGTTGCAGAAATTTAAATATCTAGGAAGTGTTCTAACAGTGGACGGTAAGTGCGACACTGAGATCCGAAGATATATTGGGATAGCCAAAGGGCATTCCAAAAGCTAAGCAGGGTAATAAGAGACAGGAGGATTTTTCATTGGTAACAAAGAAAAGAGTACTGAACTGTTACATGATATCTGTCTTCCTTTATGGCAGCAAATGTTGGACGGTATTGTCAAGGATGAAGAAGAGACTTGAGATAACAGAGGTATGGTTCTACAGAAGGATGTTAGGGATACCATGGACCGAACATGTGAGCAAGATGAAGTTCTGGAGAATTGATGCAAAGAAAGCGGAAACTTATACTTAACATCAGTAAGAGGCAGCTGGAATTTCTGGGACATGTAATGAGAAAGGAGGGCTTGGAAAATCTGATACTCACAGGGTGGATAGAGGGGAAAAGGGACAAAGGAAAGCAATGCATGACATACTTAAGGGAATAAGCAAGTGGATGGCAGAACAGGGTTTGGGAGAAATAACAAAAAGACAAAACTTATTGACAGGAAGAGGAAGATGTGGAGAGCCATGATCATTTATGTCCTGAAAGGACACGGCACATAAAAGAAGAGTTACACACATTTTTATCTTTTCTCATTTTTTGACAAATTATTTGAACTGTTATACACATTTTGGTTCTTATAGTCACAATGTTTCAGCTGTTTTACAGTACACCTCTGTCTTCTTCAGGTGTCGATCATGTTCAGTGATGTTTTCGGAATTTCAAACTGAATTCTTTATTCAGTCTACGGAATTGAACTGTTTTCATACGCTCTCCATGCTAAGGAAGATAACTTGTCCATGCTATGCCGCTTTCTGTTCCCGTAAATTCATCTGCTTGACCCAGGGACTGAACTCTTGACCACAAGGTAAACTGCAGTCCTTATATCCTCTATGCATTAGTCCTATGGGAATTGAATCTATTGAGTAGTGCAGGTTAATTTAACCTTTATAATAATATATTCGTTATATATTTTGCTTACCTTTTTTACGCATTTTATTTTCTCATTGTGAAAGAATTTTTTACATAAGTATTGCATATTAGTATTAATTATATTTGTGTATTTCAATGTTGTATATAAAAGGATTATATGTATAACTCCTGTTATAATAAACTACCATGATTATCTCCCTTTAACAGAACTCTTACAACTCAAAGATGGTTACTTGGCACACTACATTAGCAGTAATACTATTAGTACAGTATTAACACTAACCCTTCATTAACACTAGTTTTAACGTGAAAATTTCACAATTTTCCTATTTTAAATTTCTGATGAATCTTAATTCTTCAATGTGAAAAAGCTTATGACGATGTCTATGACAATAAAATAGCAGTAGAATTTCCCCTATTGCATTGTTAAATATTTGAGCTTAATAACTTTAACAAAAACAAGCAGAGTTGATGGTTATCCCAGCTGTCATCCTAAAGAATTGTGCTCCTGAGCTGGCTCCAGTTCTTTTCAAAAGTTACAACTATTGCCTTGCTGGCCCCTGCTTGTTGGAAGTCCTTCTCTGTAATTACTGTTTTTAAGAACTCTAGAGAATTTTCCAACCACTCTAACTATTGCTCTATTAGTATCCTATTGCTTTCTGGCAAAGTATTTGAAGCTTTAATCAATGCTGAAATGGTTAAGCATCTTACCTCTCACAAACTACTCTCTGACAAACAATACAATGTGGCAGACATGATGAGACAGAACCTGGGACAAGCACAACTGGTTGCGACTTGCCTTGTCCCCGCCAAAAAAGAGCCCATATTTGCTTAGCATGTAAAGCTACTGCAGTTGAAATGAGGGAGAAAAAAGCACTTACCACTCTGCCGTAATCCGTCCTCGGCCAGATAACGTAAAAGAATGAGGGGGGACTTGCATTGCATTTTTATGTAATAAAGATGCATGCATTATGGGACAGGAATGCAATGAATTATGGGATTGCATGAAGATGCAAGGGATTATGGGTATATGAACAAATATAAAAGCAACTAATTTTTCCCAGTGGGGTGGGTTCTTTGAGTGACATTCATGGTTGGTGGCTAGAAAAGTCTGTTAGTGCGATTTTGAGACAGAACTCAAGAAGGAATGACTCAAGGTTGAAATACCAGTTGGGAGAGCTTGAATTTACTCGCTGGTTGTTTTCTTTTTATTCGCCACATGCTTCCATTTTTCTAGATCTATTGCTGATGTGCTAACGTTCACCTCTAAATATGTATATCAAGCTCTTGATAATAATGGTGAATCTTGAGCTGAGGCAAAGTCATTTGACAGGGTTTGTCACGCTGTTTTTCTACATAAGCACCAGCGATATGGTATTACTGGACGTGTGTTTGACTTAATCCAATCGTTCCTATCAAATTGTGAAATGAAGGTCATTTTGAATGGGCTCGCTTCCAGATCCTTTCACATGAACGCGGATGTTCACCATGGCTCTGTACTGGATCCTACGCTATTTCTGACCTTCATCAGTGATCTCTCTGATGTCATCAATTCCCAAGGGGGGGGGGCATATATGCTGATGACACTACCATCTGTTAGAATTGACTGCTGCTCTTGAAAAGGACCTTCAATCAGTGGTTAACTGGAGTGGGAAATAGCTTGTAAATGTTAATGCCTCCAAAACTAAGCTATTCTCATTTAACCACCATCGAGAAACTTACCTGCCTGCCATCAGCATGGCTTATGCTAGACTTATGGAGAGCAACACACTGTGCCTTTTTGACTTGCTGTTCGCAACTGACTTGAAGTGGAACAGCTACATCGAATCAATAGCTGCATCTACTGCAAGGAAAGTTGGGTCATCATGTAGTTCCAGAAGGTTTTTCCTGTCAGAGTCAATCTTACAAATTTACAAATCTACCATTTATCCATGCATTGAATACCATATCTGGTCAGGTGCTTCTACTACCCATATCAACGTTCTTGACAAAATCCAAAGAAGGATCTGCAATGTAATCGATCCTAATTTAGAATCTCGACTTTAGTCCCTTTCTCACTGATGTGATGTTGCTTCCCTCTGTCTTTTCTACAAATATTTTTCATGGCTACTGCTCTGACAATCTTTTTCCTCCTGGGACCCGGACTATGTGTGTTTAAGCATGCTAATAGATTAGCATCTAGGTCCCACCCTTTTACTGTTAAATTAGGTAAATGAAACCACCACTTCTACTCCAAAAGTTTCTTTTCTCACACTTCCTGCCTGTGGAACTCCCTCCTCTGATAAGTACGATCTTCAAAAATTTAAATGCAACATCAATTGCTATCTTATATCTTCTTGAACCCCGTTCAGCTTTTATCCTTTCTACCGTCCCCCTCATCTTTTCTCTCTCCTTCACTCTCTGTAACCCCCTGCGTAATAGTCACATTTCCACCTTGCTTGGGATGAAATGATTAAAAGAAATAAAAAAAATTATTGCAGTAACAATCATAAATATGAATGCTGGTCATTATTTTAAGAAGTAAGGGGGTACAAATGAAAAGCTTTGAAATTTTTCCATTTCACTGCCTTAAACACTTCTATCTTCTCTTCCTCCTTTCTTTCATTTTCTCATTGAAACCAAGTAGTATCTTTCCCTTTCTTCCACACAAAACAGATTAGACCATTATTTATGAGGTATTGGCAGGGCATAACGGTCGTGCAAACTAACAAAGAGAGGAACAAGTACAATTATAATAGGATGGTCTTATAAAAAATCTCTTATGGAGGCATGTTGGGGTAATGGATCGAGTTTGTTACATTCACTTCCATGCAAATCACCTTGATTGATTGTTTTTTATGGCTTATCAACCTTTTGTAGGTTATTTAAAGCCGGAAAATATTTTTAGATTGTTAGAAGCTTTTTTTAAATATAATAATGGTTTAATGATATACTAATTAATCCATAGCTGGGGGAGAAGAGGTGGATTCATACCTAATCTAAGTGTGATAAACAAACTATATTGCAGATATAAAGTGGGATCTCAATTCTATATTACAATATAAAAATGCAGGAACTGTTCCCTCACTTTGTAGCCACAGTAGTTTGTATGCATTTATATTCCAGTCAATGTAAATAAATCTAAAAGACATGCCCATGTAACTAATAAGTATTTGATTGACTGATTTTTCTTTGGCTTATCAACTCTTTGCAGGTTATTTAAAGCCAGAAAATATTTTTAGATTTTAAGAATTTTTTTTTGTTGAGATAATAATGATTTAGTGATGCAAGTCTTGCTAATTAACCCATAGCTGGGGAAGAAGAGGTGGATTCATACCTTTGTCAAGGATATCTGCATGTAAGCGAATATAACGAACCCAACCGGAATTGGAACTCTGCTCTCCAATTAACAATTTCAAGCCATTATCGATTATATTACCTGTGCATCTAAGATTACAAATTTTTTCATTTCACTGATTCAACCTTAAACACTTCTATCTTCATTTATTTTCTCACTGAAATCAAGTAGTGCCCTTTTCCTTTCTTCGCTTGCAATTAAAATGGAGTAGTCCATTATTTATGATGTATTGGCAGGGTGTAACAGTTATGCAAACTGACAAAGGGAAAAAGACACAATTATTATTATTATTATTGTTGTTGCTGTCTTTATTTTCATTATTCATTATCTAATTGAGTTTGATTTCCATTGCACTTTTACGACATCACTTGCTGAGTCGTGTCACCTTAAACTTGCTGAAGTCTTTCTACAGCTCTTATTGATACTAAAAATAAATCAGCTCTCTTCTAAAATGTGGATAAATTTGAAGTTTCAAAAAGAAATCATTATTTTGTACATGTAGAAAGGGGAGATGTACATTCCTTCATAAAAGATAATACAAATGTGCATTGTCATGAACCCCATTGTGGTGACGTACGTCTGAAACACACTGGACTGTATGGTAGTTCCCCCCCCCTACAGAAGATGTTTTTTTTTTTAAGCGTTTCACCCCAAGCAAGCCACTAGGACGCAAGGGGTTACAGAAAATTTGGAGCAAGATCAGATAGGAGTGATAGAAGAAAGGATGAGGAGAAGAGAAGTGGATACATCAAGGCAACTGGAGATACAGAGGCCAGAGAGAGAGTACTGGAAACCCCTTCCTAAACAAAAAACAAGGTGTAAGCCTCTACTCATGTCCAAGAGAAGGGAGAGGAGTGTTGACCGGGTGGTAGGAAAGCCTACCCACTCCTATTACATATAACACATACAACAACAAAAACAGAGGTAACGATGAGAGGGGGAGGTAATTTGCAAAGAGTCCTGGCTGACTATCATTTACCCTTTCGCAACATTAAGTTAAGTTTTAACTTAATATAAGTCCCATTGTCTATTCTAAAAAGAAATTGAAGAAAATAAGGTTATCCGGATTTATTGCCGTGTCATAATAAATGCCCCAACATACATGGCAGCGAGTGTTTGTCCGCTTTCTTCCTCATGATGACAAGTGAATGTACAGCTTACCTTAAGTCCAAGCATCGACCCGGTGTGGAAGGCGGGGATCAACGGCCAATCCACCGCCCTCACCAAATACTGGGCTTGGGAGGCATGCTTTCAATAAAAATTAAGAAAAACAGGAGAAAGAATGGTGGCAAAAACAATTCCAAGTTCAGAAAATTTATCCAGCAACAATAGTCGGCCTCTAAATCATGAGAATACTGACGAGACACTTTCACATCTAGCCAAAGAGATTCAATTTTTCCCTTTTTCATGGGATTTCAGATTCTGTGTTTGCATATGGTAAATGTGTGCATGTTTACAGATAAACAATTAAATAAAAAGCAACAAAAACTTGGATTGGAAATCCTATCAGGATTCATCATTAGCGGCCACAATCTTAACAACATAAGATGCGCAGATGAGACAGTACTGATAGCATACATGGAAAAGAAATTACAAAACATCCTACAGATGGTAGTGAAGGAGAGTGAGAAGAAAGGACTAAGCATAAACTACAAGAAGACAGAATGCATGTTCATCAGCAATGAAAGAAAATGGTGGCTTTGCAGGTTACACATCTCTTGTGAGATTATCTTTTCACGTATGTAAACTAATGTGGTATCTTTGACATGTCCTGGGACATGACTAAGTTGAAGATAGCCCTCATAACGAGCCAAATCCTAATCACATAAAGCAATACCTCTTGCCCTTGATCAGAACGGTTTGAAAGGGGCATAATGCCTTGTTAATGTGTATCTGTAGATAACCTTTTCTCAAATCTAACAGACATTATCAGTCCCTGTCCCCGCCATATTTTTCCCTTTTTGGACAGTTTACATGCGAGGCACATTTGAATCTGTGTTCGCACTGGAGGTAAGTCATTTTCTTCTATTGTTGCAAAAAAATGGATCCAACCCCAGGCCTCTTTGCCCTCTGCTGTAGTTCACTATCATCACTCACCACCCCAATCACAGTAAATGCATCAAGGGGATGGCCTTTTCTGCTGGGTACTCCTACAAGAGAGAGCAACATAAACTTCATCTTCAGATGACTCAGCACTGAATGAGTCAGTGGGTTCTACTGCACCAGACTCCACACTGCTGGTATCATGAGAATCGACTGGTGAAGACGATCTCAAGTCAACAAGCAGCACACTTTGTGTTGAATCACCTCCATGATGTAAAGGACAAGTAAAGAAGGGTTAGTGCTGTATCAAACAGGCTACACTTGTTTTGGTCAGCAGAGTGTTTGAAAGGAAACAGATTGCGGGAATTGTTTACAAGCCAAAAGGAGCCATGATGTCAATGGCAGTCTCCTCCCTGAACAAGTAAATAAAGGTTAGTGCTGTATCGAACAGGCTACACTTGTTGTGGTCAGCAGAGTGTTTCAGAGGAAACAGATTGCAGGAATTGTTTACAAGCCAGAAGAAGCCATGATGTCAATGCCAGTCTCCTCCCTGAACAAGTAAAGAATTGTTTACAAGCCAGAGGAAACAAAAAGTTTACAACCTTTTTGCTATGGCAGGTGGAAGTGAGGAGCGCAAACAAGTAACGGTTACAAAGTACAGTTGGTTTTACTAGAGTGCTAATTTAGTACAAAAAATTTCATTCATTCTTTTAGAAAAACTAAATGCTTTATTAATTAACTTACAAAATACTCCCACTATTTAAAAAAAAAAAAAAAAAAAAAGAAACAACAATTTTATGATTAAAATAACAAATACTTATTTAATATAAATACAATATTGTTTTTTAATATCTTTTTAAGTTTTTATATATATTCCATTCTGGTAAAATATAAATATATTTGTAAGACTAAATATATCCTCAGCCAGCAGAGTTTCAAATGGGCAGAAAAAAAATGATATCATCAACAATACTAAATAAATACCTATGAGGATTTCAAATTTTTAAATTTTGAGAAATATCACAATCTAAGTGTCTTTCATTTTGACTTCTGTAGTGAGATCAATTTATTTTTTTATTTTTTAAGCATTACGCCCCGAGCAAGGCGTGAAGCCACTAGGATGCAGGGGGTTGCAGAAGATTAGGAGCAAGAGCAGATAGAAGTGATAGAAGAAAGGATGAGGAGAGGGATAGTGGATAGATCAAGGTAACTGGAGATGTCGATTGACATTACATTTGAATAGTTGGAGATTATAGCTCTCAGGGAAACAGTAATAGGGAAGGGTGTTCCACAGGCGAGAGGTGCGAGGTATGAAGCTATTGGAGTAGAAGAGACGGCTATATTTAAAAGTTTCTACAGTGTAAGGGTGTGAGCGGGATTGCCAGCCTCGTAGGGCGCTTGAATTCATGGACTCTGGGAACCAGTGAAAGCAGCTCATCGGAGCAATTACCATGAAAGTATTTGTAGAAAAGACAGAGAGAGGCGACGGCACGTCTGTAAGAGAGTGACTGTAGACGAGACGCCAGATCAGGGCCAATTATTTTACATATCCGTCTCTGGATCTTGTCAAGATCTCCGAGGTAAACAGAAGGTGCACCAGACCATATATGGCAGCAATACTCCATGCAAGGGAAAATGGTTGATTTGTATATTTGAAGTATCGATTCTGGGAGCAAGTGGCTTGTAACACTCTATTTATCATCTTTCATTTGAGACTGTCTTTGGGCAGAGTGCATTCAGGGGTGACTCCATCAAACGACAGAGTCGGAACTGTGGAAAATTCTACTTAAAGGTGCCTGCCCTAACAGCTGCCTGAGACCACACTCATTGTGATAGAGAGAGGGATCAGCACATGGAACTAGAACAGTCTACCTAAGTGAGTGAAATAAAGGGTTCAGTTTGACATTCCAACCACCTGAAGAAGGCCGGAGTGTACAACGGCCGAAACGTTTTGATAAATATGGCAACAATGATGAGAATGGTAGTCTGAACAATGTAACTAGTGTATATGATACCTCATCTCAGAAATATAGACAGATACTAAAAAAATAATTTTTGTTTGCAGTACTTATTATACAGATGCACCTAAGAACCTTAACTATTTTTCCTTTCAGAAGAAATTGTTTAATTCTACTAATTTTTTGAATTGACTGTCATTTTTATCCCATTCTTGGTTTTTCTAATGTGTATTGCTAATTTAGTTTCTCTTTTTTTCTAACAAAGGGGTGCTGAAAATTACTCAGCTTGACTGAATTCTCAAAATCTGATGAAAAACATCAGAATTAGTTTTCTTAGTTGGATCAACGACTTTTCAGTGCATAAATAGTTTGTGATATTGGCATCTGAGATTTCTGACATTCTGGGAAAAAAAACAAAAAAACAACAAGAATGAGGATATTAGTCTGAAGTAATTAAACTTGAAATTTTAGACACTGCCTATCAAATTCCTGTCATGCTTGAATACAATATTTTGTCCATTATTTTTGTCTGCCAAGAATTTGGTCAATATTCTTTGGGTAAATCAAAGAAAGAGCTTTCAGTTTTGATGTCTGTAGTCATCAGCAGGTGGTTCTGGTCGCTGAAGAATATTGTTGCGAAACAAACAAGAAATTTAAAAACAAAGTCTTTCAGAATTCTACAAGGAGATCTTTGATGTCAAATTGGTATCAAATCTTGCTTAGTAAAAAGTAAAAAAAAAGAAAAAGAAAAAAGAAAAGACATTTTAGCGGATATTCTAAAATTCTACAATTATTTGGTGACGGTTGAAGCAACTCAAGTGGTTAATCCAGAAAATTCTATTAATAAAAATGAAAGATTTCAAAATCTGTCTTCAATTTTACTTTCATTTTGTTTCTTTGCTTTTTGATTTGCACAAATCTGAATTCTTACAACTTTTAAGTTATTGTTACCATTACTAGTATTTTACAAGACAGATACTACATGTACTAATGAACTAATCAATTAATAGTATGTAATTTCTGTCTGAATTTCGGTGATAAAGAGTTATTACTTACATGCAGACTATTGTCCTCATTTTTGTTATCACAATGTTTCAGTCACTGTAGTCTTTGGCTTTCCTCAGTTGCTTGCCAGCTCGGGTAACATGGCAAGTAATAACTGGATAGAACTAAATTTTTGTTTTTTAATTATTTCACCACAAGGAAGGCCATAAAATCAGACAGAAGTTAGTGAATGTGAAATAATAATAAGAAAAACATTATTAAATAGTGAGAATAAAAGAGGAGGAATCAAGATGACAGCAGATAACTGACATTGGTCTTCAATAATTTCAAAGCAAAGTTGGTGGAAAGCATGGAGCTGGAAGAGAGTTCCACAAGAGAGAAGTGCGAGAGAAGAAACAGTTAGCATAGAATTTACAAATACATTTAGCTAATTCAACTGTAAATTGACAAGACTTTGGCTTGGTTTGTTTTATGGCATATCAACCTCAATGGGTTATTTAATGCCAACAAGATTTTTATTGCTGGTAATATTATTTTCAATAATGTAAAAATTGTTTTCTTCAAAAATGTATTGCTGGTATTAAAACCTATTTTTACACTTTCATAGTGTTTTGACCCTGGTTTTGGTGGGGGGTTAACTATTTGCCTGTAGTTGTGATCCTAACAGGTGGACCTGGGAACACCAGCAATTAAGAGGTGGTTCCATGCTCCTCAAAGCCTCCTGCTGTTGGATGTAGTTTATCATCATACCTGGGACTCGGATGTAGTTTATCGTCTTACCCGGGACGTGGATGTAGTTTATCGTCATACCCGGGACGCGGATGTAGTTTATCGTCATACCCGGGACGCGGATGTAGTTTATTATCATATCCAGGATAGTATGGCAAAGTGACTGAAGCTGAAATACCAGGACAGGACCAATAATAAAAAGTCAAAGTTGGCTGGAAAGCATAGATTTGTGGGTTGGTTTGTTTTGTTTCACGGCATATCAACCTCAGTGGGTTATTTAATGCCGACAAAATATTTTATTGTTGGTAATATTTTTTTCCCAAAAATCTATTTCTGGTAATTTTCCTTTAAATATGTATCACTGGTAATATTTTTTTCAAAAATGGATTGCTGGTAATAATTTTTCTACAAAGTATTTCTGGTATTAAAACCTATTTTTACACTTTCATAGCATTTTGACCCCAGTCCATAGCTGGGACCTTAACAGGTGCTACCACTTTGGGTCAAGGCTGACCTGGGAACACCAGCAATTAAGAGGTGGTTCCATGCTCCTCAAAACCTCCTACTCAGAGGCCTTGCTGCTGTATATACTTTATTGTCTTACCCAGGACGCGGATATAGTTTATCATCATACATAGGATGGCCAGAAAGCATGGAGCTGGAAAAAGTTCCACAACTGAGAAGTGTGAGAGAAGAAACTGCTAGCATAGAATTTACAATTACATTTAGCCAATTCAACTGTAAGTTGATGAGACTTTGGTTTGGTTTGTTTCACAGCATATCAACCTCTATGGGTTATTTAATGCTGACAAGATTTTTATTGCTGGTAATAATTTTTCCTCAAAAAATTTATTGCTGATATTAAAACCTATTTTCACACTTTCATAGTGTTTTGAGTCCAGTTTGGGGGTTAACTATTTGCCCATAAATGGGACCCTAACAGGTGCTACCACCCCAGGTCAGGGACATAGTTTATCGTCCTATCCAGGATGTCGAATGTAGTATATTGTCTTACTCAGGAAGCCTCATTTGTGGGGGGGGGGTCTTACCCCTCTGCAGAGGTGTAATCGGTGTATTCTGAAGTCCCAGCTGACAAGGCAGGATTAAACTTTGTTACCAATCTAGTACTGTGTTTAAATTCATAAATTCTAGGTACCGTAGAGCAAAGCTCATCAGAATAATTACCATAGAAAAAAGGCACAGGAAGCTACATTATGGCAATGGGAAAGTGACTGAAGCTGAGATGCCATGTCAGGACCAATAATGTTGCAGATTCTTATTTGGATTTTATCAAAAATCTCAAAATATATAGCAGGAGCACCAAACCATATGTAGCAGCAATATTCAGGGTATGAATGAATGGTAACTTATAAATAAGCATTCTGGAGTGAAAAATTGTCTAGCATGATACAGTGAACCAACTTTCTTAGCAGCTTATCTAGCAATGGATTCAACATAATCTTTCCACTTCATGTCAGCTGAGAATGTTAGCCTGACAAGAGTCGCTCACCTGAAGGTTAGCATTAGCCATGTTGATAGAAGACAATTAAGGGGTCTCTCAGACAATCAATAGAGGACAGTTTTATTTTGAGTGAGTTAAATTTAAGAAGCCATCCTTAGTCCTAGTTAACAACAGATGGAAGGGCATTTTTGATATTGGCTGCCAATTTGACCATATTAGACTGATCAGTCTTATTGAGACAGGAGTAAAATGGTTGTGTCATTAGTATAGATACTAAGTTGAGAGCTGATACCATCAGGAAGGTAGATAATAAAAATTAAAAACAAAGCAGGAGCAACGATAGACACCCTGGTGGGGGGGGCACTTACATTAGCATAAAAGGATCTAGAACAGTGACATAATTTCACAATTTTCCAAAATTAGATTCATCTCTGACAAAAGGTATTCATATCACAGAAAGGAGGAGAAAAAAAAAGAAAGAAATTAGTAAAAGCTTTAGGCCTGTACAGGCAATGGATAATTTTTTATGGCAAGTTCAGATTGATAGACTTTTTACTATTTGTCTGAATTTCTGAATGAGGAGTTATCATTATTTACACTATTTATTTTACAGCAGTGGGAAAGTAACTGAAGCTGAGATGCCAGATCTGGACTGATAATATTGCTGATTCTTTGGATTTTTATCGAGGATCTTTAGATATTTAACAGGAGCACCAGACCATATGTTGTAACAGTATTCTAAGCATAGATGAATGGAAGACTTATAAATATGCATGATAGATTCTGGAGTGAAAAATTGTCTAGTATGACACAGTGAACAATCTTTCTTAGCTGCAGACGTAGCAATGGATTCAATATAATCTTTCCATTTCATGTCAGGTGAGAATGTTAGTCTGAAAGCACAATGAGATATCACTCGACAAGGTCAGCAGAACAAAACAATCTAATCCAAGGGTTCAGTTCAAAATTCTCTGAAGGTTACCTGGATTGCCAAGCACCTGATGAAGGAGGATATAACGGCCAGAATATTATAGCAACAACAAAGATGAGGACAATAATCTGCATATAAATAATGGAAATAGTAGAAGGAATATCCACATATATAAAGTCCAATGTAATGATCAGAGAGAGAGAGAGAGAGAAATACTAAAACACTTGTGTTTCATAGATTATGCAAAAGTATTTGATCAGGTATAGCATAAGGATCTATTTGAACTACTAGGAAAACTCATTTATTTGGAAAGAGTGTTAGAATAATCCAGGACATATACTGGGAGCAAACCACCTGCATATGGATAGAAAAGGAATTGAGTAGTGACACAAAAAATAGACAGCAGTGTAAGATAAGGATGCGTCTTCTCACTGGATTTATTCAACTTTTATAAAGAGACTATCTTAATTGAGTTGGAAATCCGACCAGGATTTACTATCAGTGGACACAATCTTAACCCTATAAGACACATAAATGACACTGTGAAAAATATAGTAAAAGAAAGCAGAAAGAAAAGACAGTTGTAAGAAGACAGAATGTGTTTTTTTTTTGTTTTTTTAATCAATTCACCCCAAGCAAGATGATAATACCACAAGATGCAAGGGGTTACTGAGAGTGAAAGAGAATGAAAAGATTTTTTAGAAAAAACCAGAAATCCAGTCTTAAGCAGGAAACAAGTAAAACTTTAATCTTTTTGTAAAGACTGCAGAGTAATGTAAACCAGATGAGAGGTGAACCTACATACACTGATTGAGGAAAAATAGTAAATAAATAGTAAATAAAATTTTAGAGTTTAGGTGGAGGTGTTAGAAGTATAGAGTTGAAGCTAAACTTTAAGAAGAACTGGGAATCCAATCCTAAACAGGAAACAAGGGATAAACCTCTACTCTTGTTGAAAAGACAGAGGAGGAGTGTGAACTGGATGGTAGCCAAACCTCTATGTTTGGTTGTCAGGAGAAGAGAAAAAAGCCCAAGATTTAGAGATGTCAAAATCAAACAAGTACAGAACTTTAAATATCTGGGCAGGAAGTGTTTTAACAGATGAGAGAAAATGTAAAACTGAAATTTGAAGGTGCAATTGAATAGCTAAAAATGTCTTCAAAAAACTAAGCATAGTATTAAGAAACAAGAAAATTTTGTTAGAAATCAAGAAAAGAGTGCCAAACAGTTATATAATATGAATCTTCCTATATCGTAGTAGAAAGGAGACAATTTCTTTACAGATAAAGAAAGGATTTGAGGTCATAAAGGATGTTGTAAATAACATGGTCAGGGGCATGGATGTGTCAAAGTTTGATTGGTAATCTACTTTTTATTCCTAAAGAAAAATATTTTCATGTTAAAACAATGCTCGAGAACCATGAATTATCTGATTTGTGTCACTTACGGAGCAGAGTGTGAGAGGGAAAATCGTAAGTTTGGGTGGGATTTGTCATTACGTACAGTCTTAGGTCTGTTTAACTTAAGTGTTTTTTTTCATTTGACAAAGGGGTTGTTCTATTGAAATGAATGACACAAAGCAAATCTTTACAGGTCAGGTTTGTTTTGATCAGGCACATAACACACTTTCAGATAGAATTGATGATGAATCTTGTGATAATCAGGTCAAATGAGGGTGAGAATCTGAGAACATGGACAATGTCCCACTGAAGGTGGATATGAGCAATGCAAGGCCACAATTTTGATTAGTCTGTCAGTGAGAGAAGGGCTGGGATGGAGTTTCTCATCTCCCTCTTTGGTACTTATGACACAGGGCCATTATTTTGATTGGAGTACCAATTATATTAAGTTCTTGGAGTTTTCCTTCATCCCTTCAAGGTATATGAAACAAGAGCATTGGTCAAATATTAATATTGGCTGGCTACTACCATTGGTGAAGCATTATTATTGGCTAGCCAATCAGAGCAGTGAAATTGGGATTTGCACTACCATAAAAGCAGTTTCCAAAAGAGAAGTAAGATTGAACTGGTCTCACTGCAAATAGACCAATACACTCCCTGTCGAATGATTGTTGTGCCTCAGTCAGTTAAAGACCAGTTCTCTGCACCACTTTTTTTTAATTCCCTCGATCAACTGCCTTCATTTAAATAGTTGAATGACTCTGGGCTGATTATCCATAACTGCAACTGTCAGTCAACCTCTTCCTCCCAGCTTAAGAATTCCTTATACGTGGAAACTTCTTCAAATCCCTTTTGTTTATGTATTCATCCTATTAATCATAGTACCATAATGTTGTTATTTCTACATTTGTTAATGGACGTTGTTGAAATTAAGTTTACTAGCAACACTGATGACTTTAGTCTTTTACAAGCATAGCCAGGACAGAGAGGAGTCATGCCTGATCTTTGTTAGTTCTTTACCAATATTCCTGCATATACTGAGAGACAAGAACACACCATGGAGATGCAGGATTGGGAAAGAAATATACTCCCAGAGAATTATTTATTATTATATTATTATTTTAATGATTTAACTGAGGAGGGAGGTACCAAGTCAAGTGTTGACAGCTGGTGAACACAGTGGAGACTAAAATCATCATTTCACTTCTGTTTTTCTAATATGTATAATAGTAATAGAGAGCACCTGTCAGTCTCAGGACAATATAGAGTCTACTAAGTGGGCTAGTTAATCCCTTTTGCAGATACAAACTCAGGCACATTTGCATTTCTACACCTATAGAGCCAATCTGCGATTTATACTGCAACTATGCTGAGCAAACTTTAATTAGAGTTTCTGGTGTGAACAATAGTTTAAATGAGGCCAGTACCCTAAAAGCCTCAGTCATGGTGACTTGTGACTTTGTGCTAGCACAACCATTGATGGCTTCTGAACAATTTCGTCTACCCAAATCATTCACAAAGCTTAGGCCAATTCATTTTCAGGCACTTTCCAAAAATGTCACATGATGGGATCTTCTTCCCAGGCTGATATAATCAAGAAGTCATTTTCTTGACAAATTGCGAGATTTGAATCTAGGACTAATAGCCACATACAATTTTCTAATAAAGGTACTCATAAAAATGGAAACACCAACCACCCACTCTCTTTTATATATATATATATATATATATATATATATATATATATATATTAGTGAGATGGGTAAATTGTCACCATTTTATATTTTTAATTTCTTGCATGCATGTTGTTTGTTTTTGTCAATTGCACAGTATAGTACGATCAGTTGGCCATTGCCTGCGAGAAAAAGAGCACTATGACACAATTTACTCCACCAGAAATTTGAAAATTACATGCTTTACTGCTTGGTGTTAGTGCTGGAAACTCCAATATGAATATTTCAGAGTGTTTGGGTGTCAATCTGAGGACAGTGCAGAGGATTTGGAAATAATTGGATGAGTCTAATGGTGATTATGAAGGTCTTTGAAGTGATCACAACATTATACCTCCATTCATCTTCTCACACGGCCTCAGACTCAACATGGTGACCTATATTGAGTGTCTTGAGGAGGTAAGTGCTGTCCTGGCTCAAGAGAGTGGCTGCTGGAAGACTATGTCTGGCAACAAAACTGTATCACACAAGTAGGAGAACCTAGTCATGGCTGTCAGACAATTTCACCTCCTCACATCCAGTCACCTAACTCCCCAGATGGCAACTTCCTTGATTATCTTGTGTGGAGCACAGTTTAGCAAGAGACCAACAACACTCCTTGTAAAATCAAAGATGAACTGAAGGCAAGGATTATGGCACCATTCACCAACTTAAACAAGGAGACCATCCAGAAGAGATGCAGGAGATTCTGAAGTAGTTTGGAGGCCACTGTTGACATCAATAGTGATATTGAATTAATTTA
Organism: Acanthosepion pharaonis; assembly: GCA_903632075.3. Lineage (NCBI taxonomy): Eukaryota > Metazoa > Mollusca > Cephalopoda > Sepiida > Sepiidae > Acanthosepion > Acanthosepion pharaonis. Next base: position 723,931 of record CAHIKZ030000419.1, on the reverse strand, counting down.
TTCTTTAGTATTTCAAGATATTTTGCTGTAATTTTGGTAAATATATCTGTTAAAATGAGTTATTTTCATTTTTGCTTAATTTAGACAATTTATCCATCACACCGTGTGTGTGTGTGTGTGTGTGTGTGTATTTTTTGGCGTCATGATCTCATTAATTTACAGGTGAGCTAGCTAGATGTAGCCATAAATTCTATGCTAACAATTTCTTTTCTTACTTGTGGAACTCCCTTCTGACTCCATACTTTCCAGTCAACTTTAATCTGAAAAAATTTAAATGCAATGTCAATCACTATTTACTGTCCACTTGATTATTCTTTTCTCTTCCTGCTCATTATTAATGTTTCTGTTCTTATTTCATCCACACTCTATAACCCTTTGTGTCTTAGTGGCTTTACTGCTTTGCCTGGGGTGATACTGATTAAAAAAAAAAAATAATAAATAAATAAAATCAAAATGTTGGTGTGAAAAAAATAAATAAAAAAAAGGCTTGGCGGTAGAATTATAAAAAACAAAAGAAAACCTCATTCACACATACAAAAGAAAAAAACCTAATAAAGAAGAAAAGACAAAAAGGCAAGCACCTACCTAAGTAGTAGATGAGAGTGCTCAATGTCCAGGCTATCCAGACAGAGCAAAAGAATGCTTCACAGCATCAACCCTCAATGATACACAGCTTGGGCCACAACTCAAGTACCACACTCTTCCTAGTTGCCTGAATTTTTAATATGTCGAGGTGTGATTGTTTCAAAGAGGTGTGTTAAAATTTTTATTATGGTTTGCGCCAGTCTATAGGGAGTGCTACAAATTCCAGATATGATGGTTCACATTGAAATGCCTGCTTTGTGCATTCTAGGGAGACTTGTCTTAATTAGCTAATTTTCTAATTACTTTAGTAAATTTCTGTCTTTCTCAACTTATTTTGCGTTCATAATTTTCTTGTATGTGTTAGTATCATGGGTAGCAATCTCATTTTTTCCATTTTATTTTTCCATTGATGATAACAATTGCATCCTCTTTGTCTGAGGAGATGATGGAAATGCCCTTTATTTTGGGGGCTAGATTTTTATTTTTTTATCTGTGTTTGTGATAGAGTTCTTTTGTTGTTTGTTTCTAAAGCGGCAGTAATTAATCCCTGAAGGAAAGCATTGTCTAGTTAAAATGTACAAAGCCAGCATTACAATATGACACATCATATCTGGAATTGGAAGTGTTCCCAATAGACGGGTGAAAGTCATAACAAAAAAAAAAAAAAATTAAGACCACTTCTTCAGACAATTAACCCTTCACATATTAAAAATTCAGGCAACCTGGTTGAAGGGGAATAAATATGACAGATAAACTCATGGATAGTTCAGACTTCATGCCCACATTTATTTATGTCCATCTCTCTCTCAATCACACACACACACACATATATATATATATATATATATATATATATTATTTTTATTATAAGAGATTATAACAAAAAAACGTTGAAATCGCTACACAAAAGCTTTCATGTTTCAATACTTTGATTGTACTTCTTCAGGTGATAGTAAGTAACCCCAAGCAGGAGATGAGAGTGATCATTGTCCAGGCTATCCAAACAGAAAAAAAAATGCTTCACAGCATCAACCATCAATAATACACAGCTTGGGTCACTACTCAAGTTCCACACTTTCCAGTCAACCTAGTTGCCTGAATTTTTAATGTGATTGTTTCAAGGAGGTGTGTTTTTAGGGTGACTGTTTCAAGAAGATTAAAAGAGTGTTCAAATTTTTATTATGGCGTGCACCAGTCTATAGGGAGTGCTACAAATTCCAGATACGATGGGTCACATTGAAATGCTGGCTTTGTTCATTCTAGGGAGACTTGTCCTCAAAGTTATGCGACTTGTCCTCATTAACTAATTTTCTAATTACTTTAGTAAATTTCTGTCTTTCTCAACTTATTTTGTGTTCATAATTTTACTTACATTCACCTGAAGAAGTACAATCAAAGTATTGAAACAGGAAGGTTTTTGTGTAGTGATTTCAACATGTTTTTATTCTAATCTTTTATAATAAAAATAATAATAATATATTGCTCTACTTTGTAGTGAGCACTGTTTTTTAAACATTTTAAATGCTAGGAACAGTGAAATTTTACTCCATCTAGTCTCTCATTTGGAGATTATATATATATATATATATATATATATAGCACAGTGAGTGCTTTTTTTTAAGTTGGGCCTGATGATTGCCATGTGCATGAACTCAGAGTTGCATCAAACTGTATATTTATTAGTATATAAGAGTACCCAGTAACAAATATTACTTAGTTTTAATTGCAGAAAAGCATTTGTTTAACATGGCGGTGGGTGTTTTTATGAGGTGTTGATAAATTTATTGACAACCTGAGTTTTGGGACATTATGTAAGGAGTAGATAATTGCAATAAAATTACATGACAGACACAATATAAACATCATTTTAGATTTTTTTTTTTATATTATTTTTAACTATCAAGTAATCTTAAAAATTTTAAATATTTTAAGCATTCTAATATTTTTTTTATATTTTAGGTACTTTGATTTTTATTTAATAACAATATCACTTGACCATTACAAATTAATACATAATTTTAAGATTTAAAAGTTTTAAAATTATTCTAATTAAAATTTATAAAAAAATGAAAGCAATTAAAAATTATTTATACATCAAATTTTTTTTTTTCTTAAGACTATACTGTCTATAAAGTATGTTATTTATAAAAGCAAAGGTTTTCTAACTAAATGCCTCAGTTTTATTTTATAATTCAGAACAAATTTTTTATAACTAGGGTTGTTCTTGAACCAAAAGTTTGATTAAGTTCTTTGAGTACTTGTCCTTATAACTAGAATATTAAGTGCTACAAAAAAGAATTTTGCAAAGTTTCATAACTTTAAATAAGTTTTTTTTTTTTGGGGGGGAGGTAACACATGTAAAAAAAAATGAAATGAAAAAATAAAAGAAAGAAGAAAGAAAAAAGAGAATAAAAGAAAAAAGAGAATAAGAGAATAAAAGAAAAAAGAGAATAAAAGAGAAAAGAGAATAAAAGAGGAAAGAGAATAAAAGAGGAAAGAAAGAAAAGAGAAAAGAAAGAAAAGAGAAAAGTTTCATTAAAATCTGACAAATGTCTGATTTTTTCACTTAAAAATTTAGGGTCCCCCTGTTGACACCAGAAAAACAAAATTTTTAACCAAAATTTTGAAGGTTCTAAAAAGAATTAAAGAAATATAATTTAATAATCAAAAAATCCTTTGGTCTTTTCTCTTAATAACAAAGATTTTGATGATAAAACTTGGTTTTCATCCAGTTTTGGGGATCTTTCCAACAAATACACTCATCTTTTAGCAAGTCTTTAGAGAAGTAGACATATTATTTAATACAGAAGATGGATTATAGTAGAAGTAGCTTCACCTAACACCACAAATTGCTACAAAACATTCAGCTAAAACCTCAAGTGATCTTCAGGATCTGTCTAGATTTCTGAGATGAGGTATTATGTACACTATTTACATTATTCGGACTATTGTCTTCATCTTTGTTGCCATATTTATTACAACGTTTCGGCCGTTGTATGCTCTGGCCATCTTCAGGTGGTTGAACATGTTCGACATTCCAAGAACATATTTGACATTCCAACCGCCTGAAGAAGACCGGAGCATACAAGTGAAATATTTGTAGGGACTAAAAATAACATTTATAGCAAATAAGAAAGAGTTGAAGCTACTAAAATCAATTCAAAAAGAAGAAGCTAGCAGATGGACATGCATGAAGTACTGAGAAATGTGTATTTTGATCTGAGGCATAGTGCACAGGTACTACACCAATTCTAGGTGGAAGTGCTGGAAAGCATCATTTTGATCTGAGGCATGCTGCACAGGTACTACACCAATTCTAGGTGGAAGTGCTGGAAAGCATCATTTTGATCTGAGGCATGGTGCACAGGTACTACACCAATTCTAGGCGGAAGTGCTGGAAAGCATAATTTTGATCTGAGGCACGGTGCACAGAAATTGCAATGCTTCTAGGCAATCCATACGTAAAAATACCATTATTTTTTATGGATACTATGCTAATTTGAATTCATCTGCTAACAGAACATACCATAATTGATACAATAATGTTTTGAAAAAAACAAAGACAAAATAATCATGCCAGCATTTTGATTAGGATGCTCGTTAAGGTGTTTCTTTTAAGTTACAACCATTCTGTAGAAAATGACAATTTGTAATTCCACTCAACAAATGGATTGAATGTTAGTATTATTGTCATTTTTTTTTTGGTTTTCCCTTCCATCATTTAAATGTATTTCTTTAAATTTGCTATCTTCTTAAAATTCTAATTATATTTGGAAAAGGAGCAATTTAAAGATTGCTTTTGTTCAGTTATGGGTGCAGCAATTTTAAACAAACTAATTAGATTCAACACCCGTGTCCGTACACCAATGTGGCAGCGTTCACACCTCAAAAATCACATCAGGAAGGTTTTTGCAAATCTCAAGATAATGTGGCTCATTGGGTAAAAGCATCTTTTTTTTTTTCTTTTTTTTTTTCCTTTAATTATACTTTTATTTTAAATTATTTATATTGGCACGTGCAGTGAGATAATGTGGGAGGTCGTTTCATCACAAATGAATGAAATCCTGTCAAGCCACAGTGTCAGTCAAAAGATCTAAATTAAGAATTTGTGGAAGGCTGGAGAGTATATTGGTCAAAACAGAAAAACAGAAAAACAAAACAAATGGGATAATGAAAATTCTTCATCTCAGAAGTTCACAGGATACAGAAAGAACAAAAGTATTAGTCAAAATGGTGTACTAAAAATAACAAAGATGAAGATAATAACAGTCCAAAAAAAAAGCAAAGAGAGGCAAGGAAGGAAGGAAGGAAAGAAAGAGAGAGAGGGCAAAGGAAGGAAGGAAGGAAAGAAAGAGAGAGAGGGCAAGGAAGGAAGGAAGGAAAGAAAGAGAGAGAGAGAGGCAAGGAAGGAAGGAAGGAAGGAAAGAAAGAGAGAGAGAGGCAAGGAAGGAAGGAAGGAAGGAAAGAAAGAGAGAGAGGCAAGGAAGGAAGGAAGGAAAGAAAGAGAGAGAGAGGCAAGGAAGGAAGGAAGGAAAGAAAGAGAGAGGCAAGGAAGGAAGGAAGGAAAGAAAGAGAGAGAGAGGCAAGGAAGGAAGGAAGGAAAGAAAGAGAGAGAGAGGCAAGGAAGGAAGGAAGGAAAGAAAGAGAGAGAGAGGCAAGGAAGGAAGGAAGGAAAAGAAAGAGAGAGAGAGGCAAGGAAGGAAGGAAGGAAAGAAAGAGAGAGAGAGGCAAGGAAGGAAGGAAAGAAAGAGAGAGAGAGGCAAGGAAGGAAGGAAAGAAAGAGAGAGAGAGGCAAGGAAGGAAGGAAAGAAAGAGAGAGAGAGGCAAGGAAGGAAGGAAAGAAAGAGAGAGAGGCAAGGAAGGAAGGAAAAAGAAAGAGAGAGAGGGCAAGGAAGGAAAGAAAGAGAGAGAGAGGCAAGGAAGGAAAGAAAGAGAGAGAGAGGCAAGGAAGGAAAGAAAGAGAGAGAGAGGCAAGGAAGGAAAGAAAGAGAGAGAGAGGCAAGGAAGGAAAGAAAGAGAGAGAGAGGCAAGGAAGGAAGAAAAGAAGAAGAGGCAAGGAAGGAAGAAAAGAAGAAGAGGCAAGGAAGGAAAGAGAGGAGGAAGGAAGGAAAGAAAGAGAAAGAGAAAAATAAACATAGAAGTGTTTGATGGCTCTTTCAGTGAAATGGAAAAAATTGTCAATTTCAAATCTTTTGTTCTGACCATTTCTTAAAATAACAGCATTTATGATTGTTGTTATTGCAATTCAAATATTTAACAATGCAATAGGGAAATTTCTACGGATATTTTATCATCATTGAACTCGTCACAAGCTTATTCGCTTTATTAAGGCTTTATCAGAATATTAAAAGATAAAAACAGTGAAATTTTCATGGTTCTTCCTAGTTTGTTAAATTTACTTTTTACATTTTCCCATTTAATGTTGAAGCAAGGTTGGTAATATGCAGCTGGACTTGTCATCAGATGTGGGCCTTTCAGACTAACATGTTAGAACTAGATTAAGTAGCATAACAAAAGGGGACATAAATACCAGAAAAGGAAGCAGAGAGCAAGAAGAGGAATCCGAGAACATGAGGAGGAGGAGGCCGAGATACTGGGGAAGGACTCTGAGAACATGAGGAGGAGGAGGCAGAGACACTGGGGAAGGAATCCGAGAACATGAGGAGGAGGAGGAGGCCGAGATAGGAGGGGAGGCAGAGGAATCTGAGAACATGAGGAGGAGGAGGAGGCCGAGAATCTAGAACATGGGGAAGGAATCTGAGAACATGAGGAGGAGGAGGAGGAGGCCGAGATACAAGGGAAGGAATCTGAGAACATGAGGAGGAGGAGGCCGAGATACTGGGGAAGGAATCTGAGAACATGAGGAGGAGGAGGCAGAGATACTGGGGAAGGAATCTGAGAACATGAGGAGGAGGAGGCAGAGATACTGGGGAAGGAATCTGAGAACACGAGGAGGAGGCCGAGATACTGGGGAAGGAATCTGAGAACAAGAGGAGGAGGCAGAGATACTGGCGAAGGAATCTGAGAACATGAGGAGGAGGAGGCAGAGATACTAGGGAAGGAATCCGGAACATGAGGAGGAGGAGGCAGAGATACTGGGGAAGGAATCTGAGAACAGGAGGAGGAGGCTACTGGGGAAGGAATCTGAGAACACGAGGAGGAGGCAGAGATACTGGGGAAGGAATCTGGGAACAATGAGGAACAAGGAGGAGGAGATACTGGGGAAGGAATCTGAGAACAAGAGAGGAGGAGGAGGAAGGAATCTGAGAACTGGGGAAGGAATCTGAGAACATGAGGAGGAGGAGGCAGAGATACTGGGGAAGGAATCTGAGAACATGAGGAGGAGGAGGCAGGGGAAGATACTGGGGGGAAGGAATCTGAGAACATGAGGAGGAGGAGGCAGAGATACTGGGAAGGAATCTGAGAACATGAGGAGGAGGCAGAGATACTGGGGAAGGAATCTGAGAACATGAGGAGGAGGAGGCCGAGATACTGGGGAAGGAATCTGAGAACATGAGGAGGAGGAGGCCGAGATACTGGGGAAGGAATCTGAGAACATGAGGAGGAGGAGGCAGAGATACTGGGGAAGGAATCTGAGAACATGAGGAGGAGGAGGCAGAGATACTGGGGAAGGAATCTGAGAACAAGAGGAGGAGGCAGAGATACTGGGGAAGGAATCCGAGAACAAGAGGAGGAGGAGGTCGAGATACTGGGGAAGGAATCCGAGAACAAGAGGAGGAGGAGGTCGAGATACTGAGGAAGGAATCTGAGAACACGTGGAGGAGGAGGTCGAGATACTGGGGAAGGAATCTGAGAACACGTGGAGGAGGAGGTCGAGATACTGGGGAAGGAAGCCGAGAACATGAGGAGGAGGACAAGGTACAAGGGAAGGAAACCAAAAGGAAAGTCCTTTGTTTCCCCTGGTGCATATTTTGCAAATTGCTAACAAAAATGCACAGCCGTTGGTGGTAATTATGGGGCAAAAAACACTGATTTCTAGCTGAAAACTTACTCTATTCAACTCTTTGCATTTATTACAATGTCTATGGAAATGAATGGGAAGCATTACTTTTGGAGCGTCCCCCACTGACTCAGCCTGATATACAGTTAAATTAAATCTTACAGGTACCATATGACATATCTGTCTGGGTAAATTCATCTATTTAATGGTTTTCCAGTCAATGTTTACAGGTCTGTGAATCAAATGGAGGAAAAATTATGTATGGTGAGGTGAGTTCATATCACTAGCTCTCCCCCCCCACCAATATGGCCCAGTTGTGAAAGATGCTGATTGAATATGAGGTGAGAGAAGGTAGAGTTTCAATTAAAAATAAAAATATACAAAATAGCATCTATGAAAAATAAAACTATGTTCATTTAGAACAAGGATTTTGAATAAAATTCTCATATAAAATAGTTTACAATATAGAGAACTGATAATCTCTATATAAAATTCTGTGACTTCTGTTAGTCTGTCTTTTACACCCTCTAAAGTAACCATACACTGATTGATCAAAAGCAAATTTTGTGGAGAAGTGCAAACAGGTAAGGGGGGTACAAAATGCAGTTGGTTTTACTAAAGATGGAAAAAGTAGTTTTATTATTTAACATACAAAATATTCCCACTATTTTAAAAACAATTTAATGATTAAAATACTTATTTAATAAAAATGCAATATTGTTTTTTTTTGCATATCTTTTTAGTTTTTATATACAAGAATCCAGTATCCAGTTCACCCTACGTTTGCAAGAACTATAATCAAATCACAAGGCCATATGCTTCAAAATGTTCGAATTTGACCAGAAAGAAGTATTTATGCATGGCCTGTTGTATGCTGCATGCTCAAGAGTAAGAAATCCTAAGAATTTATTCTTTGCTGTTAAAAAGGAAAAAAAATAGTTTGCTATGAAGACCTATAAAATCAAATTGTTAAACTGTAGTAGGGATTTTGTTAAAGTATTTTTCCAAACACATCTGCTTATTTAAATTTCATCAACTAGTTTGCAAAATTGAACAAACATATAGTTTGTAAATCTTGACAAAAAATGTCAGCAATAACTTCAACAATACTAAATACTGTGAGGATTTTAACATGTATCAGTGTGTTGCAAAACAATTCTACTTTATAAAAAATTTTTTTTTTTTTTTTTAAAATCATTTTTGTTAGTGTGTACCAGAAGCATAAAAATCTCATCAAAAAGTGTTGAAGCCTGCAACAAGTGAGAAAGTGTAAGTAAGAAAGATGGAAAGATAAGAGTGTTTAAAGTGTGTTAAATCAATATAATTAAGTCTATATCTCTGAGATGAGGCATTATGATTACTTGCATTATTTACATTGCTATTCTCATCTTCATTGCCATATTCACAATGTTTTGGCCATTATACACTTTGACCATCTTCAGGTGATTAGAATTTGAACTGAACCCTTTATTTCATCCACTGGGGTAGATTGTTCTATTTCCACATGCCATGCCTCTTCCAGATGTCTCAGTTATCTTTCTTTAACTCAATTCTCCAAGTTTTTGTTCACCACTGCCAGGTATTGAACTTGCAATTCTTTGGGTAAAGTTACTGGATCCAACCAACACTTTTATCCATTGGGCCATGTGTCTCTAGAGTAATGATGCCTTTGAATCTAGTTCATCTAAGAATCTCTTCCACTTTCCAAAACAAGCTACAAAATCCTCGTTTGCAATTGCCAAGGTTTTACCATTCAAACAGTTCCTTGACTTAATTAGTTTAAGCGTTTCATAAGACTGATGACAACTAGGTCTCATTATTTTGCTGTTGAAATAGCTCAATGCAAGGGTCTGTTCTATTCTAATAGTTTCTTTTCTTGCACTTCTCACCTGTGGAACTCCCTTCAGGTTTCTTGCTTTTTCTGCCATCTACAGTCTTCAAAAATTTAAGTACAACATCAATTGCCATCTTGTGCCTTCCTAAAATCTGTTCTTTTATTGAGCTTCTCACTAAAGTTTTCTAATCCCCTTTCATTCCCTGTAACCACTCGATTCTTAGTGGCTTTATTGTCTTGCTTGGAGTGAAATGATTAAATATATATTTTGTTATGGTCCTTGTACCACAGTGATAGTCCAAGGTAGAACCAATATTGAAGAACTCGAACACGGAAATGGAATAACACAGATATATTACAAACAGGAATATATACAGAGAAGTAGAAAGTGTTAGTACGAACAATCAGGTTTAGTAGTACTTGTCTGAACAAGACTCTGTTTCGGACTGCATCTGACTCGACCGACTGAGTGACAGACTTCTGACAGACCTCACTCCAGACTGAACTACCTGCTTCCTCTTGAGGTGCAGTATTTATTACGTATGGAATAGTCCATTATGTTATTATGGGTAAGGTCCCATAACATATATATATATATATATATATATATAAATATATATATATCAGGTCATCCCATAAATCCTGTCCGAATTTTAACTTTTTGTTAAAATGAACGAAATTTAAAGAGTATTTTATAATGTCTAATGGAGCAGAACATTATTTTTATGTTTAGATGCATTTAAACTGATCAAATTTTATTTCAGAGAACAATAAAATTAAATTTTGTTTGATTAAAACCCTGCTAACATGGAAGTACCCAAGAATCATTTGAGGCACATAATGCTTTATGAGTTCAAGAAAGGAAACTCAACAGCCAAAGTGGCTAGAAACATTCATTCAGTTTATGGAGAGGAATGTGTGAATGAAAGAACTTGCAGAAGATGGTTTGCAAAATTCAGAGGTGGAGATTTCACCCTTGAAGATGAAGATCGAACCGGGCGTCCGGTTGAGTTTGATGAAAAGCTTCTAGAAGCAGCCCTTGAAGAAAATCCTGCTTTATCAGTTGAGGAGTTGGCAGTGGTTCTCAGTTCAAACCATACAACTGTTCATCATCATCTTCAACAACTTGGAAAATGGGTGCCTCATGAATTGTCTGAAAACAACCTCAAATTGCGAGTTGACATCTGCTCTTCTCTCCATTCTCGCCAACTTGTTTCACCTTTTTTGGATAGACTTGTGACTGGCAATGAAAAATGGATCTTTTATTGAAATGTTAAGCATCGTAGACAGTGGCTTGGTAAAGGAGAAGGGCCACAGCCGAAAAGGGAACTTCACGGGCAAAAGGTTCTTCTTTCAATCTGGTAGGATCGCCAAGGAATAATCCACTTAGAATTCCTACCACCTAATGCAACAATTAATGCTCAAATATATTCTCAGCAATTAGAGCATTTGAACCAAGCTTTGAGGAAAAAAAGACCTGCTCTAGTGAATCGAAAAGAGGTGATGTTTCATCAGGACAATACGCGAACCCACACAGCAAGAATCACGTCACAAAAGATCGAAGAACTTGGTTGGGAGAAAATTCCTCGTCCACCTTATTCTCCCGATCTTGCTCCTTCAGACTACCATTTGTTTCGTAGCTTACAGAATCATTTTGAAGAAATAGCTTTTGTAACACAGGAAGAGGTTAAAACTGACATTTGTGAGTTCTTCGAATCAAATCCAAAAGAATTTTACAGTAATGGAATTAGTAAGCTTGTTAATAGATGGAAGGAAGTCATAGATAATCAGGGAAAATACATTGTTGATTGAATCTGTAATTAAATGTAACATTTGGTCACTTTTTTTCTTTATTCAAAATTTGGACAGAACTTATGGGATGATTATATATATATATATATATATATATATATATATTCATATTGAGAAGAGCCAGAAGTTGAGAGAGCCTAATCTGGGCTAACAAAACCCCAGGAGATGCAACATTTTACCAAAATCTCTGGAGGAGGCATGAAGAATCCACTTATTGAACATATTGAAGGGAAACAAATCAAAAGGGGCAAGAGATTATAGATAGGGTGTGTTATCAAAAGCAAATTGTTTTACTCCCTTAGGTTTGAATGATGCTTACCACCAGAAGTGTTTCATTCTCTTGGTGAATTGGCCATTTGAGGAAGCCCTGACAGCATAGGTACTAATACTGATATGTGAATGGCAGCACTGACTAGGATCGGTAGAACTGAACAGGATTTGGGTTGTTGTCATTCTGGTTTTGCTGATAGCAATCACATAGAAGGCAGGAGATTTTGCAAGTCATGGTGGAGGGGTAAGGCTTTAGTGGTTTGAAGAATGCCAGTGTGGACAACAGCAGCAACAAAAGAATTTGAATGTCACACATTATAATAGGTAATTTAGTGGCATCTTACTGCCAATTGTGTAACCCTGTCAGAGAGTATATGTTTATGCATGCACAGTAATGTCATGTTATTTGGTGTGTAGTTTCATCAGAATGTCTTAATGCATTCAGATTTGTTTGAAAAGCTGCCTACTGTTGGTAAAAGAAAAAAAATGTCAAGGCAAATGCTGAGCAAGAATATTAATGCTCAAATCTGAATATTTAAAAACGATTTATTGTTATGAAAGATGCTGGCAAACTAGTTGGTGAGGCTCGACCCCACCCCCCCAAAAAAAAAAGACAGCAGGAGATGATGCCCATGAGATAATGAATCTCCACATTTTATTGAAATGTTTTAATGCATTCAGTTTTAATATGATAAAGAATTGAAGAAAAATTCTGCTATCAAACTCATTTGTTTACAATACACAGATTCAGAAAGATTCTTATTTGAATAAGCTGTTTACAACTTAAAAAAAGGAATTGGAAAAAAAAATTCTACCATATTTTCAGTATTTATGATCATGTAGAGAATAAAAAGTATAAAATAAAATACAATCCATGTTCATAGGTGTGAAGCTGAGCTTTCTGGAAGGCCAATGCTCATCCAGATACCAAAGGATACAAGTAATTGTAATTACACTAACACTGTAATAAATGTGAATAATAAATGTGGGGGGTCATACAAGTCTTGATATATGGTAATATTCCTCATTTTAAAAAAAAAAGAAATAAATAAAATAAAAAAGAAGAAAAATTAGGAAAACTCAAAGAATTCTTAATTCTTTAATAAAAAAATCAAAAGTGTATCTGTCTCTATTTCTGAGATGAGGCATTATGTACACTATTTACATTATTCAGACTATTGTCTTCACTTTGTCGCCATATTTATTACAACGTTTTGGCCCTTCAGTATCTGTCTTTATTTCTGAGATGAGGTATTATTTACATTATTCAGACTATTGTCCTCATCTTTGTCGCCATATTTATTACGTTTCAGTCATTGTACACTCCAGCCTTCTTCAGTAGTTTGGAATGTCAAACTGAACCGGGCATTGAACTCACACTCTTTGGGTCCTGTCACTGGATCTAACCAACACCTTTATCCACTGTGCCATGTGTCCTTGAGGTTAAGGCAATGGAGAACTTGGAGAGGGGAATTAACAAGAGATAACTGATAACTGACATCCATTAAACATGGCACGTGGAACTAGAACAGTTTACCTCAGTGAGCGAAATAAAGGGTTCAGTTTGACATTCCAACCACCTGACGAAGGCTGGAGCATACAACAGCTGAAACGTTGTAATAAATATGATGACAAAGATGAGGACAATAGTCCAAATAATGTAAATAGTGAAATCAAAACTGTTTACATGTGCTACAATTTTTGGTAAGACTGAAAAAAAAAAAAAATTATTAACACTTAAATAAGTGGTAACATCAAGTGATATTTTGTTGGAGACCAGTGGATATCATCAGTTGATGACTTAGACTCTTTCCAGAGATATCGGCATCATTCATTCAGGATTTGAATTTAAATGATTCATCATTTTATACTATTTCTTGCAAATAATGCTGGAAGTGTAAGCCAAAGACAGTGCTATGCCTGCCTGTAAACTTCTCAAAGAGAAACAAGGCATAATGGTGACAATGTAGCCCCTCCATTTCTGTACACATACACAAGTCGATTTTTTTTTCCCACAGGTTATTCAACAACAATAAAAACTTGTCTAGTTGCAAACAGAAAGGGACAACCCATTTATATCTTCTCCCTCCTCCCAAAGAGTTTCACATCCAAGGGGAGACTACTCTTAATCAAACACTATTGTAACAGTTACAAAGTTCATGTAAAGAATGAACAACTCCATTATACATGGAATGCTTCAAGGAGTATAATCCCATTTAAATATATTACATTTAGGAAACATTTTTTTTTCCATTTTTTTCTTATATAAAAAGAGATAATATTTATATAATCACCACCTCCAAAGTTATCAGGGATCTAGTTAGCAAAAAACATTGAAGCAACACCTCATCAGATGTTGGATATATAATATTAAATGTCTGCCTTGCCATAAGAACTATATAGGCGAAACTTCCAGAATCCTAAAAGCACACATCTACAAACAAACCTGCTACTAAAATCCACTTCCTGAAATGTACAGTTCTTTTCTCTGTTGCGTCTCTTCAGGACATGGGTGAGTATGGCTCTCCACAGCTTTCTGTCCTTTGTAGCTCTAAATGTTTGTCTCTTTACTATCCCACTCCTAGTCCATACATCCATTGGCATTAGCTGGGTTGGTTACTGTTTCATTCTCTCTTTATCTTCAGTGTGAAATGTTTCCAAGCCTTCTTTCCTCATTATGTGTCACAGAAATCTTAACTTTTTCAGATTCTATGCAAAAGCATACTTTTTGTTTCCTTAAAATTTCCTAGTTGCTCACATGTTCAGTGCATGTTATTCTCAGCATCCTTCTGTTTGAGCCATAACTCTGTATTTGAAATCTCATCTTCATTTGTGAGGAAATTGTTCTGCATTCACTGCCATAATGTAGGATTGACAGGAAGGCCAAAAAACAGAATTGTTTAAAACTGTGATTTACAAAGTGTGTGTGCGAGAGAGCATCCCTGGGTACCATGGTGTATTTGAAAAATTTTGAGAATTCCAAGCAATCATAATTCAATAAAGTGATGTACAGTCTCAATGACGTGACATGACATTTTGCAAATGGCACATTGCAAATCACTGTACATCTAGGGTTGAATGTGAGATGGTTTTTGGTTGATAGACAAAGTTTACATTCTAAATTCTTCTTGAAATGTCAAAGTTTCTCAATATAAAGTAGTTGTACAATTTTATAAATTTTCCATGGCTTGAATCTGTTGATGATATAATAAATATATTAAAATTTCCTATTTGCCATGTTGATTCAAAATGTAGGCGATCATGGCTCTCCACAACTACCTACCCTTTGTAGCTCTTAGTAAGGTCTGTATTTTTGCTATCCCTTCAACTACCTGTTCTGCAACTGTTTATAGAAGCTTGTTAGGTTAATAGGTTTCATGCCTTCAATATGTCATGTGAGTGTTAAATTTTCCAAGCACTCTTTTAATTATATGCTCCAAACTTCAGAAACTTCAACTGTCTCAGTATAATCATCTTTTTGTTTCCATTTTCCTTAACATTTTGGCTCCCACATAACCCACCAGAGGGTCGTGGTGGCATATCTGCAAGGTTCACATAACCCTCCAGTGGGTTGTTTTTCAATTTCTTTTCTATAAGGATTATTGGGAATAGGATGCTATGATTGATTGCTTATGAGATCATACACCACCCCAGAACCATATTAAAAAAAAAAAAAAAAAAAAAAATATATATTTTTGAATATAGAAAATGAGAGTGTCAATGTAATACTTATATATTTAGAATTTTCCAACACCTCATGGATGGATTGTATGGGACTCTGGGTTGTAAAATGGGCTCAAGTACCAAACAACACAGATGGCTAAATATTTTATCTGAAAACCTGGAAAAAAGAAACTCAATTAATTTACACTATTTGCATTATTCGGACTATTGTCCTCATCTTTGTCGCCATATTTATTACAACGTTTCAGCCGTTGTACGCTCCGGCCTTCTTCAGGTGATTGGAATGTCAAACTGAACCCTTTATTTCGTAGACTGTTTTAGTTCTATGTGCCATGTTTAATGGATGTCAGTTATCAGTTATCTCCTGTTAATTCTCCTCTCCAAGTTCTTCACTGCCTTAACTGGTGAGCGAATTAAAAGGTGCAGTTCGACATTCCAACCACCTGAAGAAGGCCGGAGCGTACAACGGCTGAAACATAATAAATATGGCAACAAAGATGAGGACAATAGCCTGAATAATGTAAATAGTGTACATAATACCTCATCTCAGAAATATAGAGAGATACTCAAATAATTTAGTGTCTGGTTTTTTAGATATTAAATATTTTGTGGGATGGACAATTACCCCATGCTGTTACACGATTTGAACAATTTTGGTGTTACACCCGATATATATATATATATATATATATATATATATATATATATGTACACACACACACACATGCTTTAGATATACAATAGGACTTGACTTATGTTATATTGTATATATTGCAAGCTGTGATGTCAGTACTTAGATTATTCTCTGCTCCAAATTTTCTGACAAAAACCAAAATATTAGATTAAAAATAGTTCTAACTGTTTTTATAGTCATTTATTTCCAGTAAAATGCAATTTACTATTTTTCCCCAGAAGGGGAACAGCACAGCCAGGCTATAACAATGCAACAGTGAAAGATCAAGAAATGTGAAATTCAAGAGAAAACAGAGGCAGAGATGGTAAGGAACAGAAATATTTGAAAGGTGATCAGAGTTATTTCGAGTTTGGAAATAGAAATGGAATTGCTCAAGATTTTCTGACAGGAAATAAAAAAAAAAAAAAAAATTCCTTATAAACTAAGACTGTCAAAAACGTTTGCAAACCACTGTATTAAAACTTGTCCATGTCCACCTCAAAAAAAGTGTGGAATTATATTGTCAATGTTAAGTTATGAAAGTGGCAGACAATAGTGGCAGTGTCACCTTCTTCATCTAAGTAATACAAACACACACACAGAAATAGACAAATCAATGTCTCCTCCCAAACTTCCAGAGCTGTTTACTTAATTTAACAGATGTTTTAATCCATAAATGGATCTGTGTGTGTGTGTGTGTGTGTGTAATATAAGTATAATAATATATAATATATAATAATAATAATAATAATAATATATACTTATAGTATAAGTGTTATTGGTGTTGAAATTTGAATAAGTGACCCAAGGTCAAATTCTGGTCGACCGTTTCATTAACTCTGGAGTATTGCATGAATCCATCTACACCCAGTTATTTATTAATTAACAGGGTAGCCAAAGTCCTGTAGCCTTGAGTGGGAGCCATTCTAAAAAGAAAACTGAATTCAAAAACATGGGGAGGGCTACAAAAACACAAGAAAAGCAAATTACTATTTTTCCCCTCTCAAGAAGTAATAGCAATTCATGCCCATTAAAAGAAGCTGTGGAGAGCCATGATTGGGCATATCCTGAAAGAACATGGAATTAAGAAAAAAAAATATATAGGCCATAAAGGGTATCTAGGATGAGATTATGTTTTAAAATACAGCAAAGTATTTTGCTTATTGTAAATATTACATTTAATCTATTAACTTAAGATTAAAACTAAAATAAAAGTGTCAAGAAAGAGTTTTCTTTTTTTTTCAAAATTAATTTTAAACCTTTGGTATCACAAATATGTGGTGGGACCAATATTAAAGCTAATTCCTTGTTTGTTATTGCCACATCTGGTCGGCTGCTTCTGCTATGTAACTTGAGATTCTTGACAAAATCCAAAAAGGAGTCTGCAACATTATCATTACTGATCTGGCATCTTGACTTTCCAATCACCATAACATAGCTTTCCAGTGCCTTTCTCTATAAATACTCTCATGATAATTGTTCAGATTAGCTTTCCTCTTTGGTACCTTGACTTTAAGAATTTAAGCACAATACTAGATTGGCAGTTAGCAATTTCAACAGTAATATGATGAAACCTAAGTGTAAGCACAAGTTTTATGCTAATGGTTTCTTCTCTCATAATTCTTGCTTTCAACTACAAAAATGTAATGTCAATCGTCATCTTAGTTTTTTTTTTTTAATCTTGTACGTCTATTGTCTGGTAAGTGTAATGGTTTCTCAGTTTCTTTCACTTTCAGCAACCCCTTTCATCTTGCCTTGTTTTGGTTTGTAGGGATACAAAAGGTGATTATCTTCCTTTGGTTGAGATGGGTCACATGATGGCCACTTCATGATGTCACTTCATGGAGTATCGAAAGTTGTCAATTCATCCATATGGTGCAGCTTACAAGCACATGGTGTTGATTTCCTTCAGAATATATCTTCACCAGATATAGAAACCATTTCTGGCTTGCAGTCCTCATGTTTAGAAAAAAAAAAAAAAAAAAAACTCATAGCTTTCCCTGTTTGAGAAGAATATGACCTCACTAGTGACATAGTAGATAAATCCGTCCTGCTCAAATCTGCAATGCTAAATATGGCTTCTTCAGAAACACAGAAATATACTCTGCCATCTTCAATTCCTGTTGAGAATTATTACAAGTAAGAACCTATCTTTTCGTTGACTTTTTTACACTTTTTGTATAGACATGTGTTTTAGTATCTCTGTATAGGGCAAATGTACATATGTGTATATAATTTTGTGTATGACTTAGTGGTATAAAACTCTCTCTGAGAACAGAGCATGTTTGTCATCCCTCTTTCAGCTATTTCATTCCACTGGGGAAATAAGCTGTTATTATATCAGGGATATAATAATGCCCATAATGGGGGAGATGCAAACTGAGAATATTCCTTGTTTTTCAATAGCACACCCATTATCTGGCAACCATGAAGTGATATATTATTAACCAGCATTATTTGGTGACCTGATGTAATCTATTATTAACCTCCATTAGTGTGGAATGATTAGAAAAAAAAAAAAAAATTTTTTTGAAAGTTAACATATTGGGGCAAAGGTAACACCTACCAAAAATGTACGAATAGAAACTCGTAAAAATGGTGTTCATTAATAGAAATACTTCCTTCCAAATTCAGTAAGTGTTAAAAAGAAACATATCAAGTAAAATTAAAATTACCCATATACAAAATTTAAAAAAAAAAATCCAGGTGATGACAGATAACCTTGCAACTTGATGTAGGTAGCATATTTTTAACTTGGCCATTTTTATTTGCACCAAAAACTTTTTCTTATTTCCTCAGAACATGGCAGAAAAAAAATCCTGCTTGTAATATGTATGTCTATCGTCTATTTCAGGACTTGGTGCAACAAATTGGCACATTTTATTTTATTTTTTTTTCAGAGGATTTCCTTTTTGCTTCAGTGGCATCAATTTATGCTTTTTCTAGAAGGCAGACCAAGAGTGTTGGGGTTGCGTTTGGTATAGTTTGGAACTTATGGCTGGTAAAGAAATTCAAGCATACACACACATATATATATATATATATATATATATATATATATATAATATTTTTGTATAGCAGAAGAGTGCTCAATATCTGAGATCAAACATTTGTAGACCAGAATCAATAAGGTTTTGATTTGTGTGTGTGTGTGTATATATATATATATATATATATATACACACATACACACACAGATCAAAACCTTATTGATTCTGATCTTCAAATGTTTGATCTCAGATACTGAGCAACTTTTATATATATATATATATATATATGACATGTTTGTTTAGCAGCATATTAACTCTTTATGGATCATTTAATACCAGAATTTAAGTATCTTGGGAGCGTTAGTATTTTCTTTAACAAAAATGTTTTACTGGTAATTTTTTCTTTTTTTACTATGAAAATGTAATGTCAATATTTTTACTATAAAATTTTTTTATACATTCATAGTGTTTTGACCCCAGACTAGGGGTTAACTATTTGGTCATACCTGAAACCCTAGCAGGTTCTAACACCCAAGTCACAGTGGACCTAAGAACAACAGCAATTAAGAGGTGGTTCCATGCTCCTCAAAACCTCCTGAGCATCTCCAGATGCCTTGATCTATCCCCTATCCTTCTCTTCATCCTTTCCTCTATCACTTCTCTTTGCTCTCGCTCCAACTCTCTGTAACCCCTTGCGTGCTAGTTGCTTACCGCCTTGCTTGGGGTGAAACGCTTAAAAAAAATAAAATAAAATAAAAAAAATATATATATATATATATATATATATATATATATATATAATTTCCTCACCAGTAGCATGACTTGGAATTTCATGCACAGCTATTTGATAGCTCTGTTATATTGCATTGAGCATTATTTTATTAATACCAGCACTCAATATGCAATATTATGTAACAGAAATATAGTTTTAATATCTGCTATGAAGGAAATTGCTTGGTATCAGAGATAGAGTATATGCAAATATAAAAGTGGACATTGATGTGAATAATCAGTGGTCACACAAACATATATATATATACACCCAAGTATAGAATTGGTGTATATGGAATAAATTCCAATAACCAAAAAATACTATTCTTAAAAGAGTGCTCAATACAGAGTCGAGCAGATATTATTTATTAAAAAATTATAACATAAACATGTTATAACATATCCAAATGTAGCCATTTTGTTTCAACAGTTCTAGTGTCTGATCAAGTGATGGTGTTGAATAGAGAGTTTTAAAGGGTTCAAATCAATCACCCCCCCCCATTAGGGGAAACGCTGTTACATAAGCTACAATCACCAATCAAAATACAAGTGTATGAGAATTCAAAAAACTTGGCAACAAACCTTGTTTATAATAATTAATGCCTTAATGTTAGAATGATTTTTATTTTAGTCTAACCCTAACTAATTAATATTAAATTTAACTATAAAATTGAAAATTAAAAATTACCAATTTTAAATTTAATCTGTATTAAGTTTAAAATATTATAAATTTTTTTTTTTAAACAAACTGAGTAAAAAATACATATTTTGTTATTTAATTTGTTTTAACTGAAAGGCCAAAAACTTGGAAAAAACATTAAAATCTAATATTGATGCAAAGCTTTGTTACAACTTAGATACATTTGAAGTGGTGATATGGGCAAGGAGGATGAAATCTTGCAAAAGACAATATATACACAATCAGATTATAATACACAAAATTTTTATATATATATATATATATATATATATATATAAATATAATATATATATATATATAAATAAATAAAAACCTCTTAATTGTTGGTATTCCCAGGTCCACCCTGACTTGGGCTGGTAGCACCTGTTAGGGTCCCAACTATAGTCAAATAGTTGCCCCCCAAAAAAAAAAACTGTGGTTAAAACACTATGAAAATGTTAAAATAGGTTTTAATACCAGCAATACATTTTTTGAAAAAAAAAAAAAAAAAACAATTACCAGCAATACGTTTTTGAAGGAAAAACTTTACCAGCAATAAAAATCTTGTAGCCATTAAACAACCCATTGAGGTTGATATACTGTAAAACAAAACAAACCATAACTAACTGGAACTGTGATACACAAACACACAAGAATTATACACACGTACAGATGGAAAGGACATATACATGTGGGGTCTGCTTCACCAATGAAAAACAAATGCAAAAATAAAACATTCCAGAATTTTCTTCTCTTCTCCATATTTCCTTTTCTGATGAAGCTTATATAAAAGAGAAATATGCTAAATTAATAAATGTTTCATATTTGTTCCTTATCCTATCATTTGATTGGATTCTAATCCATATTTGTTCCCAATGTGTGTGTAAATAAATAAAGGACATGAAATATTTACAAAACCACCTTTCCTGCTACCACAGTTTCTATCAGTTAGATATCGTCAAGCAGTAAAATTGGATATTCCATCCCAAGGCACGCTTATAAAAATGCAGCTTGTTGGAAAAAAAAAAAAAAAAAAAAGAGACATATTCTATATAAATACTCCTACTCGGGTTCATACCTTGCTAGTAAGAATTTGCTTGCATGCTGTTATGATTGTTGACCTTTCATTAAGCAGCTTATGCTGGTCAGGATACAGCATAATTGCCAATTTCTTATCTTGGCATAATTTACACATTTTATTCCTGATATTAAATGTACAGGTTTTTCTCAACACATTCCATTTCACAATGGGACTTTTGTTATTTTTTTTCCCTTCATTTCCTATATATAACTAGCAAGTTTTGTGCTGTTTTATACCTTGCAGGAAGATTTGTGATTATAATATCTTGTTTTAAACATTCCTTTTGTGGAACCAATGTACACTTTTTTTTTTTCTTGGCCTTTTATAGGATCTACTTTAGCTCTATAAACAAGACCTTCCACTAGTCAGTAAACATTCAGTACACAATTTAGTGCATCCTGGCATTTATTTTTATTATTTTTTCCATATTTCTCATAATTGTAACTTAACAATACTTTTATTAAAAACTTTTATTAAAACCTTTAAGTAACATGGAACTTCTGGGGAAATGCTTACTTAGCAATCATTGTTTTCACCCCTAAATTAAAGATGGAGGTGGTTAAACCAAATAATATTTCTTTTAATACCAATTTGGCTTTATTGCTTTTCTTTATGTCAAACTCTTTCATAGCTCCTTTTGATTTCTTCAACAATTGTCATATTTGAAGAATTTCTAGGTAAACTACACTCAATTCCCTAAGGTATATGGGTAATTATAGCCTTTGGATGGTTTGACATACTTTTTACATAGAGTAGCCTACTGTTAGGTTCCAGGTAAGGGGAGACATTTATTTATAAGATTTAATTTGACATTGAGGTATTGAACAACTTTTAAATTAATTTCTACCTCAATAGCACATTAAAATGGCAGTTGGCAAATCTGTTAGAAAAAAAAAATATTTCCATTTCAAAATTGTGATTTTCGTTTCAAGTAGGCCATTCCATTTTCATGGAAAATAAGCCTCTAAACATATCCTTCTGGCACCTTCATATAGAATTTAGTGACTTCCTCACTAACTCTCTTTTGTATATGTGTTACCAGATTTAATACTCTTTACCAATATTTTTTGATAACTTTTTAATTTTACATATCAGTTGTTAGGCATTTTCATTCCCGCCTTGTATCAAATACACTTTCCTCACATGGGTTTGTCTCACTTTGGCCTGAAGAGGCCTACTGTAAAGGGGTAAAATGTGGAGCTTCCATTTTTTTCTCATTATCATTTTTTTTATCATTATCATTTTTTTCTCATTATCTCAAGCATAAATAGAGATGATTTGACTAACAATATCACAAAGTCACATTTTTAAAGGGCTTTAGTCAACTTCATCTTGTCACTAATACTTACTAACTCAACCATTAACTGTGATACTAACTTCTGCCAAGTTTTGCGTCATTAAAATCAAATAAAATACCTGTATAAACATGCGATTGTTAAAAGAGAGAAGATCACACGGACATGATCATTTTTATATAGTAACATCAGGTTTTAAATTTTTAATGATTATCTACAAACCTTATGAGAGAAAAAGATAAGTTCAAAGGGCAAGTTCATTTTTAGGTTTCTATTGGGGAGTGGGATGGCATTGGCGAAATGAAAACAACAAATTTGTTTCTTCCCCACTTTAGATTTCCCACCATACACACACAAAAAAAGGAAAATATTTTAAATGATGAGCAAATATTTATTTATCAAAGATTTTCTCTGATTTAATAGAAAAATTTAGAATGTAACATACATTTTTATAAACAGCAAAAAGGAAATAAAATTAAATTCTTATCAATTTATTTATCTTACATCAAATTTTTTGTTGCACGAAAAAAACAAAAAAAACATAAAAATAAAGAAAACTTTTTGAAGGTATGGTGATAGCAAGCTAGGGATTTTAAAAGCATCATACTGGTAGTCAAATGCCAACAAGTGCATTAATATAGTACATCTATGGCAGCAGATCAATAAATCTGCAGCCTGATTGAGCTACCAAGTGAATGTCACTGAATTAAGTACACTGAAAAGAAAACAATTAGAAAAAAATAAATTGCCATATTCCCATTTTGGCCATTGTATGCTCTGGCCTTCTTCAGGATCTGTCTATATTTCTGATATGAGAGGTATTTTAACAGTTACACTATTTACATCATTTGGACTGTTATCCTCATCTTTATTGTCCTATTCATGACATTTTGGCTGTTGTATGCTCTGGCATTATTCAGAATCTGTCTCCATTTCTGAGATGATGTATTGTATCTATTTACATCATTCAAACTATTGTCTCCATCTTTATTGCTATATTCACAACCTTTCAGCCATTGTACGCTCCGGACTTCTTCAGGTGATATTCGTTGGAATTTCAAATCAAAATTCTAATTCCATGTGCCATGCCTTCTCAGTTTCAGTTAATTCCCCTTGGTAACTCTCAGAGACTTTGTTGCCAGGTATTGAACTCATAACTCCTTGAGTCACTCAACCAATGCTTTTATCCACTGGGCCATGTGTCCTTGGGGACATCAGTGAGTGAATTTGGGAGACTTAATTGTCTCAGTAGATTTTATACCAGAGCACATATTACAATTTTTTTTCTTATTTTTTCTCTAGATTTCTGTATTACTGGTTTCCATATTTTATTCATGTCTACACTTGGCCAGCTTAGAACATTGTAAATACCTTAACTTGGAATTATAGATAGTTTTTTTTATCAACTTATAAACATACAGGCACATATGTCAAACCTTCAGTCACGATGACTTGTGACTGTGCTAGCACAACTGTCAATGACTTCAAACATTTTCATTGACTCAATTTGACTCATAGGGCTTGGGTCAAGTCATGGTATGGGTTTCAGTCACTTTTTCAGGAGTATATCAAAATTACCTTCCTGACAAATTGGCCGTGGTGAGATTTGAATCCAGGTCTCATGATTGGAGTGTTTTAACCATGAATTCATAGGAATTTTTAATTTGAAATTATTTTTGTGGCTGGACGTGTTTGAGTAGATACCTTGTTATTCTGAACAGTGTGAATTACGCCTACCAGCCTGTGCATTTGAATGTTTTAAGAAAAATATGCTGTGTGGTAGGGTTCAAACCTGCTGTCTCCTATATAGGGGAAAACTGCAGTGTGGCCAAATGATCTGACACATGCTAGATCATATCGTGGGTCTCTTTCCAAATGGAGGATGAAGGGCAAACATTTTCTTTATTAACATAAGGAATAATTTATGCTATAATCAAATACACAACAACTTTATTGTGTCTATATTTCTGAGATGAGGTATTATGTACATTATTTACATTGTTCAGACTATCATCCTTATCTTTGTTGCCATATTTATCACAAAATTTCGGCCATTGTCCGCTCCGGCCTTCTTCAGGTGGTTGGAATGTCCTCAAGGACACATGGCACAGTGGATAAAAGTGTTAGATCCAGTGACAGGACCTAAAGAGTTTGAGTTTAATACCTGGTTAAAGCAGTGGAGAACTTGGAGAGGTGAATTAAGAGGAAATAACTGATAACTGACATCCATTAGACATGGCAAGTGGAACTAGAATAGTCTACCCCAGTGAGCAAAAGAAAGGGTTCAGTTTGACATTCCAACCACCTGAAGAAGGCTGGAGTGTACAACGGTGGAAGCATTGTGATAAATATGGCAACAAAGATGGGGACAATAGTCCAAACAATGTAAATAGTGTACAACTTTATTGACTATGCAACCTGATCTCTTCTTAGTAGTGAAATGTTCTGATGCAGGTAACATTACTTGATATCAATAAACAGATATTTTCTAAGTAGGGAAATCCAGACTGTTAATAAATTGATTTTTATTTCTTTTGTTTTATGTTGGCTTTTTGGGTGATATTTTTACTTTTAATGATTAAACAACCAAATTTCTTTTTTACATTAGTTAATTGTCTGGATAAAAATCCAAAACTACTTATGCAAAATATATAACCAATGTAATTGCAAATATTTTGATGGTATGAATAAACTAGTATACACACCCACATGCAATATATATTACCATCTTTAAAAACATGTCAGACATACTTTATTCATTGTATCACCAACTTTTATAAAATCCATACTTAAAGAATCTAGGATAGGTCGACCTGCAATCACAACTAGTGTAACCTAAATTCTTTCACTCTCACACAAAATGACTCCCAAATCAACATAAAACAGATAAAAATACTTACTAAGTGCACACACATACACACACAATAATCCTGCATAGAGAAACTAATTATGACACACACACATATATATGAATCCTACACACAAATGCCGCTTGACATGACAGATTCATGTAAAGTCTGCTTAACCAATGAAGAACAAGCACATTAAAAAAAATAACAGTGTTTTCTTTTCCCCCCTCTCTATTTCATTCTCTGATGAAGCTTTAATAAAAGTGAAACATGCTAGAATTATAAATGTTTCCTATTTGTTCTTTATCCTATCACGCACACGCAATGGCTTGAAATCTGGTTCTTTTCAAGTAGGACGTTATTTTTAAAGAGAAAAAAGTCAAAAAGAGTGAGATCTGGGGATTATGGTGGTTGAACATAGGGAATGATGTCCTTAGCTAAAAACTACCAGATGTGCTATGGCCACTAACAGAACATTATAACTTAGTGTGCATGTGCGAAAAAGGTCAAGGTTCATCTGTGCCAAGTGGCTTCACTCTACATACTTTAACTTATTTATCATAGCAACAGTCCAAATACTTTTTAATCAGACATCATATATATATATATATATATATATATATATTCCAGAGATGAATAAGCAATGTGGTTGTTCCTGGTCTGGCAACTCCTCTTCAGTCACTCTCTCACAGACGTGCCGTCACCTCCCTCTGTCTTTTCTACAAATACTTTCATGGTAACTGCTCTAGTCGCTAGTTCTCAGACTGAATGAATTTAAGCATGCTACTAGGCAGACATCATGGTCCCACCCTTTCACTGTCGAAACGGTTAAATGTTGCCGTCTCTTCTACTCCAATAGTTTCACGTCTCGCACCTCTCATCTGTGGAATTCCCTTCCAATTACTTGTTTCTCTGATAGCTATAATCTCCAACTATTCAAATGTAATGTCAATTGACATCTCCAGATGCCCTGAACTGTCTCCTGCCTGTCTCTTCATCCTTTCCTTCATCACCCCTCTTTACTCTTGCTCCCACTCTGTAACTACCCCCCTGCATACTAGTGGCATCCCGCCTTGCTTGGGGTGATATGCTTAAAAATATATATATATATATATATATATATATTTTAATTTAAAGAAAAACAGGCAACTTTAAGGCTCCATTTGTAATAATTTATTTCACCAGAGAATTTTATTTTTCTCTGAATCTTCAGACTTCACTTTCAAAAGGTGAAACGAAAAATGCATTTAAAATTTACACTTTTGACGGGCAGTATTAAGCTTATATAAGTTGACATAGAGGGTGGTAAGGAATGGTGTGAGAGACATGGTCAAGTTTAGAAGGGGAAAGGAGAGCTTTAAAATTTATTTTTATATTTCTATTTATTATAATACTTAATATTGAGGAAGGAGGGTGTAAGGATCAGACATTGACCTATTTTAATCGGTCAACTTAACAGAAATGATATGGAAAAAGGGGAAAAAGAAAAAAGAGGGAAGTAAAGAGATAGACGATAAGAGATGTACGTCGGGTTTTTCAAGGAAGAAGAGGGGTGGTATAGCTTTAGCAATTTTGATAAAAACAGGTTTTAACGTTTGATAGTAATTTAATGAGAACAAACAATATAAAAAAATTGTCAGTGTCAAATACATTTGTGGGCAACTGTATAAGTTGGTGGGGGGGGGGGGCGTGCTGAAAAATTTTCAGCACAACTAAGGGATTCTGAAGTAAACAGTTTAATTTGTAGCTACTGAAATTTCTAATCAGAGTTATTTGTTTATTTACTTTTGGTTAAGTTGTCTGGGAACCATCAAGTAAACTCCATTGATCTCAGTGGCTTTATCACAACCCTATCATGGTAGTCATTAAGTAATAAAAGAAAAGATTTGCTTACATGGGTACAAAACAGATTATAAGATTAACTACGATCAGAGGGAGATTTTTGCCTATTTTTCCACTCATGTCCTTTTTTTCCTCAGTCATTATTACCTAAATTCATGGCTCTGGTATCCCTAAGATAATTGTGGACATGTACTTGCTCTGGGTACTTATGTGGCATCCATACAGAGCCATCTGTCACCAGTTTTGTTTACCTTTTGGTTCTCATTGAAGAAGATACCAAGTTCAAGGTGTTTGAATTTATTTAGCAAGCACTTTAATTCAACTGGAGAGTTCTCTTGGGGTTCATCAAATATTGATTGCCTTCTTTCTTATGCAGTACAAATCTGCCACCTTCAGCTGCCCAACAATGACCCACACGTCCTTACAACTGTCATTGATGAAACATCTATTCCCAAGTTGCTGGGGATCGGTGGCTTCTGGCCACAAACACAATATACCTTTTCATTTCCTATGTCAGATTGAAAGAATCCATGTTAATGCTCTTGATACATCTGAAAGAGAAAAGAGGAGGTTAGAATTTAGTGCATGTTAGCTAATCTTCAATTGATAGGCCACTAATGGTGTGTTCTCAAATAGCTGGTACACCATGGGTGTGTCTATTTATACAAGTTCAGTTAAATAGTAAAAATAACTAGAAATACTAACACCAGTAAGTATAAAAATAAACAACCCAGCATCAATAAAACATTATCAAATTTACAAACAATCATCCAAAATATATTTTGTAAAAAACAAAATGACTACAAACTGACACGTGAAGACACAATATTTAAAAAAAAGAAAATGATGAAACTGACATCACCAAAAACTCTTTGATTATGGCTTATGAAACCTTGAAAGTCGACAGACGTGTGACAATTTATATCTAAATTTGTGCTAGAAACAAGGAAAAGGGTCTAAACATAGACAAAAAAATATTAAAATTCTTGAAGAATTTTTTAGTCAAACTCATATAAATGAAAAATTGCTGGCATGTGTGTATGTAAATATTTCTAAAAAAAAAATTAACCGATTTATTTTTAAACTGGCATTTTTATTCAAATGCTTCATATTTGAAATAGAAGCCCCATTTTGATTTATCAATAGTGCATATTACAGCTATTGGCTTGCATATTCAAGAAATTTTAGCAGAGAAAAATGCATTCCTGACATGGATTTAACCTACATTCCTTTTTGTAGGGGAAACCACTGTTTTATCCAGTGTGCTTTGCCTCTCGGCTACAGAGAACATCACAACAAGCAAGGTTCTATTTTCCCTTTTTAAAGGCGGCACATCCTTTTTACTTAGATTATTTTCTGGAAAAGCTTCATACCGTGTGTGTGTGTGTGTGTGTGTGTGTGTGTATATATATATATATATATATATATATATATATATATATATGAAGAACAGTATTGGGAAATTGTAAGACAAAGTGGAAAAGTTTACTTGTGACATGTTTTGTCCTCTAGGACTTCAAACTTAGCAACTACACATACACACGAAAGAGGGGTGGTGGGAATTTTAGTATTTTTTTTTTTTAAATCAGCCTAATTCATTTAAAGTCCTTCTTTCCATCACTTTTGTAAGTAGGCATTCTGTACTGTGATATTAAATCTACCAGAAATGGTGAAATGTTGTCAGAGTCAGGACGCAAATTTACTGTAGATGACCTTGCAATTAAGTCACTCTCTAGATATTTACATTGCAGTGAATTATTTTCTCCTTTGATCAAATTAGCATTTCTTTATGCAAAAATTGCTTAAGTGAATCTGCCTAGAATTATCTCCAATTCTAGCAAAGTTATTTAACCGCTGCTTAAAGGAGAAATCTTCTCCAAGCATGTGGAAGCAACAAATAACCACCTCCCAGTATTATAAGCCTATTAGTCTCCTCAGTTTTTTTTAGGCCTAAATGAACAACGTTATCAAGCACCTAGATAGTTACAACCTCTTGTGCGACAAGCAGACAAAAAGTGTGAGAGAGAGATAGAGAGATAGATATAGAGGGGGTATATATATATATATATATATATATATATATATATATATATATATATATTTTTTTTTTTTAAATTTCATATATATATTTTTTTTTGAAGTGTTATATCTTTTGAATTATTTTTTTATTTATAAAATTTCAATTTGATCTTTCTAAGACAATATTTGAAGTGTTATATCCTTTTTGTTCTTATTGAAGGCAAATGTGGATTTTATTTTGTTAATATTTTTAAAACAAAAAAGTAAAATTTTGCAGAAATTTAAGAAATGCTCAAAAATATCATTAACTGAAAAGAAAAAATTATAGAGAATGCTAAGTGACATAATTTAATGTCTCAAACAAAAGTGAGTAAATCTTTGGAAGCCAAACCCAGGACTGTTTTTTGAAAGTTCTTTTAGAGTTAGGTCTGCCATTTTTAATTCTTGTTTACTCTCTGACAAACAATATGGCTTCCGTTTTGCCATGGCTACCACTGATGTGCTAATGGTCATCAATGAATATGTATATCAAGATCTCAATAATGGCGAAGCTCGAGCTGTGGCTCTTGATATCTAAGACATTTGATAGGGTTTGGCATGCTGGTCTTCTATGTAAACTCTAGTGCTACAGTATTACAGGACGATTGTTTGATTTAATCCAATTGTTCCTATCAATTGAATGGGATTGCTTCCTGATCTTTTCACACAAATATGAATGTCCCTCAAGACTGTATCCTGGGTCCTATGCTGTTTCTGATCTTCATTAATGATCTTCCTGAGTTCATCAATTCCCAAGTCGGAATTTATGCAGATGACACTACCATTTTTTCTTGTTCATTAGTTTGATAAAGGTAACACTGCTCTTGAAAAGGACCTCTAATCAGTGGTTGTCAGAAATGGCTTGTAAATTTTAATAAAAAAAAAAAAAAAAAAAGCTCTAAACCATCATAGAGAAACCACCACCATCAGCATGGACACCTGAAAAAACACACTGTGCCATTTGGATCACACTGTGCCATTTGGCTATCAACACACTGTGCCATTTACTTAAACACACTGTGGGCTAGACACCTGAGAGAAACTGTGCCTTTTGGCTAACACCTGAGAGTAACACACTTTTTTTGGCTAACACCTAACAAAAAAAAAAAAAAAAAAAAAACACACTGTGCCATTTGGCTAGACACCTGGAGATTAACACACTGTGCCATTTGGCTAGACACCTGGAGAGTAACACACTTGCATTTGGCCTGACACCTGGAGAGTAACCACCATCAGCACCTGGACACCTGACAGACACCTGGAGAGTAACACACTGTGCCTTTTGGCTAGACACCTGGAGAGTAACACACTGTGCCTTTTGGCTAGACACCTGGAGAGTAACACACTGTGCCTTTTGGCTAGACACCTGGAGAGTAACACACTTTTTGGCAATTGAGAGTAACACACTGTGCCTTTGGCTAACACCTGACACACTGTGCGTTTTGGCCTCACATTTTCAAAAGTCATTTTTGCTGCATCTACTTACAAGGAAAGTGGGGTCACTGTGGTGCCAGAGGGTTTTTCTTGTCAGAGTCAACAACACAAGATATGCAGATGACACAGTACTGATAGCAGACACAGAAAAGAAATTACAAAATGTCCTACAGAAGGTAGTGATGGAGAGTGTGAAGAAGGGACAAAGCATAAACTACAAGGAAACAGAATGCATGGTGATAAGTAAAGGGATGAGCCAGAAATGCGATTTGCAGGTCGGGATATCTGGGAAGCCTAATGACAGAGGACGGTAAATGCGAGACAGATCCATAGACATATTGGGATGGCCAAGGATGCATTCCAAAAGCTGGGCAGAGTATTGCGAGACAGGAGGATTTGTTTGGTAATGAAGAAAAGATACTGATCCGTTATGTGACATCTGTCCTTCTTTATGGCAACAAATGTTGGATGATTTCCTCAAAGATGAAGAAGAGACTCAAGGTGACGGAGATGTGGTTCTACAGAAGGATGCTAAGGATATCATGGACTGAGCATGTGAGCAACAGTGAGGTTGTGGAGAGGATTCACACAAGGATGAGGTTTATAATTAACATTAGGAAGAGGCAGCTGAAGTTCCTGGAACACATAATGAGGAAGGAGGGCCTGGAGAATCTGATACACATGGGTCGAATAGAGGGAAAGAGAGACAAGGGAAAACAATGCATGACATAGCAGCTTAAAGGTACCTAGCCTAACCAAGACATCCCTCAAAAGTAATTTGGTGTTTGGTTAGATTTTGGGACATTGGTTGGGCTAAGAACTTTTCAGTATGCCATGATACATGCAGGAAGACAATAACATACATGCACATACTCATAGCTACATAGACAAAATATCTAGCATATTTGCATACATACACACACACACAAAATGACAAATACATACATGCAATCAGTATAATTAAAATATTGCATTCATTTTTCTGTCTGTAAAGCATTTCATTTAGTGTGACAGATAACAACTCTCAAACTCTCAAATGACAGTAACCTTTTTCACTTAAACCATTCTCGTCTTCATTTGCCATATCGGCAAAAGACATCTGTTTCTTGGAGGCATAAATTCATTTGCTCACCACCTTTATGCTTGAAAAAGAAAAAATAATAAAAGAAAAAAATTTGTTAAAATTCACACAGACTGAAGTGGCTGTCTTCACTGCCACAGCCAATTTAGTTTATCACCTTTAGACATCCTTAGATCAGTTATTTCCAACAGGACCTATGATGTTCTACAGAGACCCTGTTATCTTGGAATTTTTAAATGCCAAGCTCTGAACTGTGGATGGTGCTGGGAATGTCATGCCAGACTCTAGTCTTGCATGGCATCGAATTCAGCAAGAAGAATTTCTTAGCACTTCCTATCACGTCATCATGTGTCAATATTTAACAAGCTTAGTCTGGTATAGGGCCAGAAAGATGAGAGCATTCAGTGAAGATCAGACTAATGATGCTGATAGTTTTCAAGAGCAACTTGCTGTTAATCTTAAAAAAAAAATAAAAACAAAAAAAAAGAAAAACAAAAAAAAAATAAAAACAAAAAAAAATGAAAAACAAAAAAAAATAAAAACAAAAAAAAAAAAACAAAAAAAAAAAAAAAAAAAAAAAAAAAAAAAAAAAAAAAAAAAAAAAAAAAAAAAAAAAAAAAAAATAAAAACAAAAAAAAATAAAAACAAAAAAAAATAAAAACAAAAAAAAATAAAAACAAAAAAAAATAAAAACAAAAAAAAACGCTACGAGTTTGAACAAAATGAACCAGAGGGAAGAGTATGAATTTACCAGCTTGCCAAAGAAGTGAGATGGATGGAAGTTAATACGTAGGAGCTTAAGCCTTGATTCCTTTCTTTTGCAATGTACCATTTTTAGAACTGCTAGAAATCTGACCACTTTGACCAAGTCAACCAAATACAGTTCTGGGATTTCTACCTGTTTTCCTCTTGCAATTTTTACCAATTCTTCTTTCCTTCAATAGCAATCTGATTCTGCTTGGTACCCAGAAAGGAGAGAAAGAGAAGAAAAAAAAAAAAAAAAAGAAAAAAAGGACTCCCATTACCTGGGGGATTTATATAAACAAATTCCCCACCTCTCGCCAATGCTTTTGTCCCTGTCCATAAAAACACACTCCTCATTCACGCGCTTTCTCTGAAGGTGCTTAGGTAAGCAAAATTTCCTCATTTGCTCATTCATTCAAAACATAATTTATTGAGATTGATCCTCACCAAGTGGCACACTTAAACTCATTAAAGTTGTAAAGGCCTTTTAGAAGTTTGTTATCCATTGATTCATGTGGCATCCAAAGGCTTAAGAGTCACTCAAAGTAGAGGCTTATTCATAAAACGGTTATGATGAATAAGGTGTGTGATATGAATGTAAGAGTTGGCAGTAGGAAGTTAAGTTTTTAAAAGAAAGAGAAGAATAGCTAATGATTAACCCTTGATTTGAAGAGATTAAGGTTATGTTCAGGAAAGCATCCACGTGGGAGTCTGTTCCACAAAGAATTTCTGGGGGGGGGAGGAAGTAGTCTGTGTGGAACTTTCTCCTTAGAACAAGAATAAAGAGGGAAATGAGGATGATTCAACTCTGTGGAAGTAGCACAACATGCCATTGCTGTAAAGGTCTGAACTGGTAGAACTAAAGACAAGTGCTCGTCTGCATATTTGCCATAGACACTAGCAGAAGAGTAATGATAGGTTTGCAATGTGGCATCTGTGGGGAAAGTTATCCTACACAAGACCCCATGAATGATTTTAAACTATCAAGATGGGAAAGTAGGGATTGTGTAGCTCCAGTCCAGATATCACTGTAATATATCTTTGTTGCTTTGCTCTGACTTTTGCTAAGTGTAAGCATTCTGAAAGCAAAGGAAATATTTGTCACAGATTAATTCCACAACACAGACAACAAATCTCTGTAAGTTCAGGCTCAAATATCGGGGACAGAAAGAAATGCCAAAAACTTGATTCGCAGGTACTATCTTACAAATCCCAATGCACGTAACCAGTCAGAAAAATAACTCACTCTCTGACAAATGTGGTAGCCAAAATACATCAATTTTCTCTCGATTTGAGAACACCAACTGCTTTTATCGGCCGAGCATTTTTTCCTTTGTCGACAACTGGGAGAGGACGCCAAATTTTTGCATATCAAAATAATTTTATAGCGACTCCTGTGATGGACTTGTTTTTAATCTAAATATTCTGTATTCAGCATGTCATGCAGAATACATGCCCTTTTTTTTTTGGTAAGTAATTTTCTTTTCTGTCATACGATACACGCACCGCGCTGTCACTTGGTTTGACAAGGTAAGTCACTGTTTTCTTTGCTATGCAAAGTCAGAATATAGCAAGTGGACTAAGGTACTTTCTTGAGCAAAACAAGGAACTGACCATTTTCCAGTGTCTTCAGCAATGGATCATATGTATTCTGTTGTGGCATTCCCCTGATTGGTTGAGCTGGCTCCATCAAACAAACCCACTGCATATGAACAAAAGCTGCCCTAATATAGCAGAAGTTATATTCATTCAGACGTTCAAATTTGTAGTATTTCTAGTGGGAATTTGGATTCACAATCGGTCCAGCAGCTATATGTATACACATTTTAGAATAGTGCAATCTGGTTTGAATTCAGAGTTTCCTTTTGCTAGAATGGTTGCCATCCAAGGAACCCAGTTTGTTCTGATATTTTACCCATAGCTGGGTGGAAAAGAGATGGATTTTTACCTTTCCCTAGGGTACTAGCATGTAAGTAAATGTAACCAACATAAGCGGAATCTGAACTTAGCTCTTTGATTTCTCAGTCTGGGTTTC
Organism: Acanthosepion pharaonis; assembly: GCA_903632075.3. NCBI lineage: Eukaryota > Metazoa > Mollusca > Cephalopoda > Sepiida > Sepiidae > Acanthosepion > Acanthosepion pharaonis. The sequence continues at coordinate 689,253 of CAHIKZ030000419.1, read as the reverse complement.
TTACCATTACTCCATCACGATCATATGTACGAGTTGAACTTGTGGTCTGAGGGTGAACTAAATCCCAAAACATCCTCAAAGTCTCCATGGGAATGCAACCATTCCTCATGAACAGAGAAACCTCAAGGTCTGCTTGGTGATGATGGTATGTTACGAGATTGGTTTTGAAGATAGCCAATCAGTTTCTTCTCACTTATCTGGGTTTCTTTTTTCATCTTGTATTAATTTGTTCATGTCCCATTAATGTTTTCTTGTGTCAGGTAAGGTTCATTCTTTACCTCTACTGGTTCAGACTTTTACAGCTAGGACTTGGAATTGAACCAGCCTTATTCCTGTTGTATTTCATTTGAAAGGAGAAAGCTCCACCCAGATTTTTCACCCTGCCAGAACTGCTGGTTTATAGAACAAACACCCATGTAGATGCTTCCTCAAATGCTACACTCATAACCTCTTCAAGTAAAAGGTTGATCACTATCAATCCTCCTTATAAATCACTTCCTTGACCTCCTCTTACTTTTATATCACACACCTCATTCAGTAACCATCTACCATGAGTGGCTCTCTAGCCTTGTATCATTATATATATATATATATATATATATTACACACACTTGCCTGGATTTATTTTTAGTTTATCGCCTACTTAGCATATTGAGCACTCTATGTTTTAGTCTTTCTACTGTTTGTAGTTTTTTTTTTTCTTCTTCTTTGGACTAAGGACTTAAAGCACTTGACGATTTGTTTTGTCTTGTTCTGAGGTTTTTAGTTCTTTCTTTTTTTTTATTTCCAATTTTCCTCAGGTACCGATTTGTCCTGACATATCCGCAAGTTGAGCTATCTGAGGTTTTCCAAATGAGTACTATATATATATATATATATATATATATATAAAATATAATAAATAAAAGAAAGAACAGTAAGATATAAATCCAGTGTTCTTATGGATATTTTATTTTTTTACAAAATAGTGCTCAATGTAAATTTACAGAGCATTATTATAAATTGATTTATTTAAAATATGTTTTTTAAGCACACAGTTCTAACCATGTTTCAAAAAATGGAAGCTAAAAGCTACGAATTTAATTTAATTACAGAATTAAATTCATAGCTTTTAGCTTCCATTTTTGAAACATGGTTAGAACTGTGTAGCGAAAAAAACAACATATTTTAAATAAATCAATTTATAATATATATATATATATATATATATATATATGCTTTTAGCATTTTGTCATCACCCCATGCCCTGCAAGATCACCAGTTTTTGGCCATAAACAAGTTAACATTTGTTTCCCTTACTGATAAACACATGCGTGCTACACAAAATTTCCCACTTAATTGTAGGATCTGGTTTGCTTATATATCTCAGTAAGGGAAACAAATGTTACCTTGTTTATGGCCAAAAAACTGGCAATCTTGCAGGGCCTGGTGTGATGACAAAATGCTAAACAGGAAGCAAAAGTTTCTGTCTGTCTGCAGGCATATAAATAAAAATTTTGATTAACAACATTGGTGTGGGATAATATTAAAGACTTTATCCACCTGCTTCTTTTTCTAAATACATATGTCCAGACCTCCTGGGTAGGCATTCCTTCTGTGGTGGCATGGGAAACAAGGTCCGTCTTCCACCAGCCTCTGCTTGTTGCTCCTGTCCCACAATATATATATATATATATATATATATATATATATATAAAACCATGTAATGGCCTCGTATTTCAGAATTGAATTTCCTGTTCATTTCAACTGTCTGATGATTATGTGACTGCCCACAAATAAAGTGTACATGCACATGAAACTTCAAGTCAGAGGAAAACAGCAAAATATATATATATATTATGCATGTGTGAGAGATTTGTTCTGAAGAGAGTGTTCAAAATATTATGTCTTATACTAAAGTTGGTCTAAAACAACAGTATATGAACAGACACCAAGGTCAACACAAAGCAGCAACAGTATTTCATGCTGAAATGCAATCTTCAGGCTAAAAGTGTCCACTTTTATATTTACATGTGCTCAATCTCCGATACTGATCACTAATATATATGGTGAACTTGCCTATCGTGAATTAGAAATGAGGGTCATTATTGGATGGTGCCTTTTGTTTTACACTTATACATGTTAGCGAAGAAAATCAGGTAGGGGAAAGACATTTTTCATTTGTGCTTTCTTAAGTGTGATATTTTTCCAGCCTTGGTGCAGGTGACAAAGCCACACTGACAGATGAAATCTGTTAAAGCAGGATTTTGAGGGTGTCTCTGCTTCAGAGCTTGATGAAGCTGATCACAGTGCTTCAGTCTACTGTCTTCAAAACCCTTTAACTTAATGAAACATGTTTTACGCCACTCCTTTCGGTTTGATGCTTGTGCATTCCAGGTTTTCAGATCAAAGTTGAGACGTTTCAAGTTGTCTTTCAATTTGTCTTTGTAGCATAAGAGTGGACGTCCAACTGAATGCTTGGAGTTTGGTAGTTGTCCATACAACACCTTCTTGGAAGCCTATGCTGATCCATTCTCACAACATGACCAGCCCACCTAAGTTGTATCTTTGCTAGAATGGTTTCAGTGCCTGTGATGTTGTTAGATTTCTTCAGTATTGCACTATTCTTGACCCTGTCATCCCATTTTATATCACATATAGCATGAAGACAGCGCATGTGAAAGGCGTCAAATCAATTTATGTGCTTATTGTAGAGAGTCCAAGTTTCAGCACAATAGAAAAGGATTGAGAGAACGACTGATCTGTATATGCTGATCTTTAGTCTGAGAGACATGTCTCTAGTGTTCCATAACATATATTTAAGTTACTAAGATATATATAAGTAAAGTAAACATGTTATGGAAAACTGAAGACACCATTACTTCATAAGACACCAGAAATGTTGGAATAAAATAGCTATTTTTGTAGTGATTTTATAACGTTATAATTTTCAAATATATATATATATATATATATATATATATATATTACTTAATATTGATTAAATTTATTTGATCAAGTATCATCTTTGTGGCTTTGGTCAAAACCATTCCATAAATGATATGCACTCTGAGTTTCTACTCTTGTTTGAATTTTGGCAGGAAATATTCTGTCTGTGAATTATTCTTAGAAAAATTGAAATGTCAACATTTCAGGCTTAATTGAAATTCCCAGGTTAGCATGAAGCTGATATTCAGATCTGAAATATGCCCAAAATTAGAAAGTGGCAAAATTCCTCACAAGAGAAAAAGGGAACACTTAAATCTCAAGGATTTCTCTATGCAACATTTAATATCTGAGGAAGACTAAGGAATGCTTATCTATGATTAATACATACATACCTGTCTATATTTCTGAGGTGACATATTAAGTACACTATTTACATTATTTGGACAATTGTCCTCATCTTTGTCGCCATATTTATAACAACTTTTCGGCTGAAGAAGGCCGTGGCGTACAACGACTGAAATGTAATAAATATGTCAACAAAGATGAGGACAATAGTCTGAATAATGTAAATAGTGTACATAATAACTCATCTCAGAAATATACACAGATACTGAAAGGCCGAAACATTATAATAAATATGGCGACAAAGATGAAGACAATAGTCCAAATAATGTAAATAGTGTACATAATACCTCATCTCAGAAATATAGACTGATACTGAAGGGCTGAAATAATAAATATGGTGATAAAGATGAGGACAATAGTCTGAATAATGTAAATAATATACATACATACATATATTAGTTATATCTCATTTTATGAGTTAATCTACATTTTAAGTTGAATTGAAAGTGCATAATGAAATTTGTTTTTTTTTTTTCAAAGACCAATAACAGATACAGTTTATCAAAGTGATGTCAGCCATTTTGATCACATGACTCAGCCATCTTGGCATATTGTGGAAGCAAACAAACATTGCTGATAATTTTACTTGCATTTTTTAAAAATTGGATTGAGTATAATCCACAAAGAAATCTATTATATAAATAGTAACGGATGACAAAAGAATTGTAAGATCAAAGATAACAATGCATAAAGAATGCCTCAGGTTATGTCTGAATTGTAAAATTATTTTTAAAAGATATTGTCTGTAATTTTTAAATAAGTAATTATTTCAAGATTTGTTTGTTGTTGTTTTTGCTATAAAGCATTTTATTTGATCCATTATCGAGCTTTTTCATGTGTACAATCTGTATGGAAAGAGTGGCAGGGTGGAGGGGGTCTTTTTATTTTCAGGTTGTGTCTCCAAGTGCTCTAAAATAGAAGAAAGAAAAAATAAAGATAAAAATATGTTGCTTTTTATGGATTGTCTACCTGAAGAAGATTTTAGAACAGTTGAAATACTGCAGGAACAATGAAAGTAATGAGGTCTAAAACAATTCCTAAAATTATATTCTTTTTCTTTTAACCAAATAGGGAGGTAGACGGGGTTTTTTTTTCCAACCAAATAGGGAGGTAGACGGGGTTTTTTTTTCAACCAAATAGGGAGGTAGACGGGGTTTTTTTTTCAACCAAATAGGGAGGTAGACGGGTGTTTTAAACATATAGGGAGGTAGACGGGTGTTTTAAACATATAGGGAGGTAGACGGGTGTTTTAAACATATAGGGAGGTAGACGGGTGTTTTTTTAACATCTTAGAGTTTGTAAGAATCATTTAAAAAGTGTATTGTGTATTTGGATCATTGCAGAAAATTTCTAAAGAAAGTAAAATTTTTACCTAAATATATTTTTGTGAAATACATATGTTTGATGCTTTGCAACACATTAGTGATTTTTTTTTTTTTTAGCTGAGGTTCATTAGGGGTTTTGGGTCTTAACATTATACCTTATCTCCATGGTGACCAAACCGATACTGATCGAGTATTGACTTGTGTACCATCAATCAGCTACAACATTCCTCATTTTTAATCACACACACTGAATTCTCTTGGCTATTTATTGTCCAATCATGGATAATTTCCAGTTCACCAGCAATCTACAGTCTTCTATAAAAAAGGAAGCAAACATAACAGGTTCCATCTGGTAAGGAATATGGCAATGCACTTGGCTTCAAGTGGTAAGTAATGATTTTGTTTCCTCTCACGATGATATATATATATGCACACCCATATGAAACCAAATTCTACTCGCTCTTATTTAAATTCATGTTAAGAAAAAAACAAAGACTATCTTCATGTGCCCTGTGTGTGTGTGTGTTTTTTGTGTTCATCTGAAAATTAAATTTTTTTTTAATTGCAAGGTTTAGTGTTCTTCACTTCACAAGAAAAAAAAAAAAAAATTTATTTTCAGATGAACATAATTTTTTCTTAGAAAAATTAACACAATTTTGTCTACGAAAAAACAGGACCCTGATGATGACATTATACTAATGTCAAAAGTACTTTAGAAAAAAAACGAATATGCATCAACATGGCAATTTTCTTTCTTCCTTTAATAAGGATACTAAGAAACTTATTTGTCAATGAGAGGATCCTATTAAGAATAAGTAGACAGAACTTGTTTAAATTATTTAATGAGACATGTCTTAATGAAAACATGCTACCAAAATATATGCTCTGTCATTATATATATATACTCTGTCATTATATATATATATATATATGTTTGTCATTATGTATATATATATATATATATATATATATATGTCATTATGTATATATATATATATATATATATATATATATGCTCTTGTCATTATGTATATATATATATATATATATATATATATGCTCTGTCATTATGTATATATATATATATATATATATATATATATCTGTCATTATGTATATATATATATATATATATATATATATATATATATGTCATTATGTATATATATATATATATATATATATATATATATATGCTATATATATATATATATATATATGCTCTGTCATGTATATATATATATATATATATATATATATGCTCTGTCATTATGTATATATATATATATATATATATATTATATATATATATATATATATATATATGTCATTATGTATATATATATATATATATATATGTATATATATATATATATGCTCTGTCATTATATATATATATATATATGCTCTGTCATTATGTATATATATATATATATATATATATCATGTATATATATATATATATATATATATATATATATGTCATTCTATATATATATATATATATATGTAGAATGATGGAAAATAGTGTATAATATATATTTTAAAATAAAAAATCTGCATTTCAACCAAAAACATTTGTGGTTTATCTTCTTTATAAAAGATAATATATATATATATATATATATATATATATATATATATATATATATATATATATATATAAGATACATCTCAAGATTAGTTTAAATTATTTTGTTTTTGTTATATCTTGTTTTTCTTAGAAAAATGATGAACACAATTTTGTCTAAGACAAAATTGTTATGTTCATCTGAAAAATTCAATTTTTTTCTTGTGAAGTGAAAAACACTAAACCTATGAACAAGTTTAGCATTTTTCACAAGTAAAAAAAAATAATGTGTATATATACATATATATATACACACACACACTACATTTCAAAAGTTTGAGGAAATCCCCTGGTAATTTTTAAATTATTTAAAAGTAATTCTTTGTACTTTAAGTAAGAGAAAATTATTATACATAAAAAAAAAAAAAAAAAAATAATAAAAAATAAATAAAAAAAAAAATAAAAAAAAATAAATAAAATAAAAATAATAAAAAAATAAATAAAAATAAAAATAATAAAAAAAAATAAAATAAAAAAAATAAAAAAAATAAATAAAATAAAAATAATAAAAAAAATAAATAAAATAAAAATAATAAAAAAAATAAATAAAATAAAAATAATAATAAAAATAAATAAAATAAAAATAATAAAAAAAAATAAATAAAATAAAAATAATAAAAAAAAAAAATAAAATAAAAATAATAAAAAAAATAAATAAAATAAAAATAATAAAAAAAAATGATGATTAAATTTTGCTCTCATCAAAATATCCTCCTTTAGCCTTAATTACTGCAGCATAAATGCTTGGTATTTGCTTCTCAAAGTATCAGTTTGATAATTGATTCCATTTTTTTTTTTTTTTCTCTCAATGAGCTCCTTTTCATTTTTTTTTTTTTGTTCAAATTCCTCTCCTGATTATTCTGGGGCTTCCCTTCAAACCTTTGAACTGTAGTGTACAAAACCTCATAACCCTGTTAAGATCTTAGCCACAGATCACCTGTATGTAACAATGGTTCAGGGGTACCCTAATTCTGTCCCCTAGTCAAGACACCATTGTCAGGTTGAGTTTTAGGTCATAACCAAGACTGACTTACCTAAATATAAAATAACTACAGAAATATCAAGCTTGTATCACTGGAAATGATTTTTATTTGGATGTTTAACTCCCTTAAGTCAGTGGAATGTTTGTAAAGGCAAAACTTTAAAGAAGCCCATATAAAGTAAGATTTGGTGAAATGAATGAATTAGATTGAACACATTATTCTATTAATTAATCAGTTGCAGACAAAATAAAGACGTCATTTTAATGAAAATTATTAAGATACAATACCCTTGCTGCGTGGACATCAACTTCAAATAAAATTTTAATCAACTTATAATTGAATGAAAAAGCTAAAAATTACAGAGTATTTAAAACAAATTATTAATCTGCAAAGTTTCAACTTTTAAGCATGTCTAATTATCAGTATATACTCTTCAAGTAATATACTTCAATTGAGCCAAGCATTTTTCTGTTAAAATAGTCATGTGAATTGTCTACCACTAAGTATAAATAAATAGACAACATAGCAAGTAGTCAAGTAGAGCCAATGTGATAATACAAGTAGCAGCTACATGTAACAGTGCAAGATGAAGTCATTAATAGATCTTTCTGTGCATTATCTATGAGAGAGAGAGAGGGAGAGAGAGAAAATGTAAAGGACCTCAAAAATATCAAGAATATGACAAAATTAACCTCTGATGCCCATAGCTTTTCTATTGTGGGGATGATGAATATTGATATGAGGCCAAATTTTCATCCTTCCAATTGTCCACAATAGAAATGAAAAAAAATTTGTTGACTAATATCTGTTTTATGGCAATGTTGATAAGAGCTTTCTATTCTCTTTGGAGATTATATATATATATATATATATATATATATATATATATATATATATATATATATATATATATATAAGTATATGATTAGTGTATATGGAATGAATTCCAATAACCAACAATTACTATTCTTAAAAGAGTGCTCAATACAGACTAGAGCAGATATAATTATTTATTTAAAAAAAATAAAAAAATTATATATATATATATATATATATATATATATATATATAATAAATATATATATATATATAAAATAAATAATCCTTAAATATGTTTATGATTTTTTCCATGGTACAAAATTTTATAAGATCAGATATATTAAAAAGCAATTCATATACATATAATGAATTGTTTTTTAATATTTCTGCTTTATTAAATTTTTGTACCCTGAAAAATACTTTTAAACATATTTAAGAGTACTATATATATATATATATATATATATATATATATATATATATATATATATATATAGGTAATATCAATCAGCTAAGTGACAAATTTTTTACTCATAACTCACACACACCAAATCTTACTAAGTGCTTTAAAGTTTTCTCAATTTTTCTAGGTCCACATTTTTGGTAAGCATTTTACTCAAGACAAGGCAATAAAGCCACTAAGACACAAGGGGTTACTGAATGTGAGCGAATATGAGGAAAGAAAACAACATTAAGGAGAGAGGATAAGAGAACAGAAATGAAGTCAGAAGATGACAATTGACATTGCATTTAAATTTTTGAAGATCAAAAGTGACTGGAAAGCCTGAAGTCAGAAGACAGTTCCACAAGTGAGAAGTGTGAGAAAAACTGTTATCATAAAACTTATAGTTACATCTAGTCGTTTCAATTGTAAAATAAGAACTTGCTGCTAATCTAGTCTTATTCACCTTTGTGTTGCTTGTTCATTTCTTTCAGGATATGTGTCTACCAGACCCAGGGATTAAACTCACAACTGCTAGTGAACTTGATTTATCTTAAACACTTTCATCAACATGGTATCTAGTAGAATATCAAAATATACACTAAGCACATTTTTATGTTTAGACTTTGTTGAAAGCACCAATCTTTGGCCAGGTCTGATAGTGCTTTTAAGACAATCCTGGTTGACAAATTTAAATGAGCCAAGAAATAGATGATTCGTTTGATTGGATATGGGTCTTATGAATTCCTTTGAGAGAAAGTTAGGAGTGTCAATTCATGGGGCGGGTTACCGAGTAACAAATGATGATTATTGCCTTTATTTTACACAAGTTCCAGTGATTTAACACATTTCAACTTTTATTGCCTATCCCAAAATAAACAATTAATCTGTAGTTTTTGTAGTGAGTGGCAAAAGAGGAGGGGGGTGGCAGACATCCCTTAGCTCAAGTGCTAACCACTCCCTTTACTTTCCTTATACTTACTTAAAATTGGTTAGCTGGCTTCATATTCTAATCACATTTTTAAAACAGCCTCAAATTAAAGAGTAATAAAATATATAAAAATAAATGTAATTCAATAATTTAAAATGATCTCCCTGTCATTATTTCCATTCAAATGTTTTGCTTAACCTTTAGCAATCTGATTTATTCACATTTATTCACTTCCCCTTTCACTGTCATTTTTTCTAAGCTCCTCAATTGCATTAGCCTCATTGTCAATTTTAGTCAAGATTGTTTTATGTTTACATAGCAGGATATGACAACACAACCATGAAACTCAAACATGCTATTGTTTCATGATCAGAGTTGTCTAAAGTGGTAGGAAAATATTTTGTTCAGTAAACAAGGTTGATTACAAAGTGCTAAAAAGGTTAAAATAAAATATGCTTGTCTATAAATCAACGGCATAAAAATCAACAGAAGACAGTTTTTTTGTAATATATTTAGTAAATAATATGACGTCAAGTTGAGGAGTGAGGGAGGGGCGACGGAATGTCTGTTTTTAAAAATAAAGATATGAAAATTTAAAACTACAATATGACAACATTCACATTATGGGCAAAAAAAAAGTCAATACATGTTGGTTATATTTTTTCTGCTTATTTGTCAGTTTGTTTAAAGTTATTTTCAGAGATTTTTAATGGCAAAAAGACAGAATTAAAATAAAAATCCCCCTCCTCCCCAAAAAAACAAAAAAAAAACAAAACAAAACAAAACTCCAAAAAACTTATGGACATTGACAAAGAGAAAACTGAAAAGAATTTATTGAAATGCTGGCAGTTCAAGTTTTGTTCACTTTAGTCAGGCATAAATTAATTTTAAACATAAAAATAAAATTGACAAACAAGAATTAGTAAAACAAAACTGAATATATGTGTGTATATTTCTGATATGAGGTATTGTAACTATTTACATTGTTCAGACTGTTGTCCTCATATTTATTGCCATATTTACAATGTTTCAACTGTTGTATACTCAAAACTTCTTCAGGTGATATATGTTGAAATTTCGACCCGAACCCTTTATTTAGTCCATGGTGGTAGATTGTTCTAATTCTACATGCCATGCCTTTTTTGAATATCTCAGTTTCAGTTAATTCCCTTTAGTAACTCAACTCTCCAAGTTTTTGTTCCCTCTGCTGTGTCCTTGAAGACACAAGGCACAGTGGATAAATGCATAAGTTAGATCCAGTGACAGGACCCAAACAGTGCGAGTTCAATACCTGGTTAAGGTGGTGGAGAACTTGGAGAGGGGAATTAACAGGAGATAACTGATAACTGACATCCATTAGACATGGCATATGGAACTAGAATAGTCTACTCCAGCGAGTGAAATAAAGGATTCATTTCGACATTCCAACCACCTGAAGAAGGCTGGAGCATACAGCAGGCAAAACGTTGTGACAAATATGGCAACAAAGATGAGGACAATAGTCTGAATAATGTAAATAGTGTACATAATACCTCATCTTAGAAATATAGAGAGATACATTTTTTTTTTTTGATATCTCAGTTTCAGTTAATTTCCTTTAGTAACTAAACTCTTCAAGTTTATTGTTCCCTCTACTGTGGCCAGGGATTGAACTCACAACTATCTGGGTCTAGTCACTTTTTGGATTGCTCAACCAACACTTTTTCCAGATGGCTCAGTGGATAAAAATGTAAATTTAAAAGTGGATAAAATGCAGCTTGGTCAACAAACCCTGAAGGTTTCCTTATAAGGAAATGGCTAATATTTCTATTACTGATCACTCTCTGTTGAAAAATCAGCAAGGAGGGAGTTTTAAAAAATAAATAAATAAATTAAATTAAATAAAATAAAAATTCTAACATCTGGTCAGATATTGAGAAGCAGGACTTTTCAATACCCACATTTACCAAACAACTCAATGCAAAACTCAAATGCATATGCAGTTAGCTTTCTTTATACAAAGTGGGGTAGAAATACCTCCCATTTAATGGTATAACATTAGCTAGATGAAGACACCCTTGCTAGTAAAGTCTTACCATTATATGGAAAGTATTTCTGGCAAACCCTGTAGATACATGATGAAAAATTACAGTGGACCGTTGAATTATAGATAAAGAAAAAGGATCTTTGAAACATTAAATCATATAACATTCTGATTACGTCATCTCAAGGCATTGGTCTGTAAATAATTGAACGATCTTAACATTTATCCTGGGTAAAACCAAATAGTCTTATAAGCTTTTTTTTTCTGTAAGAATAGATTGAGACTGTGACATGCAGAAAAGATGTAAGCAATGGCAACATTTTTTTTAATTTTTTTCTCTGTAAACATAATGAAAAGTGCTGGGGGATGTTTTTCTTTACCTGGGGTTATTTAAAAACAAAATTGTTTTCTTCTGTTAAATCAGTGATGTAGTGTGAAAACGGCTTGAGGTTTAACACGGGGGATATCATAGAAAAGCAACGAGGTAACTTTTTTTTTTTTTTTTTGAAAAGCATTTGCAAATAGAATGAAGCCAGAAGTGGATCTGTTTACTGTGATTCAATAGATTTTTGTAGAAAAATGAGAGAAAAGACTTACACTTCCAACGGGCGATGGTAGGAGGATTTTTTTTTTTAAATAAAAATTTTAATTAGGTGTTCTGCTCAAAGCAAACAAAATTTCTTCTGCCTTATTGCCATTTATAAGAAAATAATAAGAATAAAATATTGGTGTTACAAATTTAACAAGTAATTTTAATGAGATGAATGATGCCCCCCTCTCAAACTGGTCAAGAATTTATTAAACAGACCCACTTCTGGCTTCATTCGATTTGCAAATGCTTTTCAAAAGTATTTTTCCATTTTAATCAACTCTTTGCTGTGCAGCATGTGATTCATATCAGAGATCTGAATCAAATTTAACATCAATAAGGAACCTAAAAAGAGTTGATTTGTGGTGACCTTAAAATATATTGGTATCACCCTAAGTTCGATTATCATTTACAAGCCATTATACCACCCACACATGCAAACTTACAGCACCTGGCATTCTCAAATGGTCACCCATCTAGATACTGACCAGAGTTGACTTTGCTTAACTCTAGTGATCATACAGGAACTGGTGTCTCAAGATCATGTAGCTGTAAGCCAAGAGATACCAGCCTTAAAGATTTTGGTAACCTTTTTTTTTTTCAAGAGGAATTTCTGGTTATATGAGTGGGCCAAACTGATTTGCACGCTTCACAGACAATTCACTAGAATGGTCTTGTATAAAGAGCAGGATGACTATATATGAAAGGAGAAAAACATTCAAGGATTATAGTATTTTTTGGATGTCTTCTGCATATGGGGTGAATCATATTGGAGGCACTGATCAAATCACTCTTTAGTCATCAATTACAAGTCAAACCTGTTATTACTATAATTTTTTTTCATTTTGTCAATTCTTTGGATGTGTATGACAGGGTGTACAAAACAACCAATTTTAGACCATTTTAACACTCATGAAGAACAATTACTGACAGAAATGATCAATTCATTTTTTATGGTTTATCAACCCTTTGGGCAATAACATCTTACATCACGATATATGCATTGCCCCATTTTCAAAAATTTAATAGAATTTTCAAATATGCTTAAAATTATTCTCACGCTATCTTCTGTTAATTGTACATTAAAGTTTAGTTTGATTGATTTATTTTTTATGGTTTATCAACCCATTGCATGATATTTAACCCAAGAAAATATTTTTAGAATTTTGTTCGGAGATAATGATTTAGATCCTGACTAGGGCTGTTTTTTTTTTTTCCTTTCTTTTTTTTTTTTTTTAATAGCCAACAAAAATTTGCACTATACATCTTTGAAATAATGACCAAGAAATCTCATTTTTTATATTGTCAAGTGACAGGCTCCAATCTGAAGAGCCTTGCTTTAAAGGGGGAATTAGTGAAATATTACTTGATGATAACTACCAAATAAATATAAGATGTTCAAGAATGGATAGTGGAACACAGCAATATTTAGAAACTATACCCACCAATTGAGCAGAAACAATGTCCAATCTGACCCTGTAGAGTTTGTGCAAAAGAAAAAATATAGTGAGAAACATGATATTTTTGTGTTGTTTGAGAAGACAAACCATGTCACTGTATTGTTGATTATATCAGAAATCACTATTTGAGTGCACAGTTTAGATACTGGACACATCTGTTGCTTTTCAAATACCTCATTTAGGTGTTATATTTTCAATAAATTTATCCTGTGAAAAGGTTTGTTTTTAGTTGTCAATAATGGATGGTGAAATTTAGAAAATATACCACCAACTGAGAAGAAACAACATCTCTCCCCGACAAAAAAAGATCACCATTGGAATGTTACGTCTACTTTAGATATTGGACATTTGTTTTTCAAATGCTGCATTTAGGCATTATATTTTCAATATATTTTTGTTGCCAAGACAATTGTTCATTTCTGTCTTAGGTGCCAATAATTTATATTAAAAACACCAAAAAACACATGGTTGTAGTTTTGATGGCAAAGACCACAAAAGTCAGTGTCATAATCAGTTATGTCATCGTTGGCAGTCAATGTATTAAAAAGCTTCTACCCCATTTGTCAGCATATGAGTAGGTCATAACAAAACACTGTTTCTTATATGATCAACTGATTAAGCAATGTTGAGCCTGATCAGTAATTAGATGGGTGACTACTTGGGACTATCAGGTACTGTAAGTTTGGATGTGTAGGTGGCAGCAGCAATGGATAATGGCTCAGAATGAGGAATTAGAAAAAAGGTAGGAATCCATATTCTTCCCCACATCTATGGGTTAAATAGCAGGGCAGACTGAATCCTATATATATCCTTGGTTGGCAAGCAGTTTACTACAGAAAGTAATGGCTGTCTACTGTGAGAATACTTCTAAAACAGTAATGAAAAGAAAAAAGAAATGAAAAGAAAAAAGAAATGAAAAGAAAAAAGAAATGAAAAGAAAAAAGAAATGAAAAGAAAAAAGAAATGAAAAGAAAAAAAAAAAAAAAAAGAAAGAAAAGAAAAAAGAAAAAAAGAAAAAAAAAAAAGAAAGAAAGAAAGAAAAAGAAAAAAGAAGGATCTATTTTCATTTCTCACATTTGCAAAATGAACATCAAGGAAATGAAGTTGTTTAGTTTGTTTTTTAATAAAAATTTTAAAAAATTGGATTTTACTGAAATGTCAAGTTTCATTTTTTTTTAAATTTTACAAGGCATCAATATAAAGGGAAAGAGCAGCACTAAGGTGTTTGGTCTCACCCTTTGCCTGTATCTTCTCATTTTCTCCCTTATCCCTTCCAATCTTTGAGATCCATACATGTTTTTATCTAAACATTATAACAGATGATTTTCGTTAGTGAACAATGAATGCACAAACATTTTTAATTGTATCCCTTTTTACTCAGTCTTTCTATAAACAGTTTTTATGCCCCTAGCTTTGCTTCTTATCTTGATATCTAACTAGAAAATCTCTCATTTGTTTTTGTATCGACTTCTTGCAATTACCTATGTTTTCTTTTAATTTTTCTGAAGCTTACTATTACATTAGGAATATTAAAACAGTGATATGCTAACAAGTAAGGCAATAAAGCTACTAAGATGCAAGTTAATGACTATTAGAGAATATGTGAAAAGAAAAAAAAACACTCTTAAAGAGAGAGAACAAGAATTAAGACAAGAGATAATGATTGACATCTGTGGCGGACATGAGACAGAACCTGGGACGAGCACAACTGGTCACGACTTGCCTTGTCCCCGCCAAAAAAGAGCCCGTATTTGCTTAGCATGTAAAGCTACTGCAGTTGAAATGAGGGAGAAAAAAGCACTTACCGCTCTGCCGTAATCCGTCCTCGGCCAGATAACGTAAAAGAATGAGGGGGGACTTGCATTGCATTTTTATGCAATAAAGATGCAATGCATTATGGACGTGGACGCAATGAATTATGGGATCACATGAAGACGCAAAGGGATTATGGGTATATGAACAACTATAAAAGCAGCTACTTTTTCCCCAGTGCGGCGAGTTCTTCGAGTGACGTTCACGGTTGGCGACAAGAACAGTCTGTTAGTGCGATTTTGAGACAGAACTCAAGGAGGAACGACTCAAGGTTGAAATACCAGCTGGGAGAGCTTGAATTTACTCGCTGGTTGCTGTTTTCTTTATTCGCCACAATGTCACATTTAAGTTTTAGAAAAATCAAAGTTGAACGGAAGCAAAAACCAGAAGAGAGTTCCTCTGGAGAGAAATGTGACGGAAGAAACTGTTAGCATAGAATGTTTGGTTAGATCTTGCAATATACTCAAATTCATAAATTCTAGCTACCATAGATGAAATTCTAGAACAATTACTGTGAAAGTATTTATAGAAAATACACAGGAAAACTATACTATAGCAATGGGTGACTGAGGCTGAGATGCCAGGTCAGGACCAATAACATTGCAGTTTCTTATTTAGATTTTATCAAGAATCTCTAAATATATAGCAGGAGCACCAGACCTAATATGGCAGCAATAGGCAAAGAAAGAATGAATTGTAGACTTATAAATATGAAAGAGATTCTGACTGCAACTTTAATATACCATGTTTGCTCAGGATGTTGGCAATCATGGCTCTCCACAATTTTTTGGTCCTTTTTAACTCTTAGTAAATTTAATCTTTTTGTTACCTCTCTTGTTAAGCTGTTCTGCAAACCATTTATAGAAGTTTGCTTGGTAGGTTAATATGCTACTCCCCTCTGGTCATCTTGTATTCAATAAGTCCTAAGGGTGAAGATTTTCTAAGCACTCTTTCTTCATTATGTTCGCTAGAAATTTCAACTTTTTCATGTTAAGTACAAGTGTCCTTTTCATTTCTATTTTCTCTAAAACTTCCTCATTGTTCACATGTTCACTATGCTATTCTCAGCATCGTTCTATAGAACCACATTCCAGTTGCCTCAAGTTTAGGATGGGAGGGATAGATATTGCATTGCTAATTTCTTTGTTTCTAATTAAATTTTCCTGATTAGCTTTTGGAAGGCATCTTTGGCTATCCCAATGCACCTTTTGGATTTCAGTATCGCACTTTCCTCTTTGTTAAAACACTTTGGGCGCAGATATTTAAATTTTTGTACTTGTTTAATTTTGGTCTCTCCAATTTGAATTGATGTTTAGTTCTTTCTTTTAGTTCTTTCTTCTTTCCTTCACTACATTCTTGTGAATTGAATTGCATTGAGCAAAAAACACAAAAAAAAACTTTTAAGAATATGGCAGCTAAAACCGATTTAAAACCATGAATAAAAAGATAATTTTCTGAATATTGTAAATAAGAAAGAATAAACATATTGTCTATCAAAAGTTAAAATCATTTTTAAAATTTACCATTGCTTCTTTATTGCTAATTTTATTCAATGATTTACTGATTTCACTGAATTCTCCTAAGGCCTTGGTGCCAGTTTCTAAACATTTGGGATTGTGGAGGGTTTCTTGCTGTTCTGTGATCTTGTAACAGTTTAGTATTCTTTGTTTCTAACAAAATTTAACTGTTTCTTAATACTTTGCTTAGCTTTTGGAAGACATCTTTGGCTATCCCAATGCACCTTTGGATTTCAGTATCGCACTTTCCATCCTCTGTTAAAACTTCGCAGATATTTAAATTTTTGATACTTGTTTAATCTTGGTCTCTCCAATTTGTAATTTGCATGTTGGGCTATTCCCTTTTGCTAGCAACCATGCGTTCCGTCTTTTTGCAATTGATGTTTAACCCTTTCCTTGTGCCTTCCATCATTACCTTCCATCCTGATAAAATACTTCCCAGATATTTAAATTGTTGTACCTGTCTCTTCCTGATGTTAAGTATAAGTTTCCTTTTTATTTCCAGATTCTCTAAAACTTTGTTCACATGGTCAGTCCATGGTATTCTCAGAATCCTTCTATAGAACCACATTTCTGTTGTTTCAAGTCTCTTTTTCATCTTTGAGGAGATTGTCTAGTATTTACTGCCAAGACTGATATGACAATACAATACCCTTTTTTTTTTTTTTTGTTGCTTCTTCTAATGAAATTTTCCTGTTTTTTAATACTTTGCTTAACTTTGGGAAAACATCTTTGACTATCCCAATGTACCTTCAGAGTTCAGTGTTGCCCTTTCTGCCTTTTTGTTAAAACACTTCCCAGATATTTAAATTGTTGTACTTGTTTGATTTTGCCATCCCCAATTTGTAATTTGCATGTTCGACTGTCCTCTTTGCTTACAATTACATATTGTGTCTTTTTGCAATTGATGTTTAGTCCTTTCTTCTCGATTTCCTTCTCTATCTTCTGTAGGGGTTCTAGTAGTTTACTTTGACCGACTCTGACCTATTTCAAAGTTTCATTTTTTTTAACTGGTACAGAGTCGACTTGTTTTTAATTTACTCATATCAAATAGCAATAAGTTGAACATTTTCTTTCTATATCATAAATTTTAAATCTTTTAATATCAGTTGTCTGTGTATCTCTTCGTTTCTAGTCCTTTCACTTTCTTCTTGCCATCAATCTGCCCTGTGAGTATCAAATTTTCCAGTCCCTCTTACCTCATTATGTGCACTCCCCTAGAAATTTCAACTGTCTCTGATGTTAAGTATAAGTTTCCATTTTATTCCCATTTTCTCTAAAACTTCATTACTCACATGTTCCGTCCATGGGATTCTCAGTATCCTTCTGTAAAACCACATTTCTGTTGCTCCAAGTCTCTTTTTCACCTGTCTGGAGATTGTCCAGTATTCACTGCCATATAGGAGGACTGATATTACATGATTGTTCAGTACTCTTTTCTTTTTTTTTTTGTTTCTAATGAATTTTTTTGGTTTCTTAATACTTTGCTTAGCTTTTGGAAGGCATCTTTCGCTATCAGAATGCACCTACCGATTTCAGTCTCTCACTTTCCGTCCTTTGTTAAAACACTTCCCAGATATTTAAATTGTTGTACTTGTTTGATTTTGCCATCCCCAATTTGTAATTTGTCTGTTGTGTTGTTTCTTTTGCTAACAACCATGCATTCTATCTTCTTGCAATTGATGTTTAGTTCTTTCTTCTCACTGTTTTCTGCAGGAGTTTTTGTAGTTTCTTTTCTATGTCTGCTATCAACACTCATCTGCATAGCTTAGGTTGCTGTGGGGAAAATTGTGAAAATGGCCTACCTCGGAAACGCGTTCGAATCTGCGCAGTATGTAAACACTGGTCCTTCCAACTGTAAAAAAGAAAACCAAAAAATGGCGGCGCCCGCGTTTTATGCCGAGTAGTCTCGGTCAGTTAACGAAATCTCGTTGCCTCGTGATTCGCATGCAAATCGTGGTCGGTCCGCAGCTGTATAAAAGCAAGCTCGTTTCTGCTGTTTCAGACGAGAGGCTTTCGGCTCGTGAAGGTTGGACGTGCGACCCGGTTTTCTTTTGCACCTGCTATCACCAGTTGAATTGTTGAGTTACACACTTCAAGCTATTTCCGGCAATGGACAAGTTCGATCTAAAGTTGATCCCAGAATTCGACGGCTCCCCACGGGCCCGACTATCGTTGAATGGTTTGAAAAGGCCGAACGTGTTTGCAGGGTGTCCAAAATAAAGGAACCTGCACTAGTCATCCCACTGAGACTCACGGAGGAGCCTACGCAGTATATCAACAACTCGGGGACGATGCTGACCTAGAAGAGATCAAGGACGCCCTGTATATTTAATAGATCCATTCATCGCTTGGAAACAGTTCGTCGGACGACGGCTCGAGCCGGTGAGACCGTGGATGTTTACCTGGCTGATTTGCGAAGGCTGGCAGTACCGTTTGGCGGAGCAACGGACCGCATACTGGGGTGCGCCTTCCTGGCAGGGCTTCCAGACGACACCAGTCGGCTCCTGCGAGCGTCTTCAAGATTGGACACACTGGGAATTGACGAATTGCTATGCCAGGGCCCGAAACATCTTGAAGGACACGGAACAGATCGCGGCAGCCATGAGAACGCCTGAGACACCGAGGGAGGGCCCAAAGTGCTTCAAGTGCGGTGGACCCAACCATTTCTCTAGGGACTGCCGGAGCCGAAGTGACGTAGGAGGAGCGGCAGGCGGAACCGTGCACGACTACGCTGCTATCGCTGCAAAGAGTTAGGCCATGTAGCACAAGATTGCTCGAAAAAGGAGTCCGGGGACAAGGTGCTGTCGCAAACCCTTGCCCCCTCTCGGTCAGTAAATGCGGCATTGCCTGTTAAATGTACGTTGAGGGTAAACGATGTTCGGCGCTCGTTGACACTGGATGTTCCCGATCGATCGTTAGCGCGGATCGATGCGTGACATGGAACAGTCAACAAATCGAGATTCGACGATTGACGGGGTGTCCTGGGCCTGTTGTGGTGTCGGACTGTCCCAGTCCTAACAGACGGAGGAGTCATGCCAAAGTCGACGTCTTGGTGGCACGTCAAAGGCCCCTCGGGTACGACCTGCTAATTGATGCGATCCGAGCGTTAGAGGCATGATGATCACGCCAGCCGGAAATGGGAACTGGGTGAAAGAAGAAAATACGTTAGTGAGCCGGATTTCGACGTCTCCTTCAATTCCGACGAGAGAGTGTGGACCGCCAGGTGGAAATGGGCCCAAAAGACCCGCCAGTTCAGCTTCGCAACAAGGTCGCTGAGTACAAAGTTCCAGACAGCATCAGAGGAAAATACGAGAAAGAGCTTCAGCAGTGGATTGTGAACGGCTGGCTGATTCCATACCCCCAGGAAAGACTGGGACCCCCAAAGGGTCTGATTCCCTTTGATGGCAGTCGTGCAGGAGCAGAAACAGAAGGTGCGTCCGGTACTCGATTACCGCGAATTGAACGACTTTGTGGATGCTTTCACTGCCGATGCAGAAGTGTGCGCACATAAGTTGAGAACGTGGCGGCGGCAGGGGAGTCAATGTGTCGCTTCTGGATCTGCGGAACGCATATCTTCAGATTCACATCGACGAAGCGCTGTGGCCATTTCAAACGGTTATTTTCAAAGGCCAACGCTTCTGTCTTACGCGGCTAGGATTTGGGCTAAATGTAGCGCCACTCATCATGAAATCCGTTATAGACGCCATCGCATCGCAAGACCGCACAATTGAAAGTGCCACATCAGCATACGTTGATGATATCTTCATTAATGAAAGTTTGGCCTCTGCATCGCGTGTAAGACAACACTTTTCGGATTACGGTTTGGTGTGCAAGGATCCGGTGCGACTGAGAGATGGAGCAAAAAGTTCTGGCTTGCAGGTCTGGGAAGAAATGGCACCCTCCGATGGAAACGAGGAAGTCAAATTCCGGAAGCCCCTGATGTGTTGACCCGGCGGCGCGTATTTTCGTTGCCCGTGGGAAACTTGTTGACAAAAGTGTGGGATGGTTCAGGGTGGCAGTTGCATTCGTCAAGCGCCTGGCAACCGCAGCAACCAATGGATGGGATGATAACATCAAAGATCCCTCTCTGTCGCATACTAGCAGAGATGTTAAGTAGAGTGGGGAACTGATCCCGTCGGAGGAGACTGGTGCATGAGTGGTGACGAGATCACAGTCTGGGGTGGATGCGAGTTCCGTGGCGACAGGAAAGGCATTGAAGTAAACGAAAATGTCATCGAAGATGCGTGCTGGCTGCGTCCGACTAATGATGCCAGGCACATTAATTTGGCTGAACTCGATGCGGCGCTTAAGGAGTGAATCTGGCTCTCCAGTGGGAGGCGACAACGTTGCACTTGGTCACTGATTCGGCGTGTGCACCGGTGGATTTCAGACACCTTGACCGGGAAGGCACGGGTGAACACAAGGGCGGCTGGTGAGATGCTGGTCAGGCGACGGCTGGGCATTTTGCGATCGTTGGTGGACGAATATGGATTGACCGTAGACGTGACACTTGTGCAGTCCTGTCAGAACTGCAGATCGCCTCACCAGAGTACCGCACAGGTGGCTAGAACTGCTCAAGAGAGGAGAACCGGCACTCGAGAGCTGTGCAGTGGCAGGGAGACGATTGATGAGGACCAGGTTGCCAATACGCATCGTCAATGCGGACATCCGGGCGTGAAACGAACCCCTGTACTTCGCCAGGTTAGTCGACCCGCAGGTGTCCAGAGAAAGCGTTAAATCCGTTGTGAAGGCCTGCAAAACCTGTCAGTCGATCGATCCGGCACCCGTTCACTGGGAAAGAGGAGAACTGAGCGTGAAGAGCAACTGGAGCAGACTGGCAATGGACATAACTCACTACAATGGTGAGAATTTTTAACACTCATTGATTGCGGTCCCTCCAGGTTCGCGGTATGGCGGTTGCTGCGCAGACAAGACGCGAGCACCGTCATTCGACTGTTGGAGAATGTTTTCCTGGAGCGAGGCCCACCCATGGAAAAACTGACGGATAACGATACTGCGTTCACCAGTAAAGATTTTAAAGAATTTGCGGACACTTGGGACGTGCATCTGCGGTTTCGATGTGCCTACTCGCCAAGTGGAAACGGCATCGTGGGAGCGGAACCACAGAACCATCAAGACCATCGCAGCCAGGAAGGGCTGCACAGTTTCGAAGCGGTTTACTGGTATAATGTCGCCCCGAAGGATAACATTTCACCATCCACGGCGCCGGCTGATGCACTGCACAAATATCATGTCGCGTGAGGGGCATCGAAGCCAACCGCTGCCTGAACTAGAAACTGGAGGAGATTGAAAAAGGAGACATCGTTTGGGTCAAAAACCCACGCGGCAAGTGTACGACAAAGTACGGCACTGGACGTGTTGGAGGTTATCAGCCCGCAATCTGTGAGAGTTGATGGGGTGCCTCGTCACATTAAAGACTTGCGACCGGTGACGCAATCACTACCGCTACCGAGCGATGAAAGCGATTCCGAGTCTGGGAGTAGTGAGCGTTCAATCTGCCTTGAGTTAGACCTGCAGGGCAGCGATTCTGATAACAGCAGCCTCCCGGCGGACACAGTGTTTACCGACACCAAACCACAACGAGAACACGCACGAGGATGAAGCTTGTGTTATCCCCCTTCGGAGAGGGACTCGACGGCGACGATCGCCACCTCCCCTGCCCTGTTTGTGATCAGAGATCAGGGGGAGTGGGGAAAAATTGTGAAAAGGCCTACCTCGAAACGCGTTCGAATCAGCAGTATGTAAACACTGGTCCTTCCAACTGTAAAAAAGAAAACCAAAATGGCGGCGCCCCGTTTTATGCCGAGTAGTCTCGGTCAGTTAACGTGAAATCTCGTTGCCTCGTGATTCGCATGCAAATCGTGTCGGTCCGCAGCTGTATAAAAAGCAAGCTCGTTTCTGCTGTTTCAGACGAGAGGCTTTCGGCTCGTGAGAAGGTTGAACGTGCGACCGGTTTTCTTTTGTACCTACCTGTTATCACCAGTTGAATTGTTGAGTTACACACTTCAGTTGCTAAAGATGGTGCTGCAATTGCTTACTTTAAGTGATAGCTAGCAATTCCTTTTCCAAATACATACCTGTTAAGGTATCTAGGTAAACCCTATTGCAGACACCTGCCTGAGCAACATTCATACTTCTTCAGCACCTACAGAACCAACTTACTTATATTACAATTATGTTGAGTCGACATTACAGTTGGTAGGAGAAAGAGGGCTTCATCTGGTGGTGTTATCAGTAGTTGAACAAGGCTAATATGCTCAAGCCTTCGCTCATGACAATTTGTGACTTTCAAATAATTTTATTTACCTTATTTAACTCACAAGAAAAGAGTCAACCAGTGGGGTATAGTTTTCAGGCAATTGTTCTGCCTCTCTAGGATTGCATACTCTGGCCAATTTCATGAAGTTCTTTTAATCGAACATGATGAAACATAATAAGTAGCCTATAAACTGCAGTATTAATATAAATAAAGTGTTCAATACCTAACTAGCAGAACTGGAAGGAACAAAGACAGAAAAAAGAAAGGGAAGGAAGAAAGAAAAATACAAAAGAGAAAGAAAAAATACAAAAGAGAAAGAAAAAATACAAAAGAGAAAGAAAAAATACAAAAGAGAAAGAAAAAATACAAAAGAGAAAGAAAAAATAGAAAGAAGGAAGATAAAAAAGAAATGGAAAGAAGGAAGATAAAAAAGAAATGGAAAGAAGGAAGATAAAAAAGAAATGGAAAGAAGGAAGATAAAAAAGAAATGGAAAGAAGGAAGAAAAAATAGAAAGAGAAAAAAGGAAGAAAAAAATGGAAATTGAAGAAAAAAAAATCTTAAGTTTAATGCAAATATGTGATCATCAATGGCTGAACTAATTCCATAAAAAAATGCCACAGCTGATTTTTGTGTGTGTGTGTGGCCTGATCAAAAATTATCATGAGTGGTGCTATAAAAAAAAAAAAAAAAACAAAAAAAAAAAAGAAGGAAACTACAACACATATCAATTCGCATTTAATCTCCTTTGAAGTAGTCCCCTTCTAAAGCTGTACATTTTATCCAGCTTTGTTTCCATTGATGGAAGCATTCCTGGAATTCCTTTTTTGGGATTGTATGCAGCTGCCTCATCGACTTCTCATCGATTTCCTCAATGTCTTGAAATCTGGTTCCTTTCAAGTAGGATTTTATTTTTAAAGAGAAAGATGTCGCAAAGAGTGAGATCTGGGGAATATGGTGATTGAACATAGGGAATGATGTGCTTGGCCAAAAACAACCAGACAAGCCATGGCCCCTAACAGAACATTATAACAGTGTGCATGTGTGACAAGGTCAAGGTTCATCCAAGTGGCTTCACTCTGTATATTTTAACTTTTTTTTATCATAGCAACAGTCCAAATACTTATTTATATATATATATATATATATATATTTTAGTAAGGTAATGAAAGGTTTGGTAATCCATATGGATAATTCCAAAGAGGATGCAATCCAGAGAGCTCAATGTAACAACAAAGCAAATACTAATTAATTAAATAAAAAAAAAAAGAGACAACCTTAAGGTTCCATGACTATAATTTATTTCCCCAGAAATATATATGTTGTGCAATACGACTAAGGGAGTAAAATCCTACATCAGAGACACAACAGAAGTATTAAACAGTATCTGTCTATATTTCTGAGATGAGGTATTATGTACATTATTTGGACTATTGTCCTCATCTTTCTCGCCATATTTATTACAATATTTTGGCCATTGTACGCTCTGGCCTTCTTCAGGTGGTTGGAATGTTGAACTGAACCCTTTATTTCACTCACTGGGGTAGACTGTTCTAGTTCCACGTGCCATGTTTTTAATGGATGTCAATTATCAGTTATCTCCTGTTAGTTCCCTCTGAAAGTTCTCCACTGCCCTAACTTAGCCTCAAGGACACATGGCACAGTGGATAAAGGCGTTAGTTAGATCCAGTGACAGGACCCAAAGAGTGTGATTTCAATACCCGGTTAAGGCAGTGGAGAACTTTCAGAGGGAAATTAACAGGAGATAACTGATAATTGACATCCATTAAAAACATGGCACGTGGAACTAGAACAGTTTACCCCAGTGAGCGAAATAAAGGGTTCAGTTCGACATTCCAACCACCTGAAGAAGGCCAGAGCGTACAACAGCCGAAACGTTGTAATAAATATGGTGACAAAGATGAGGACAATAGTCCAAATAATGTAAATAAGTATTAAACAGATACAAATAGTGCCAGAAAATGCTATTCTCATAATCATGGATACAAGATCACTTTATTCAAACATCAAATGAGTCACCGCTGTTAAAGAAGCAGTAAAAGACCCCCCCTCACCAAGAAGTAATCATAAAACTTATGAAACAGTCTTAGATTGAATACTTTTGATTCCAATGGAAAACACTGCCTACAAGTGAGAGGATGTGCCATAGGCACCATTGCAGCTCTATCATACACCATAATCTTTATGGGAAAATTTGAGGAGACCCATATTTATCCCTTCATCAGTAACGACTGCATATTCTATGCAAGATATATTGATGATATCTTCTTCATATGCACAGGCAACGAGGAGAAACTTACTGAATTCTTTATAACCCTAAACATAATACACGACTCCATTAAGTTCAACCAAGAAAAATCAACTAGATCTGTAACATCTTTAGACACCCGCATCTACATTGATAAAAACAGAAAACTACAAATGACTCTACACACTAAAACCACCCACAACTATCTACACTTTAAGTCTTCCCACCTTAAACACCTCAGGGAGAACCTTTCCTATTCACAAGCACTTAGACTCAGAAGGATATGTCTTAACACTGAAGAACTAAGTAAACAGACTAAAAATCTCAAGAATCAATACAAAACACATAGCTATAAATGACACCTAATATGTAAAGCAATTTCCACATCTAGCAAAGACACCCTAATATATAAAAGTAAAGATAATTCCAAATGCATCCCTCTAGTAAACACTTTCAACACTTCCTTCACTATCTCAGATAATCAAAAGTCGCTAGGAAATACATCTCAAACCAGACCTAAAAACTTTGAGGAACCCAGCCTTCTTGCATATCGTAAACCTAAGAACCTTAAGGAAATTATAGGTAGTAACCAAATTTCTGATGATAAGGTAACCTGTAATAGACCAAGAACAAAAACAAGATTTTCCCAGCCATTTAACAACAAAAGGAGCCTATGTTGTAATCACATCAGGCATAATTCGTTCACTAGCTGAGTCACTAAATCTACTTTCAAAATCTTGTGACACTATTTAGCTATGGTAATTGATTAACTAATTAACCATAAGAATTAAACAAGAAATACTGAGAATGGAAAAGAAGATATCCTGAGATTTTATTTTACTTAGAAAAAAAAAGGTTACTTTTCTCAAGAAACCAGGTATTTGCATTAACAATAAATCCACAAAAGGGCAATGTGACGAGCTTTTGACAATTGATTAATGTTACTAGTTTAGAAAACACCAAATAACCAGAAAGCATCAAAGATATTCAAAATCGCAAAGATTTTAGGACTTCGCCAAGTGACATGGCCATGTGTTATTTGTAAGATGGAAAAGGGAATTTCATAAACAAAGTTGATAACTCTGAACTCAGAAATCATTAATAAAAAGAGCTAATTAATGAAGCAAGCTTATCCACACCTGCACAACCAAGACAACATTGGTTGGGTGGTAGCAATGGTAATAGGCGGAGGTAAATTGGTAAGAAAGATGTGATACCAATGTGAGAGGGAGTGAGTTTAGGAGGATGGCTATCCTGCAACCTCTCCTCAAGGACGAAGGGATCCCCCTAAAAATGAAAAGTAATTAATTTTCCAAAATGAGAAGTAATCAATTTTCCAAGCCGGACAACAAAGGGGTCCCTTGTCAGAAATCTGGAATTATCAAGAACTTCAGGCTACGTCTAACCTTGCACCAGTTTTTGGTCAAAGTTCATATAACCAAGTGCCCTCGGGCAGTTCACCAGTTGTTTTTTTCAGTTCGCTAGCAGGAGCCAGAGAGTTGCCTCACAGAAGCTGGCCGAGAGATTCCATGACTTCCAACAGCAAGTTATACTGATGAACGAAGCTAAGCCAGCACCTAAAAACTAAACCAGTTGACTTAGAAGACCAGAACTTGCCTAGAAGTATAGTAGTGTCACTTTCAGAAGAAACGGGGTGGGAAAAACACATGCTCTTGTATAGAACAGATTGATAAAAGTTGATTTGCTTTCTTTTAACATACCTGAAACTTTTCTGGGGTTTATTTATTTCTTTTTACACATGTGTGACATCACCTCCAGTTTAGACTCATCTTACACTATGGCCAAATGCCTGACTGATCTCGTCTACCTAAGATCAAATCACAATGTGGGTAGGTGAGGCTTGAGATCGAAGTAGTTACTTTGGCAACCAGTCATTGGAAGTGAGCTGAGAACGACGGAGCTGGTGTTGAACTGGTTGTATCAGGGGTGAAGCCATTAGAATTGACCGACCATCCCATTTGGTACCCTGACCAAAGGATCCTGCTGGGTAGTGACGACTGCCAATTGACCGGGTCATGTGTTGGTGGCAGCGACTAAGAGTCAACCCCAAAGCGCTGGTAGGAGAAATATCACAGCTTCACGCCACGACTAGGAGTTGACCCCGTGCCAACAAGACTGTGTCCTAATATACCACAATTCTAACTGTAGAAGTCATAACATAATTTACCTGTTAGAAAGAACAGTATTTCAGAAACAATATGTGGGAAAATATGAATGGCCTTTCACTACAGAATTAATAATATCGGAATTGGATCAAGTCGGCTCCCCATGAGGGTTTATTACCCATGGAACAACACAATTTTAAAAGCCATGCCAAATTCATGATAAATGAAATAGAAATAGACAAAAAAGATAACCTTAGAAATATTCTAGAGGAACATGAAAACAAATGGATTTTGTGCCTCATAACACTTTGTCTAGACAAACTTAACCACAAATTTAAGAACACAGATAGAATTAATATATAATCCCATAAATCAAGCCCTATCCACATTTCTCACACATACAAGATAGACACTACTTGCAGAGGTGTTGAGGTCTCACACATATACACACATATTCTTCAAAAAACTAAAAGATAACATGCAATTAACACAGACATCCGCTTCCCAGCAACCAATAAAACTGTCAAAATGACTAAAGATGGAATTCTGAGACTCAGGAATTTCCCAGCCTCTATTTTAAAAACAACTTGAAAGAAGCTATTTAACAAATACAAGGACTTTCCAAAATTAATTGATAAAAAAAACAAATGAAAACTCTAGATGAAGTTCACTTTCTTCAGAAACAGTCATTCACTCCTGTTGTTCACTGCTAATAACAAGCAGCGATTTTTTTTTCTCCTGATGATGGCTATGCTGGCTGAAACTAGTCTAGGAACCTAACTGAAATAAAACAAAAAATATTAATATACAACCCAGTGTGCCTGAAAATTTTCATTTTATATACATTACATAACACATTCATTCAAACAGGTTTCATTGCCATAGATTTATTTTTTCTCCTATCCAAGGACTTAAAAAAACAAAAAAACACCATCACAACGATCAGAGTTAGAATAAGCTTATCTTTGTAATTCACTCGAGGATGTTCTCAGAGGAGATTGAAAGTACTTGGGCAAAAAAAATCTATGATGCTTGCCTTGATTAATTTCATCTTAACATCAGAAAAGGGATAGAGAACTGGAAAGTATAATTATAAAAATAAATAGACATACTATATCTGTATTATTCAATGAAACATTTTTTAAAACATTATATATATATATATATATATATATATATATATATATACACACACACGAGAGATATATTATAACTATATTTATATTTTGCTCCTTTTAGTTGAGCACTGTTATAGGTGTAATAAAATGCTTATACTTTATATACTAACCAATATCAGAATATTGAACCAATTAACTTTGACTACTTCACTAAAAAACATCATGGTTCCTGACAAAAGATCTTATAAGCTGAACTTTTTATACAAGATTGAGAACTTCATAAAAAGAATTAGGGGGAAACTCTTCTTTAAACACAAGAATGCGTATAACAACTTAAAAGATGCCGAGCTTTAAGGATTTTAGTCTCACAAAAACACTACCATATGATGATTTATTACTGCACTTCAAGGAAAATCTATTTTTGGTAACAGACAAAATTAAATTCACTAAAACTACCAACGACCTACAGCAAAAAATGCTAAATGATATTTCTATGATCAAAATATTTGACAAAATTATTATCAAAGTAGATAAGACGGGTAACCATTACAAAATCGATGAGGATATATACCATAAATGTACCCAACAATTAGAAAAATAACATTAATAGTGAAAGCAAGAAAACAACCACTGATCTAAAATTGATAATAAGATCCACAGATTCTACAAACAACAATCATTCATTAATAATTAAAGATCACAAGGTTAATTTCCTAAACAACCCTCAATACTGATTACTCAACCCAACTAAAAATAATATCAGTAAAATTAGCAAAAAAACATCCTTGAAAGAGCATGCAAGTATACCCAAAATGCTCTAGGAATTAACCAGTGACATAAGACAGCAGAAGTCATAGAATGGTTTACTCATATAAAAAGGAAGAATGAATGTACATTTGTCCAAAACGATATTTGTAATTTTTGATTATACATCACTGAGAATCTGCTATTGTCTGCTGTAAATCTAAAAATAAAAAAATAAAAAATAAAAATGACTGTCCTATTAGTGATCATAAATATCATAAAGCAGCTACAAAAACCTATACTATTGCATAATGGTTATCTGTGAACCAAAAGAAGTTAGCCAGAATTTAATATTGCTATGGAAGCATTTGATTCAACAGAGGCATGTGAATTAGTTGGAATCTTATTATGGAGACTTAGATTTATTTTTGACATTAAGGACACTTAACTCTATGGAGATGACAGTGTAATTTTCCTCTTTAAAATTAGCCCACAAAAAAAAATATCAACTGATTGAAAAAGGAACTGATGAATTTTTTTAGAGATCATAAATTAAATATTATTATTACCACCAATGCTAAAGGGATCAACTTCCTCAGACTTGAATACTGGTTATTACAACTTACTTTAATCATTCATCAATACTAAACAATATTTTTAACAAAAATAATATTAAATCAGCTATAGCTGCATTAATAACATTGGCAAATCAATATCCCAAAATAATATTATATTAAACAAATATATTTCCAATAAGAACAATGTAAATTTTTCTAAATATAAATGCACCAACTGAAAAAATATGATCTGTCCCTTAAACAGTCACTGTATAACTGATAATATATACTGAGCTAGTATACATACTGGGAATGATGTTAAATTTTAGTTTGGTTTCATTGAAAATCCTTGGAAATTTTGTTTCTACCATCATCGAATGACTAGGTAATATAAAGTACAAAAACAGCACTGCTCTCTAAATATTTCTGGCAATTAAAGGATGATGGTAATTCACCTTTTATCAACTGGGATATTATAGCAAGAGCCAACTCTTATAACGGGTATTGAAATAGATGTAACTTATGTCTTGTTGAAAAATTATTTTGACTTTTTTTTTTATACAAAAAGAACAAGTAATCTCCCTTTAATATAAAATAAAATTAATATTCACAACACAAAAATAAATTAAAAAATTTTTCTTATATATATATATATATATATATATATATATCTCCACACTTCAAAAAGTGTGGATGGTCCTGCATGAAACCTTCACCACTATAATCAAATCTCATGTGCTGTTGTCGGGCTGTTGGTTTTCTAGGAACCGATCTGCTTGACCCTCATACGTTGAATTCGACGGGAGAGTCGAGTGTGTATATAATTTATTTTAAATGTCAAATATAATTTTTCTAAATTAAAAAAAAACTAATCTCAGTATAATATAACTATGCCAACATTGCGGTAACCAGATTTTTTGAAAAAAATTTAAATTACGTAACGGTTAGTCTATATTCAGCACCTGACAATTGTATCATGCATGAAACTCAGAGTCATGTTATCAGTGAGGGATAATATATATTTTACACACACAACTCGATATTGCATGGCAACAGTCAGTTTCACATGTCAAGCAATTTTCAGAATGTATTCCTATATTCACACTGTTTTTTATATATATATATATATATATATATATATATATATATATATATATATATATATATATATATATATATATCTCCCATAAACATAGCACATTTTAAATATACATACACAATATATAAATGCTTTGAATTCAATTCATTTTGTGCTTTTGATGGAGTTTTGTCTTTTTTTATTTTGTCACAAGTTATTCCAAATGCAAGGTTTTGGTGTAAAGTCAAACCTGCACGGCCCATCAAAGAATCAACTTCATTGCTTGATATTTCCCTAGCTGGAAGCATTTAACTGATTGACTAAAAAGAAAACTCAGGTAGAGAGGTAAGGGTGGGGAGAAGAATCCTTGTAAGGAACCTCAGGGCCCAGGGTAAATGGACAGTGACATACAAGAAGGGAGAGTTTTCTCTATGTCTGTTACCGACAGTTGAATGGTGTATAGTTAACATCAGGCAAATCAATGTCTTCATATAACATATATATATATATATATATATATATATATATGCATACAAGGTTTGTGTGAAACAGTCATTTTGTTCTTGGTAGAGGTGGGGGTAAAAGTAAGTAATGGTATAGGTTGCTGAAGGCAAGGAGAGAGCAGTATCCCCAACCTCACTTACTTACCCAGCTTCTCTTAATGGCAGAGAGTGGAGGAGGTGAGCTAGGGGTTGGACGAAGACGTGAAAAAGCACATCAAAAATACCATTTGGAAGCATTTGCAAGATTCTCTTTGAGCATATTGGACAGCCTGATTTTGAGGAATCTCAACTGGTGCTATACAAGCTGTTCGTTTTCAATGAGATACATATTTATAAAAATAATTATGGCTTTCATATACATATATATATATATGCGCTTTCACAAATCATGTGTATGTACATGTGTAGGGTGTGTGCATTCATATATAGAGTCAAAGATATGTTTAAGTATTATATAAACAGGTGATTTTACTGATATAAGAACATTTTTACATGTGCATAATTTATAGGGATACAGATTTCTCCTCCCTCCATATATATATATATATATATATATATATATATATATATATATATATAATTATTTATATATTATATATATATATATATGTATGTATGTGTGTGTGTGTAAAATATATATTTATGGTATATTTATTTTTTTTATATAAGCATATATAAACTGACAGCTACCTTTCTTCTTTTGCATTTATAGCAAGGTCACTTGCAGATACCCAGAGATATTAAAAAAGGGAAAGCTGATCTATACAATACCAGCAGTTTACTACCTTTCTGTTAAAAGACAAAATCAGATAAAAAAAGAAAATCTCGCCCTGTCTTATTGATAAAAACCAAGAATAGGCACAAAACAAAAAAGTAATAAACATTTTTCATGCCGAGATAATTACTCTAACACAGATATGTAGTTGAACTGGTCATTTTTCATTTTTTTTTACGTCAAATGTTTCTTGCAAGACATTGAAATTAATATGATGTAATACAATTCCTTGCTAGGCTAGTTAACAAAATCTCGATTTGAATAAAATTCTTGATTTTAAGATCTATTTTCAATTAATATATTACCAACTATTAACACATGTTTAAAAAACTACATTACATCACCATTTTTCTGCAGATCTATTATTCATGAATCTAACTTATCTCTTCCGAACACATAAAAATCAATAGATAGAGTTTAATGAAAAATTGTTCAAAATATCCTGCAGCGTCTCACTAACCTTTACATAATTTAACATCCACAATGTTTCCTTACACTTATTTCAATATTATCTGCAATTTCATTACACGTGACATGTATACAATCAAAACATCCTACTTCATCTTACTTTTACACACTTTAGCATTGAGAAAGTTTGCCACACATATTTAAATACTAGCAGCATGGCCCGGCGTTGCCCGTGCTTGATTCAAAAGTCATACGACTCATACAGCAATCGGTATCTCTTGACTTAAAATATTTTTGCCCTTTGCCGTGCTGATGTTGCTACATGCTATACTTCTTGCCTATCTCACATTGCAAATTTTTTCTAAGCTCTATACTAAACATTAAATCTGTTATGAAAAAAGAACTAAACAAAATGAACACAAAACGATCAGCTTTAAAAAAAGGACTTGTAACTGAAAAACCAAATGAAAAAGAATATTAACAACAAATACTTTTTCACACCCAACCCAGTTCTGCAGAATCAGAATCAACATTGAGTTTAAGCAAGTGAATGAGCCAATTGGAGTAAAGTGACATGCAGATTTAAATTTTTCCCACTTGTGACGAATGCAGCTATCGATTTTTTTGCATGCTAGCATGCTAGTTAACATTCGCGTCAGCTGTTGGCTCACATGCTGGCCAATAGAATCTTCCTGCCTATTCGTGGCAGCCAGCTATAGGCTCTCACTCTGGCCAGTAGAAAATGGCTGCAAATTACATGAAAACTGCCATAAAAGCATGAAAAAAAAAATCGATTATTTCCACTATCGATGGGAGTTGGGAAATGCAAAGTCAGTCTTGGCCTTCCCACTAACTTGGAGCATGTGCATGTAAATTTTGGTGCAAATCCGTCGAAAATTGCAGCTGTGCATTACACACACACACACACACACACATCCTGCCTTTTATATATAGAAATGAAGTATATTGTATATATTTTTTTTTCTTTAAAGAATTCCTTTATTTATTGCAAAAAAATGTTTGAACAACGTAACTATAAACAATTTTTTGCTATTCTCTGCCAGCCGCAATGATGGAGAAAGCATTACCTTGAACCATCGCCATTAAGACACACTGCAAGAGCCACTCTGCTTTGCGAGGCTCATCCCTTAATCGAGACGCAATTGCGCCAATCCTCCGAAAGAATGCCATTGAACGAGGGCCAATAACCCCAGAAGTCTCCAAATATTTGAATTTTATTGGCAGGGTAGGTAATAGCTGCTCCAGTTACTGCTATGCAGTAACTACTTATTGAAGACATTGCATAATGAGAAAGATAATATTCAGAAAATACTACTGAACTTCGAATATCATGTGGAAACTTCTTGAACATATTTTGTGAATGGATCCAGAATATCCAGCTAACAAAACCATGAAGTTTTATTTTGAAAAGATTGACTTCAAAAAGTTCAGAGGTCATCCAAGAAACTCCCTAGTCACAACACTGAACCAAGACATTGAAAGAACAAGGCAGAAAAGATAGTAATTTCTTCTTTGGTGAAGTTTACAATCAAGTAAGATCTGCAATGAATGTGAAAACTTGCAGAGGACAGAGAAGGCTGGCAAAAAATTATTGAATCAGTGTACAATGCCAAAGAAGATGAGAGAACATTTTAGTTCATGACCTCAAATCAAAACAGTCTTGATGATATTTAAATTTATCAACCAATACATTTTTGACTGATAAAATTATACAATCTGGAAATAGCAAAAATAACATGAAGGTTTTATAGTTTAATTAAGCTTTGAAAAGATCTGATGATAAAATAGAGATTCAGGAAAGAGGGTCCTTACTGCCCGATATTCACTGATCAGAAAAGGTAATGTAATGTGTTTGTGAAAGGTTAACTGAATATAATAGGTGGGTCCCCGCAAAAAAAAAAAAAAAAAAATTTTTTTCCTGTGTTAATCTTGCTGTATGTAGCTTTGTATTATCATGGAGGAGAAAAGATTTTTCCTATAGATAAGCACAGAGTACTTTTCAACCAAACGTTTACAGACATGTTGCAGCTGCTGGATGTATAAATGTGCATTTAAGGCTTCATTGCATTTTAAGAAATCTAAATGAAAAATATCCTAATTATTTTAGCCACATGCACAATATTCAATTTCTTCAATGAAGCTTTCAACTTTTGGGGGTTGGTTGTAAAAACTAAACCCTGTTAATCTACTGCTTTTTCTGTTGTATATTGTTCTACACAACCTGTTGTTCATCATCTGTTGATATATTTAAGAACTGGGTAATGGCACTGTGAAAGAAGACTTGTTACTATGGCTAAAATGAACTTCTATGTTGTCTTCAATAAATCCATGTAGAACCAGCAAGTCGACTCGGCCAAGCTTGTCTAATTGTCAGCATATAGTAAATTTAAACGTCTTTGATAGTTTCCCAAGATTGTTGGCGTCGATTGCTTTCCACTAATGACTGCTGAGCTTTATTATCAAAGTCCAGTGAATGTTACAGTCTGGGAAAATCTTCCAATGACATTTTTCATGAACAAAATCCATTAATACGATTAAGAAATTCTTTCATCCACTGTGTATGCTGCCATTGCCAGGCAAAAACCTAAAATATATCAGTGTACTTCAAATTTATTAACTGCTACTAGTATGATGGGTTTGTAATTACAGTGGATTTCAAAAAATGGACATTATTTGCGAGCCAATATTTTTTTTATTAAGTGAAAGACCAGTTTTGAAATTTTGAGACTGTCTACTTTCAGACTACATATGGCACATATCACTTTGGAAAGGTTCCAGAAATACCAAGTGTTTGCTTGTACAAATGTTAGTAATTTTATGGCATATCAACTCGTGTAATGGTAGTCATCAAGTTTTGGTCACAATTGTGGACTCAACATTTGATTAAATAGGACACCAATTTCCCCATATCGGTCACATATTTTTTTTTTTTTTTTTTAAATGTTTTATGACAGTTAAAAATTAAAAGACATTGCTTCAATATCGGAAGTTCTGAAAAAGAAAAAAAAAGAGAAAGACAGAAGAGAGAAAAAAAGAAAGACAAGAATTTTATATTCCTTTAGTCCCAAATTCTAGATTCCCTTAGAAAATCACAACCCAGATCAATTTTTTTTTTTTTTTTATATACAAATTTTCAACCTTTTGTAGGTTATTTAAAGTCATAAATTATTTTTAAATTTTAAGAAATCTTTTTGAGCTTTCCTGTTAAAAGTCCTACTGATTAACCCATAGCTGGGAGGGGAGAAGAGGTGAATTTATACTTTTTCCCAAAGGCACATAAGTGAATATAACAAACGTGACTGAAATGGGAATTTGATTGTATGGTCCTGACCAAGAAGCTTTAATACAAAGAATATAGTCATGCAAGAAATGTTGCTTCTCATTTGGCAGAACTTCCCATCTTGACAAGAAAAAAATATGGTTTGAAATTAATTGAATCGTTTCCATCATCTCCAGATATTAAGCCAATAAAACTTGCAGTCCATCATGAGAAATTTATATTGACATTGGAAACAATAGTCAAGCAAAGATCTCTGGAAATAAACAAAGTCAACTCATAGGAAAAAATAAAATAAAATAAATAAATCAGTGGATAGAATGTCAAAAGGAACTGATTAATGTTTAAAATATTGGAAAAAAAAAAAGAAAAGAAAAGTTCTTCACTTATATGGGACATGATGTATTCCATGTCTTCCCTGGTTTCAATACCTCAGACCACAACACCACTTCATAAATTGTATCAACAAAAGACAGTTTTTCTTATTTATTTTATTAAGAGAGAGACAGATGTGGTAGCATTGATTTTAGGATGATGTGGGTTGAAGAACTTTGTGGGGGGATGCGGGAATATGTGCCTATTTGTTGGTTAGCAAGTCTCCACATGTGGTCTAACCTCTTTAAGAAATCTGGGTGAGGAAAGTGTATCAAAATTTCAAAATTCCTGTGGGCCTCATCAACTTCATGCCATTTTGGTCTTATATATCCAAAAATTAGACAAAAGCAATCCATCACTGTCAGAATGGCATGACCACAATGTATTCTGACCAATCGCTGACCATTCTATAACATATGATGCTAATCAAATCTGTTTCTGTGGCCACCGATTTATTTACAAATAACATTTTATGTTACTTTGTTTACATAAAAGCTGAAACCACAAAACTTGCTGTTATACATGTTGTGTTACAGCTCAGACCAGACACCAAATTCTTTCTCAGGGGGCAGCTTCTTCCAGTGAAATGCTTGTGGCTTCAAAATAACTCTTTGGTCAGATCATTACCCACAAAATAAAATCATGAGCCAATTGTAGTAGTAAACAAATTTTATTCTGATTGTAAACTTCGGCAGCAGATAAGTGAGGTAGGGATGAAGCAAGGTGAACAGTATAATGGGTTTGTCTTCAGTTGTCATCTTCATCTAAGAAAAAAAAAAAAAAAAAAAAAAAAAGAGTAATTTATCAAAGTCTGGCTTTATTCAGTGACCTTGGTCAGGGTTGGTTTGGTTTGGTTTGGTTTGGTTTGGTTTTATTTTATTTTATGGCATATCAACACCTCAATGGGTTATTTAATGCCAACAACATTTTTAGGATAGATTCGTATGAATAGAATACGTATTCTTTGCTTTAGATTGGTTTGGTTTATTTTGTTTTACGGCATATCCACCTCAATGGGTTATTTAATGCCGACACCATTTTTAGGATAGATTCGTATGAATAGAATATGTATTCTTTGCTTTATAATCGTTTGGTTTATTTTGTTTTACGGCATATCCACCTCAATGGGTTATTTAATGCCGACAACATTTTTAGGATAGATTTGTATGAATAGAATATGTATTCTTTGCTTTAGATAATGGTTTGGTTCCACCTCAATGGGTTATTTAATGTTTTAGGATAGATTCATATCCATTCTTTGCAATTGGGTTTATTTTTTTTACGACAACTCATTTTTTTAATAGGATAGATTTGTATGAATAGAATATGTATTCTTTGCTTTATAATCGTTTGGTTTATTTTGTTTTACGGCATATCCACCTCAATGGGTTATTTAATGCCGACAACATTTTTAGGATAGATTTGTATGAATAGAATATGTATTCTTTGCTTTATAATCGTTTGGTTTATTTTGTTTTACGGCATATCCACCTCAATGGGTTATTTAATGCCGACAACATTTTTAGGATAGATTCGTATGAATAGAATATGTATTCTTTGCTTTATAATCGTTTGGTTTATTTTGTTTTACGGCATATCCACCTCAATGGGTTATTTAATGCCGACAACATTTTTAGGATAGATTCGTATGAATAGGATATGTATTCTTTGCTTTAGATTGGTTTGGTTTATTTTGTTTTACGGCATATCCACCTCAATGGGTTATTTAATGCCGACAACATTTTTAGGATAGATTCGTATAAATAGAATATGTATTCTTTGCCATGTGCCTTATGAGGGCCCACTTCATTTAATTGATAATCATCTGGACAAATGTTCAAAAAACCTTTTGTGACAGCTCAAAAGGTTTCCATTTAAGATATTGGCTGACACTGATTTTGCTACATACATATTTTAACAAGAATTAAATATTGTAAGCTGAAACTCCCAAGATATAGTGATTTTCCAAGCATAGTTTAGATGTGGCACAAGGCCAAAAGTAAGGGGTACCCAGTGAGGATTGAACTCACTATTCAGTCATAATTGTTCTAGTGAGACAAGCTTGCACCACCTCGAGGTGCCCCAAAACTCCCAAGATATATTTGTCATACAAATATATCTTAAAAATAATTGGCTAATACCAATTTCAATATGAAAAAGAGAAAAAGAAAAAAAGAAATGGTTTGCATAATAAAATCTGACAGTGTTTTTCCCTTCCTTCATATAATTATGGAGATAATTATTGAAGAATGGTTGACAATTATAACCGCAAATGTCATTTGCCAGAAAACTGGCTTTACCGAAACCATTAAAATTGAATCTTCACTTCCTCAAATCGTAGATTTCACTGAAAAGTTTAAAGTTAGAAAATTAACAGAGCATTTTAATTTTTTTATGTTTTTAAAATTATGTATCATTTCAAAATTGTTTATTTATGATAATGAATAACTTTTTCTCTCAAAATTTAATCATCGAAGTTTTCATTCATTTAATAAAATATTATTTTAGCAATATTATTTTTTCTTAAAAAAAAAAAAACCAAAAAAAAAAAAAACCCAAGAACAAAAAAAAAACTCCAAAAACAAAACAAAAAAAAAAAAAAAAAAAAAAGAAAGTGTCAGAGTTAATTCCTCCTTCAGTCCATTAACCCTTTCACCAGGGGTCTCTCTTCCCTGGCTATAAATAGCCGCTGACTCTTTACCTTTATCTCTTTTTACTTCAGGATTTCAGCTATCAACCTCGAAATGTAGGCGCTAACAAGGGATAGCGTGGAAACACGCTAAGCACAATACACACACACGCATGCACATACAGAATATTCACACACGCACGCACATACAGAATATTCACACACACTTCGTCCTTTGCACTATATATTATGTATTTTGTTGTGTTTATAAAAAATATTTATTGTTGAACAAATTCACATTTTCTTCTACTTGATTATTTCTTTTGTTGTTGTCTTTGTTACATTTGATATTGTAAAAATTGTAGAGGGTCAGTTTTTATTTCTATTTATAACCAATACAAATTGGCTGACCCACTATAAAAGCACATAACCCCCAAAACAAAAACAACCCCCCAAAAAAAAAAACGATAAAAGAAACCTATCCCCACAATAAAAAAAAAAAACACATTTAAATATCTGTTCAATCAAAAATATGCATAAATAAAGTATTTAAAAAACATCTTCTGTATTAATTCATATTATTCTATTTTAATAGTGTTTTGATTTATATTTTATTTTCATCCCCCCCTTCCCCCAATTTCCTGACTTTAATTGATTTCAAGATCAAATAATCCTCTTAGACCATTCAATTCATTGTCAACCATTCATTATCCCAAATAAGCAACAATCAAATTAACAAGTGTAATTTTTAAAACAATACATAATTTAAAGAAAGATATTTTATAACAGTTATCTCCCTCTAATTTTCTATATTTGTATTGAAGTGAATCATTTGACAAATTGAAGATTTAATTTCATGCTTTCAGTGAAGCCAGTTTTTGGACAAATGACATTTGCTGTTATGAATGAGTACAGTTGAAGAGAATATATATACAAGTGAACTTTTAAGGACTTTCACATTTTGGAAGTATTTTTGCCCTTTTGCAAGAAATGAAGAAACTTTAGAATTTGAAGAGTTATTTAAGTCATTCAGTAAAGATCAGCTAAAAATATGAACGAACTATGATTGGAATCAACTTATACAAGATGAGCGAGCATTCTTCAAAGCTTTGTCCTGACCAATTTTGTGTAGCTAGAGAAACATGAAAACTGGCATGTTGGTTTAATAACCTGAGAGGAAAATGGTGTGCAGAAGAGTAAATTTGCTTTTCAATCCCTAAAGCTAAGCCTAAATATCAATTAATATTTTTCAAAATCATCATATTTCCGTATAAATGTACATATTGAACTCAAATTAACAATTACAATTATGATAAAAGTAAAACCTACTGTTTTGAAGTTATCAACCAGAAAAAAAAAAAAATCAGATTTAATCAGTCATTCGCCCACCATTACTGGCTTTGTGTAATTAGATTCACTGCGGGTCACTTTCCTCGCACAAGCATAAATTTTGGCCTATTTACTGCCGTAACAACCGGTAAATTACTACTCACTTAAGTTGTGTTGAAAAGCAATGACAAGTTTTTTTGTTTTTTCTTCAACTGTCGTTTTCTTTTTATAGTAAAGCTTTTTTGAAATTAAAAAAACAAAACAAATAAATTAAATAATAAAATAAAGCTTTTTTATTTTGCAAAAATAGTGTTGCCCTTTTGCAGGGAATGAAGAGACTATAGAATATGATCAGTTAAGTCATTTAGGAAAGATCAGCTAAAAGAATTTTAATGAACTAAAAAATGCTCTTTATAAAGCTTGCATGTGAACTTTGTAAAGAGCATGATTATTTACAAAATAAAAATTACAAAATAAAAATAATGCTAGAAACGAAATAATAATTAATGCTCGAACTTTGTAAAGAGCATGATTATTTACAAAATAAAAAAATGCTAGGAAGGAGCATTTTGTTTTATTTTGTAAATAATCATGCTCTTTTCAAACTTCATGCAATGTTTCCACATTAATTATTATTCGTTTTATTTTTAATTTAAAAGAAAAGCTTTGTTTAATTTGTTTGTTTCTTTTAATTTAAAAAGAAATCTTTACTATAAAAAAAAAATGACAACTGAAGAAAAAAAAACAAACTTGTTATTGCTTTTTGACATAACTTAAGTGTGTAGTAATTTACCAGTTGTTACAACAGTAAATGCAGTAGATAGGCCACAATTTATGCCTGCTCAAGGAAAGTGAACTGCAGTGAATCTAATTATACAAAGCCAGTAATGGTGGGCAAATGACTGCAATTAAATCCAATTTTTTCTGGTCGATAACTCCAAAATGGTACATTTTATCATAATTGTACTTGTTAATTTGAGTTCAGCATGTACATTTATACATAAATATGATGATTTCGAAAAATATTAATAGATATTTGGCTTGGGGATTGAAAAGCAAATTTACTTGCAGAAGAAATCAGGTACTTTAAAAAAAGTTTAAGGGCATGTACCTGTCAATGCCATTGGCTATGTGATGTAAAGAAAAATCAGGGCAGACACATTTCATCAGTTATAACAGATGTTAGAATAGCCTGGATGTGTTGCCTACAGATTAGCGTACCTGCCTATGAATGCATATAAAGTCAGTGGTAATGAACAAGTGACGAGGTGAAGAACACTAATTTGTAACTACAGTGTAACCCGGATATAAGAGAGTTGTCGGGACCGGAGAAGAAGTCTCTTATATCTGGGTTTGGTCTATTTTATATACATTAACACAGGCTCTAATTTGGGACCAGAGAAAATCTCTTATATCCGGGTTTCTCTTATATCCGGGTTACACTGTATTTCAATATTAGTAGAATTGGTAGAATTCGCGAATACAGTGTAACCCGGATATAAGAGAGTTGTCGAGACTGGAGACGAAGTCTCTTATATCCGAGTTTCTCTTATATCCGGGTTTGGTCTATTTTATATATATTAACACAGGCTCTAATTTGGGACCAGGGAAAATCTCTCTTATGTCCGGGTTTCTCTTATATCCGGGTCACACTGTATTTGGATGTTAGTTCCATTTTTAGTACAAGCTATTGTGGCTATCAAATTGAAAAGAAAGCTTTCAACATCAAACTTATCCTAGAATTTAATGGTTTGACTATAGGACCATCAGATTGGACTGAGAAAGCTGAACTGGTGTGCAATCACTGTGAGGTGAAAAGATTTTCTGTTACAACTAACTGGCGGTGCGTTTGCTGTAAGTTGTGTAGCCTCTTTGTTCTGGGGGTTCTCTTGTTGATGGGGCCTGATTCGATAATAATAATGTTGCCTTTTTACTCGGACACTGATCACCAGTTGATTTTAGTTTGGAGATAAAAGAGAACTTCTACAAAGGAATTTTAAAACTTATCTA
This sequence comes from Acanthosepion pharaonis, assembly GCA_903632075.3. Classification (NCBI taxonomy): domain Eukaryota; kingdom Metazoa; phylum Mollusca; class Cephalopoda; order Sepiida; family Sepiidae; genus Acanthosepion; species Acanthosepion pharaonis. The sequence goes on along the minus strand of CAHIKZ030000419.1, from coordinate 646,889 downwards.
TCTTATTCAACCAGCTGATGTGTACATTTTTAACGAGCCAGTGGTGTCGCTGTCTCACTCCCACTAGGCAGCAAGTTCCAGACACGAATTTCACAAGTCTATAGTGTTAGACATGTAAGAACTGACTCCCTGAAATCCCTTTCTATATCTCTCATTCCCATACTAGAATAGACTTCCTTCATTTTCCTGTATCTGACCTCAAAGGTCAAAAATGAGGAAGTCAGAGTAGAAATACAATTCTCTAAAAAATTAAGTCTGCTAAACTATTATTTAACATGTATACCAACATACAAGTGTTGACTGATATGGAATAGATAATGCATTCATGACTCAAAGTATTTGCAAGAGTTCTTTATGTGAAGGCGAGATGATAGATGCATATGCGGCAGAGTTGTGCAACCCTCTCCCAGGTATTTTACAGCATTCCAGAGAGTGATATTGTGTTCTCATGTCAATCAGTTCCTATGCACATTTTCCCTGCATAGAAACAATTGTGATAGACCAAATACCACTTTGGGCCAGGTGATCATGAAGAATGAAACCTTGGAAGATGAAGCAGTTGCCATGCACTCAGTGTAGAAAGATGGAGAATCATGTTGCACAGAGGATCGCTTGGGGAAAAAATTACATGTTCCAGGCATGATTGGCAGAATCACCTGGCAAGAAACTACTTGAATTAGCACGAACAGGTATTGCAGTCGGAGAAATCTCAAACAAGTAGCCATATTCATCCATTGCTGGCTTGCCAGGCTAATCACATAGCTTACAACACATGATATTCCCTTGCGATCACCCATCCAAGTACTGACCAGGCTCAACGCTGCTCAACTTCAGTGATTGAATAAGAATGAATGTTTTAATGTGATATGGCTGTAAGCTTGCACCTTATGTTGGGTGAAAATTAGTGTGCGATCTGCCTAATTGCTTAAACATTTTGTTGCTTTCTTCTTGTTTAAAAGGCATATCAACTTCTGCAGTTCATCTTAGTAGCTAATGCTTTATTTAGTATATAGTAAAAAAAAAAATATATTTCACACACAAAATACAACCACTCGACTCATCAGCATCTGCAACCTGTGTGATGTTCTCTTGCTCATTCTTGTTTTATTGAGTGGCAAAGGCTTGGAAATTTGCCACAAATTCCTCTCACAAAAATCACTGAACTCAGAGACTGAGCCATTCTTATATAGTATCTTTTGGATCAGCCATATTTTCTCCATATTCTGCATGCAAAACATGTATGGGTGAGTTTTGTTCTAGGAGCTGAGCCGTTTCCGCTTATACATAGCATACTTATGATTTGTAAGAAAGTTTGTAGCTAAATTCTTTAAATTACAGTTTTTTGTTAGAGAGGTTCTAAAGAATTTTGTGGGTGGGTGGAGTGTTGATGTGAGAGATTACATCTTTGTGTAAAGCCTCACCTGTTATATAAAGTTAAGGATGTTATTGGTTTGTCTGAAAAACTTCCTCAGACTTTTTGCTTTTTTTATGGAATTTTGACCATATGTGGTTAAAGTCAGTACAGTCTATAAGTATGTCATTGATGGTATTGATGGTTCTTGGTATGTGAAGTCTATCTAGGACCACCCATGTCCTTTGGTGGTATTGATGGTTCTTGGTATGCTGTACATATTGGAGGTTCTTCATTTTTAAAAGAAAAAAGAATGGGTCAGGTGAACATAGCCAATGTAAAGTCTGGCTAGAACTACCTCTTCTTGTTTTATCTGTCTAGATCCTAAAGGTCATTTTCCAATGGAGGGTTGGATTTTTGGGAGTTTGTTTTGTGTGCACTTATTCCGGGATTCTTGCCATTTGTTTTTGATAGATTTGCATTTTGTTTCTTTTAAGTCTGTACTGGTCATTTTAATGTCTGGTGCACTGATCTGTAGGGCTTTTTTTGATCCTTTATCTACCCCTTTCATACCCAAAAAACTTAAACGATGTGATAAATATGGCAACAAAGATGAGGACAATAGTGCAGTGAAGAACTTGGAGAGGTGAATTAACAGGAGATAACTGATAACTGACATTTATTAGACATGGCATGTGGAACTAGGACAGTCTACCCCAGCAAGTGAAATAAAGGGTTCAGTTTGACATTCCAACCACCTGAAGAAGGACAGAGAGTACAATGGTCAAAACATTGTGATAAATATGGCAACAAAGATGAGGACAATAGTCCGAATAATGTAAATAGTCTACTTGAAGTGTTACAAAGTTAGTTTTTGTCTTTGAGAACCTGGTTAATTTCTTTTTTTTTTTTTTTTTTAATAAAGGATTGATTCATGTATCTGTTCGACATTAATGTTTGTATCTTTATTTAATTCTTTGTTGTGAAGGTTATTGGGTTTAATGACTCTTTCAAAAAAGAAAAAAAAAAAAAAAAAAAGGATTTATATTGCATTTTAAATACAATTCCGAGTTGGCTTTGACAGCCATGAAGACAGTTTTGTGTAATATTGCAGAACCAGTTTTTCTCTTCACAGTGTCAGCTTTCTGCATAGAAGCTCTCTACTGAGGAGGTACTGAATGCCCCCAGTGCAAATTTTAGTCATTGATAATGGATAATTTCAAATGCTTTTAAGTAAGATTACTTGGCTGATCCATAAATGAAACAATCTTAGTCTACTTTTGTGTAGATATATATATATCCAATATAGGCTTAGCAATGTTATTTTGTCTGCTCTGCACTTAGTATGGGTCACTGCTCTCAGCAGTTGAATTAACTTGTTGCATTTGATTCACAGTGCCTTGATGTGTGGTATAAATATTAGTTTAGAGTCAAAAATAACACCTAAGATTTTATGCTGTTGTACTACAGATATTTGTAGGTTTGAAGTCTGTACTAAAGTGATGTTTCAGGTAACTTTTTCAGGCATTAGTAGTGAATCTCATCTGGTACTGCAGCTGTATTAGAGGTTAGGGAGTCTTGTATTTTGGGAATTAAGAAAACGTTAGGAACTTGATATAATATGTATAACGCAGAGTAAATCTAGTTGTGGTTGCTGACATCGACTGACTGACCAACCAACTGAGCGACCCCTACTACTCCTACTTATTATAGGTGGGTGTGTTGGAATGTGTCACAAAAAAATAAATGACTTCGTCTCTTTCTCTCCTGCTGTCGTAGCGACGGACACAGTCTCCACTTCTGAGACTGAAAACTGCCCTCCCTCTCATTCCAGCCCTTTACATAGAGCTTGGTAACTCACCTATGCAAAGCACCAACAAGCCAGCTACCAATCACAGTTCCCGCGCCTGCCCACCTCCACTCACTTTGGGGGTTTCAAGTTGACTGACCAACTCATTACACGCCCCCCTGATCTTAAGATCACAAAGCTTCTCAGTTCAAGAGATGGTCGCGTCTGTCTAGTGACTGCATCTGCATATATACATCTTGCACACTTGACATATTGGGATAACCACACATGCGCGAACTCTTTTGCTCCGAGGTGGCAGATTTCCAGATTCATCCTGTGTCTCACCCTCATGATCGCACACTGTGCAACTCGGGGCAGGCCTCTTCTGCCGGGCACTCCTGAGCAGGATGACAGGGTCCTCATCCTCGGATGAACTCTCATCCGTTGAGCTACCATCCGCCTCTGGACAGCTGGCCACGTTGACGTCCGTAGGTAGAGTACTGATGTTTGAGGTAGAACTCAGTGGATCTGACTTTAAATACACCACTCGCTGTTCTTAGCTAGATAATTTTTTCCATCTTCAGATTAGTCACTTTCATCATCTGATGACGGTTTAACCCACACCAAACTACAACTGGCTGCAAGTCTTTAACATGACGAGGCACGCCATCATTCCAACAAGAGTAATTTTTACGGCAGGCTGATAATCTCGAAAAGTAAAAGTAACATGCCCCATTCTAATGGTAATATTCATAAGGAAAAAAACTCACTGCTTGTTTTAGTGAGAGTGAATGTTATGTACTTGCTGTGCACACCTCGCACCTCTCTCTCCATAGTTTCAGTTATCATGCATCTTAGGGTAATGTTGTGCATCATTTTCAGGTCGTAACCAGCAGGTGGATAGTTTTCCGTATTGTTTTCATTAAGGAGGTAACCCTGGCCACATACTTTGTCCAACATTCTCTTTTGGATTTCTTTGTTTTTAGCGATTTATAAGTTGAGGGTCATTTTTGGAATTTACAGTGAGCTGTTCTTAGCTAGATAATTTTCTTGCATTGGTCATCAATTATTATTAGATTAGTTAAAGAAAGGAGGAAACCTAGTGTTGTAATACTGTTGCATTCCCTAGTGTTGTAGTGTTGTCTCTCGATCCCCATACTACTACATGAAATAGTATCAACAAAAAGGACCATTTCTTTTTGGTATTTGTTTAAGAGTCATAGCTTGGATTCTAAGAGGCAGGAGGAAGAGTGATATCACAGGAACGCATGTCACATGCTGGCTCAGTATCCCCTTGTGGGTAGTCTTAGCCGGTCACTATCCTGGGTGTGGGAGGTGTATTGACACTTCAGAATTCAGGAGACCCTTTCTTGAATTTACACCATTTTGGGCTTATATCAAAAACACAGACAATCCATCACTGTCAGAATACCATGCCTACAAGGGAGGCACTCTGGCCAATTGCTGATCAGTCTAGCCTTTGCCTTCGCATTCTGTAACAGTTTTGTGGTAAACTTTTCTTGCATTCTTTCCTGGAATTTTCCCAGTTTACTTAGTTTCCAGTGAGTGAGGTCCTGGCTTTTCAAGTATTATTGGGAAGTGGTTGCCACCACAAGTGTTCTTATGTCTCCCATATATAATCCATATAGATTGTTGGGTGACATATGCCCAGATCCATTGCAGATTGTGATCCAATGGTAGGATTGAAATAATTTTATGATTTGTTACTTAAGAGGCATAAATGGTTGTTGTTTATACTTTCCTTGGTTTTTTTTACCTCTTTTTTTAGTCCATGGCTATTGAAATCCCTTAATAGGACAAGAGATTCAGAGAGTTGATCTAGAACTGTTTGGAGTTCATGATTGTTTATCAGATCTTGCAGTGGTATATAATTGACTCTCCTGTCTATTTTAAGGTATGAGTATCTGACAACCCATATATTTTACACACACCAGGACATATATGGAGGCACGGTGGAGTAATGGACAGAGACCCTGATTGAGGAATCAAAGAGCAGAGTTTAAATTCCAGTCAAATCCATGACATTCAATTATGTGCTAATACTCTTGGGAAAGGTATGAATCCTCTTCTCCCCAACCCAGCTATGGGTAAATAGCAGCACAGACTGGGTTCTATAGCCTTGGATGGCAACTAGTCTAGGAGAAGGACTACTCTGAATTCAAAACCTGTGGAGGGTCGTTTGGAGACCTTGTGGCATGCATGCACAAGGTCTCTGTATTTGGATCTTCAAAAAGTGTGGTTGGTTCTACACAAAGCCTTTACCACTATAATCAAATCATATGTGTCTGGCTGTCGGTTCCTAGGAACCAAGTTGCTTGACACTCGTACGTCAAATATGATGGAAGTGGGAGGGGATTTGTGGAGTCTGGCACATATATTTTCCACTGGATGATTTTGTGACCCATTCATTGTTTTGGCCAGGTTTTTTTATATTTTTGAAGTTTGCAGTCTATTTTCAATGTCTTTAGTTGGTTTGTTTTGAGGTTAGTACAAGTAATTTATTGTTTTGAGATTAGTACAAGTAATTTATTGAAGTTCCACTTGATGACTTTGTTGTTATGGTTGATATGCTAAGGTGATGGTTTTCCATTTGGAGGTTTGGGGCATTTCAGAGCAGCTTTCCTTGAATTTCATTTCCTCCAACTGCTCATATCTACCTGTTGGTTAGAGTAGATTCCTTGTGGACCCTTGGTTGTGAGCTTGACCTTCATCTCTTTTGCTCCTAACCAGCAGGAGGATTACATTTTAGTGAATGTCTCTTTTGGAGCCTCAGTCATAGAGCCTCTTGTTTTGTAGTTTCAGCATCACTTGGGGTTGATTACTTGCTTTATTGTCGGGGAGGGGGAGTCAACAGTTTTTATTTTGTTTCAGAGGTGGAGTTGGGAGGAGGCGTGTACCCAAGGTTGTGGTAGTTGGCTATAATTCAATTGCGGTGGTAGGACAGGTTTTAATTTGGAAAGGGCAGTTTGTATTTCCCTGAAAAGAGCATACTTAGTAAAGTTTTGCTTCTGAGAGTTTATTCAAAAGTTGTGTGCAACGTGCATATGTGGTAAGCATTTATTTTTGTATGATTTGGGCTGGAGCTGTCTAATCATAGATTTTAATAGAGTCCAAAAGCACTTCTGTGTCCTTATGGGTGACAATTTATTTTCCTCCCTACAACGCCTCTCTCACAGACAAAACATTGCAAGCCTCTTACTGCTCTATCATAATTTCCATAGAAAGTGCACAAACTACATTCCTTAATTTCACCAGTTCTAACCTTCACAACAAAGATGTGCCATGCTATGCACACTGTAGAGAATGACCCTCATTCAATTTGTATTCCACTGGGGAGATGAAGCAGCTTCTTTTCCTGAACTGCTGCTTTGTGGAACCGACTCCTAAGGGAGGGTTTTCTGATCACTACAATTTTAACCTCTTCAAGTCTAAAGTTAACCATTATCTTTCCCATATATCCACATAAACTGTGCCTCTTATTCTGTAACCCTCTACCTTGGGTGGCTCCTGAACCCTGTACTAGGTGAACCTCACTGTGAAAAAAAAAAAAAAAAATTCTATATATGCTTTTTTGGTAGTAAATTCAATCATTTTTCTAGTTTCAGTGAAGGTCAAGTTTCGAGAATATTTCAGCCTTGTGACTTCTTCCTCTCTCTTCTATATGTCATGTGTACTTTGAGCCTTCAGAGTTACTTCCACCGCAATTTGCACATTTTAAATTACAATCACAGTTGATTCCCCCATGTTCCAGATTATTATCACCACACTTTCAGCATATTGTTTTTTTGGGTGCATTTTTCCTCATCAAATAGAAAGGCTGGAAAGATTTAAAACAGACACCAAACTGTTCTAAATAATAATAATAATAATAATAATAATAATAATCAGGTTGCATGGTATTGGCACCCACTGAATATAAAACCTGGCATGACAGAGTCAGCCAATATCTGTATTGGAAAATCTGCAACTTCTACAGGAAGGAAACTGAAAGAAATTGGTATGAACACCACCCAGACTGGGTTATGGAGATAGGACTTGTTACAATTCTATGGGACTACACAATACACACTGACAGAACAGTTAAAGCTAACCACCCATACATTGTTATTAGAGACCGCAAACAAAAAAATGTGCCTCCTTATTGATATGGCAATCCCTGTGATCTGCAATGTATCTTTGAAGATCTTCAAAAAGCTATCCAAATACCAGGATTGAAAAAGAAATCTCAAAAATGTGACTAATTGAAGGGGTTCCTGGAAGCCCATGCCTCAGAGAAATACAAAAAAATTGTTCTCATGAGTACAGCCCACACCTTACGAAGGGCTTTATCTATGTAATTTTTTTTTTTTTTTCTTTCTTAGTAGAAAATGTCATGATGCCGTTTCTAACCTTAGGTCTCTGGGCAAGACCCAGAATGAAATGTGTACACACCAGAAATCAAAGGAAATATAATAATAATTTATTAAACAGACATATAATCTGGGGTCTGATCATATGTGATAAGGTAATTTGATCTATGGCTCCCAATGCATTTGTCCTTACATATAGTTTTGTCTTTCATTCATTCAAACCTGAACAAGACAGAGGGAGCAGATGCTCTTTGGCAAAATGCATTGTTTATAGACTTTCCACCTTGTTTCAGGATGTTCAGATATCTATATTTACAAAATTTCTAAATTGTAAATCATGTATATCCAAAAATTATTTAACATTCGATTCTTGCATCAATCAAAGTGAAGCTCAATTTTAAATGTTGGGGTTTGACTAATTACAGATCAATTTCTTGTTTACTTATTTATTGAAAATAACAACCAGAATTTAAGTTTTGTAAATGAGACATGGCATTAAACATTGTCAAGTATTTTAAGCAAAGGAAAAATGTAATTAAGGGTTTGCAGCATTAACGTGTTTACCTAACATGAAACCTGTCGCAACAACATAAGAAAATATATAACTGAATACAACATATCTGGATGCAAGAATACTTTTCAGAAAAGCCAGTGCCTGTTCCTAGACAGCATATGCATAACATTGTATAATTTACTCATTTTTCATTCCATTTCATAAAATGTAGTTCATCTCATGAGATGAATATGCTTATATTCACAAAAATAAACTTATTACTGACTGTGGACTTTTAAGGTTTTTTTTCTTAATTGTTTATATAATTTGCTTTGAATCATACATTGAGTTCTCATATGGACTGAAAAGTCGTCTTTGGAATAATCTTTACCAATTACATTTTGGTATTATAAATTAAATACATATATCTTAATGTACAGCCAGTTAGATCAGGGCTACAGGAATGTAGGATGCTGATGGCTAAGATACAAAGACAAGCTGAAAAGCAACTTGTCAGCAGTCAATATACCACATAACACCCTTGAGCACTTAGCCTTGAAGTGGGTACAATGGAGATCAACGTGTTTTAGTGGACTCAGCAGTTTTCAATCTGCTTGTCTGAATCATCTTCAAGAAGTGAGAGCAAGATCTAAAAAGTCAGCCAATCTAACAGGTATCTCAATCTCATCTCACACTTGCTCCATATGTGGCCTCCTTTGTAAATCACTAGCGGTCTTAAATGCCACTTAAGATTATCACACAAAATTTCATAACTGAATCAACTAAGCTGTCAGATCCTCATACATTGAAACCGATGGGAGAGTCCATTATATATATATATATATATATATATATATATATATATATATATATATATATATATATATATATATTAAAGAGATACCATAAAGGTTTTCGGTTGTAATGTGGATTTGTTTTTTTAAGAAAATATTATGCTTTATTTTTAAAAAAATCCACATTACAACCAAAAACGTTTTGGCATCTCTCTTTTTGATATACACACTTTTCTCTTGTTAGAACTACTATAACCTCTTCGAGATATATATATATATATATATATATATATATATATATATATATATATATATATATGACTGAATGCAATCTTCAGCTGTTAACTATTGCATTGTGCTTGAAACTGTCATACTTTTGGTGAAGGATAATATGTATTTTATTAATATATCTTTTATATATTACATTGAATACTGTTTTATTAACTACATGTACAATATATATATATATATATATATATATATATATATATATATATATATATATAGAGAGAAAGAGAGCTATCAAAACATATGAACACATTTGCTTCTATCTCTTTTTATATATCAATATCTACGTTAGTGTAAGTATTTTTCTTGACCTACACAACCATTCAAATCTATTGTCCCACCTCCCCTCAGTCTCCCCAAGGCTCACCCCCCCACCAATTTCTTTTAATGTACAAAAAGATAACTGTCATAAAATGCTTATTGTCTTGGAATTCATGGAAATGCATTTCCTCTGATTCTTCGAAAAACCATAATTGATAGCACATCCTCCACCACCCGAACAACAAAACATTTTCCCTTTTGACAGACAAGAGAAAGAATTCTGCTCGTTTTCTTTGGCAGATGCAGAGATAAGCAGCTAGACTCCTGGTCTGGTGGTCAAGTTTCCAAAAGGTTCTTTTTTTTTCCCTATTTTCAGAGACAATTATCACATTTACATGAGATACGTGCAATTTACACAACCGTACTGGTAATCGTGTACTTTCCTGGCATAAATGTGCAGCAAGGCAAGTTTGAAAGGAAACACATGACAAACAATTCTGGAGATGCTATCAATCTATAGAGCAGATGTTGCATTCTATAGCGTTATTAGATACTGGTATCTGCATTTTAAATAAGATTGAATAACGTGCTTCTATTCCTAGCCAACTATTATTGGTGACCCCCATTCAACAAACAGAGACTGTCATCTCAGGAGATTGATGCATAAACATTCAAGTGGATTTTTTTTTAATAGGATTTAAATGTATTTACAGCCGATTGTTAAAGTCTATATTAAACAGAGTCAGTAGTTAATTTATTCAAAGATCTTGAACAGGATAAACAAAATCTGTCATAATGAAATTGGTTTCGATACAAATCCACCAGATTTTGATGGTCATGAACCAAATTTAAGCATAGTTTGATGTTAATGTCTAATGATATTCAGTTGAGTGTTAGGATCTAAGAAAATATTTTTTTAAAGTTCAGTCACTGCAAGGCTCAAGAGCTACTCAAGGTAGAGGGTTACTGAAGGTGAAAGTAGGAAGTGAAGATTATTAGAATATAGATGGATTGTAACATTCAAGCAAGCATCCCCATGAGAATGGGATCCAGGAAAATAGCAGTTTTTGCAGTAAAAAGCTGAGGGTAATTTTCTCCTAACAATACAGAGGAAATGACGAGGATTTAAATTCATGGTCATAGCATGGCATGCCCTAGCTGGAAAGGTCTGAACTGGTGAAACTAAAAAAAAAATCCATCTGTGGGAGAGGGGCTGCAGGATGAAAAATATGTTAACCGCCACAAGATTGCATAAATAATTTTTAACGCTCATGGCTGGAAAGTGAGGATTGAACAGTTCCCTCCCAGATATGACAGCAATACTCCATTTTGGGTCTAATCTGACTCTTCTAAAGATGAAGCATGGCAGAAGGACTCTATCAAGGTTGGAAAGTGAAGATTTAACAGCTCCAGACCAGATATTGTAGCAATACTCCATTTTGGGTCTAATCTGACTCTTCTAAAGATAAAACTTGTTTTGTAGTTGAGAGCCATTAGTTTAGACAAGAATTGAAAATAAAAAAGCTTTTCTTATTTCAAATTGTCTCAGTTGACTAACTGACAATAATTCAAGTGTTTATTTGGGGTATTTGAAAGGCTAGCATGTTGGTTTTCTAATCTAGTGTGTTCAGTTCTTGTGCTAAAGACATTTTGTTTCAATTCAAACAGAGGTTGGCTTAAAGATCCATGGACAGAGGTTGGCTTAAAGATCCATTAACATATCTGAGATTTGATAGTTGCTGTTGTTAATGTGACATTTCAACTGACCCATTCCACAGTTCCGATCAGGAGTAACCCAGTAATCCAGGAGAAAAAAATACTACTCCACAGAGGGGGGAAAAATCCAATTTAGAATAGATCAACAGAAATATCAGCAATAATAACTATACAATGATTTAAAGATCTAAAAGAATGTTGGAGATATATACATGGTGGACTCTCCCATCATATTCGACGTGTGAGGGTCAAGCAGATCAGTTCCTAGGAACACATGACTTGATTATCATGGTGAAGGTTTTGTGCAGAACCAACCACACTTTTTAAAGGGCTGAATACAGGCATCTGGGACATTACGTGCCACAAGGTCCCCAAACGACCCTCTGCAGGATTTGAATTCAGAGTTGTCCTTCTTCTAGACCAGTTGCCATCCAAGGCTATAGAACCTCATCTGTCCTGCTATTTACCCATAGCTGGAGGGAGAAGAAGAGGATTAATAACTTTGCCAACAGTATTAGCACTCAAGTGAATGTAATGGATTAGAGTGGAATTCAAACTCAGCTGATTCCTCAATCTGAGCCACTATCCACCACGCCTCCTCAAGATATATATATATATATATATATATATATATATATATATATAGTTTATGCAAACTTAGGTAATCTGTATGGGTAGACCCGAGGAAGTAAAGTCTGATGATCCAGAACCCTGTTAAAGGGGTTATGGTGAAAGCCTATTACATGGAATCTTAATGTGGTCTGTTTTTTATTCAAATATATATAATATAATATATATATATATATATAATGAACAAGGGAACATTTTCTTAACTGCTTTGATTACTTAATGTGATTAATGTTGGTTGTAGATTGACCTTACAAGACTTGGTACTTGAAAAACTAAAGACAAAAAAATGCTCTAATGTTCACTTTGCCTTGATGCTGTTGAGAAAGGCCTGAACATATTCATTTTCTTTGGTTCCATCTTCAAACATCTTTACAAATCTCCCATTACTTGCATGTTGCAATGTTAGAAAATGAACAGAGCAGTTTCAGTCTACTAATTCTATATAATCTAGTACTACTCCATTTCATATTATTTTTAGATGATATCGGTGCTACTAAGTGAATACACTGCCACCTTAACAATCACGTACATAATGCGATCAAATTATAAAATATTGATATTGATCAGAGTTTCGGCAATTTTTTTTTTTTTTTAATCACTGGAAAAAAAAGAAAAGAAAAAGAAACAGTTAATGATATGCCTCAAGATGTCATCTGATATGATTAATTGATAACTGCCTGGCTGGATTCCCAGAGATAAATAAAACTTGTTACTGATCTTTGGCAACCCATCAACCTCCTCCTTCCTGCAACGTGGGGAGATTTTTAACCTGGCCCAAATCAATGGGTAAGGACACCTTAATTTTGGCGGATAAAAGAGGCCAGGATAAAATTGAGCACCAACAATTCCCACTCTCCTTCCCAGACTACACTTCTGTTGATTGGTTGGTGGAATGGGGGAGATTCCTGAAGTCACTATTATGGACATTGACGCATAGAATGTCTCAATTATTTTGGCCCTTCTGTGGACTTTACAGAATAGAGGAACTGTTGATTTCCATATTGGCATCTGTCAAAGCTGAAAGATGGACAGAGAGGAAATACCACTAGCAGACACCTCTTAACAAAGGACAGGATGATAAGATTACAACCAGACAGGATAATTGAAAAGGTAGAGACATACTTGTGATGACTGTTGAACAGAATTTATAGATGAAGGAGACTTTTGTTAACTATCAAGCCTCATTTACATAATAGCATGAAATCAAAAGAACAATAAATTTATCTTCCGTTTAGAGATTTTGATATGAAAATATGAATGTTTCAACCATCAACTGACAAATTCAGAATGTCTAACTTGCACTAGGAATGTCATCCAAAATAGATGTTTTTTTTTTTGTTTTTTTTTTCAACAGGATATGAAAAAAAACAATTTTTAGATTCCATGTCATCTCTAACTTCATTTCTTTAAACTCCAATCTGAAACAGACTAAATCACTGCACACCTTGAAATGGTGTAAAGGTTATTGAACTTGTCTCGCTAGAACAATAATAGTGAATATAATCCTCACTGGGTGTCTCATAATTTTGGCCTTGTGCCATATCTAAGCTATGCTTAGAAGAAAAAAAAATCACCATAGACTAAATCATTAATAAAAAAAGAGGGAGATAAAATGGATGTCAACTATTTGGTCAACTGCCCATCGTCACATGATAGCTTCTCTCACTAAGGAATCTGGATGCAAGACATCTTTCCCCTTCTCATTCTAGTAGCCATCCTGACTGACATTTTGCGTTTTTGGGCTTATATCATAAAACTTACACATCACTGTCAGAATTCTACCCTGACTCAGAGTCTTTTAGAGTTCTGACCAGTTGGTTGTCATTCTGGGACAGCCTACACATTCTGCAACATTTCACTTCATCAGTTATCTATCCAATGATACCATAGAGTAGTCTGACCTCAGATAAACCTCTTCATAACACTGATGTTGTTAGTTTCAATGAGTTCCATTCAAATTTAAACCCAGAGGTGATAGAAAGAGTAATAATAAGGTTTTTTGTACCTGTGACCTGTGATCCATTAGGAATTGTCTGTTAAAAAAAAAAAAAAAAAAAACTAGAAGTTTTTTTTTTTCTAATCTAAAATCCTCCAACATGTTTTTTTTTTCTTGTGTTCTTATAGTATTCTTCTTTTCTGGACAGAAATTAATGTAGAAATTGTCCGAATGCTCTGTACCTTGTCAGTGGCTTTTAATGAAATTTGTATAAAGAGGAATTCTGCCCACATACACAACATATATGTGTGTGTGTGTGTGTGTGTGTGTGTGTGTGTGTGTGTAGAGTTATTGAGTAGCAACACTATTGTGGTTAAATGCAATCAGAAACATCAGAAACTGTCACCACTGTTTTGACCTCAGTGTCCACTCTTATATTTACATGTGCTCTATCCTGGATATTGAGCACTTTTACCCATAAATATATTAGATCTTAAAACTAGATTTCATAATATAACATCAACTGATGATGGTCCGTTTCATGCTTAAACATAATCTTCATAGCCTAAAGAATTTCATAATATATTTCCATTATGATGGTGCCCTGTCAGTAGGGCCTAGAATATACTGACTTGCATCTCTTGCAGCAGGTCAAGACCTCCTTCAAAAAGGAACCAACTTCCTAATAGATGCCTGCAGATTCAAATATAGAACAGACCCATGTTTACCATTTGACTCAACTATAAACTGGATCATTGTTTCCCTTTTAATTCAAGTATAAAGCAAACCAATATTTACCTTTGCATTCAAGTACTTTAACTTTGGACTCAAGATTTCAAACTTAAATTAGTTGGTTGGTTGACTTTGTTGAGTGGCATATCAACCTCTAGGTGTTATTTAATACTGAAAGCTAAATATTTTTAATGAAATTGTTTGCCGTCAACTACAGATAAAATGTATTGTTTGTCATTTTCCTATAAAATGTATTGTTTGTCATTCTACTATGAAACAGGCTGTCACCCCACAGTATTGACCTCAGTCTCCACTCTTATATTTACATGTGCTCTATCCTGGATATTGAGCACTTTTACCCATAAATATAGCAGACCTTTATAGTTTTAAATATACACAGGCATTTTTACCTTGATGAATCCTTTCAGTCAACAATTCGTTAGAAAGAAAATGTTGGTGTAATTAATGATGAAAACATAAAGATATAGATAATTGACATATTAAATTAAAAAAAAAGTTGATGGGAAATATGTGAACAATTCTTTTATGGTGAGATTTGAACATGTGTCTCATGATCAGAAAGTCTATGTTCTAACCACTTGGCCATGTGTTCATGTACTTTCAATAAACTATTGGCATTAACAGAAAAATTCAATACCTATTAAAAACAGTAGGGAGTGAGGCAGCCTCATTTTGAATTTGCTTTGGTAGAGACACAAAGACGTTTGATTATTTGAACAATGGTGGGTATGTTAATTTATTGCTCTGTTGATGTCAAAGTTTGTTTAAAACGTTCTTTAGAAGCCTCATTCCACCAGTATAATGACCATCTTGGGTCCATAGACATGAAGTGGAATGATTACATTGAATCAATTGTTTGGTCTGCTACTAGAAAATTTGGCTCACTGTCTCATGTTAAAGAATTTTCATTGTGAGAATCCATCTTGCACATTTATAAATTTACCATTTGTCTGTGCATTGAATATTGCTGCCATATCTGGTCTGGTGCTCCTGTTATATATCTTGAGATTCTCAACAAAATCCAAAGAATGTAATGTTATTGGTCCTCACCTAGAATCATGATTTACTTTCCCACTGCCAAAGTTTTTCTCATCAGAATCCATCTTGAACATTTATAAATCTACCATTCATCCATGTATTGAATATTGCTGCCATATCTGGTCTGATGCTCCTGTTATATATCTTGAGATTCTCAACAAAATCTAGAAATGGTCTCTTATGACTTTGCATCTTGACTTCAGTCACTTTCTCACCAATGTGATGTGAATTCTGTCTGTTTTTTTCTACAGATATTTTCCTGACAATTGTTCTGACTAGCTTTCCCACTTGGTGACTTGACTGTATGAATTTAAGCATGTGACTAGATTGGCAATTAGGTCCCAACATTTTACTGTTAAACTAGATACTGATAAATGTGGGAAAAGAAACTTTCAATTTCTTGCTTCCCTGCTACATACAATCTTCAAAAATTTAAATGCAATGTCAATTTCCATTTTCTGACTTGAATTCTGTTCTTTTATTGTCCTTTCACTGCACTAAAGTTCTCTCATTCTCTTTCACTTCCAGTAACTCCTTATGTCCTAAATGCATTATTACCTTGCTTCAGGTGAAAGGATAAATAACTAAAAAAACTTTAGAGAGCTGTCAGAAAGTATGAGAGCATTTTGAAAATTATATACTGATAAAATAAAAAAAATAGCTGCAAAAAATGTCTGCTGTCAGCATTTACAGCAAGTTACGTAGACATGAGAAAATATACATCTGTTATAAGATTACTTCAAAACATTGAAAAACGGACAGAATGAAAGAATTTAAAGAATTTAAATAAAAAACATCATGGAAGAAGACTAAGAAACTTGTGTCAAAGTAGATTTAGAAAAAAAAAAAAAATACCTGACACACACATTTTTAAAATCATCTCATCACCCTGCATCTCAATTTGTATTACCTCTAGAGAATGTTGTTGGATAGTATCCATCTACTGGGAAATCGGAAATTATTTATATCTTTATAGGAAATTAAATAAAAAAAATAAAAAAATGAAGTGTGTGTATATATATATATATATATATATATATATATGCATGCACGTTATTTTTATTTCTTCAGTAACACGTAGATGAATGTGTAAAATACACATAGAACATATACATGCATAAACATAATTTTCATTACTATAAACATTATATATAGTAGATACATGTGTAAGGAGACATACCTGCTAAAAAAAATAAATAAATAAATAAAGTAGTGGAAAATTATTATCTCTGAGCATAGAGATCGAATGTTATATTAAACAAAATGTCCCTCTTGACATGTGCGCACACACAAACACACAAGTATATATAAAATTTCATTGAAGACATCTCATAAGGCATTGCGATTAAGCATCTTATTAAATTTTTCTTGTGTTCATAGGAGTAATTTCTTTTCTAGACAGAGTGTATAAAAACTATCCAAATGATCTGGGGATCCAAGTGCTGTCAAGTAATCTATTAACCATTATTG
>CAHIKZ030000419.1:557500-625000 GCA_903632075.3 Acanthosepion pharaonis | reverse complement strand
AAAAGAAACAGTTCTAGTGAATTTAAAATGGAAATTATGAAATCACCAGCAAGTAGAGAAAGAGAATGGATGAATTTCTCTTTCTGTTGGCACTTCAGACGGTCAATGCAATTTAATGTATATTGATTCTAAAATGTGCAGATACCGAGCATACTTTGCCGAAAATAGAAAACTGAGAGTTACTGTATTAATATGCTCACTCTGGATTATCCAAGAAGTGCTGACCTATTGCAGAGTCCTGTGCTGTCTGTGTAAAGTTGTGAATTATGGATATTCATACCCTGCTTGATGTTGCCAGGCACATGTTGTGCAACAGAAATTTCAAGACGTTCATTGGTCTCTGCCCTAAGTCGTCAGTGTTGCTGTGCTGACAGGAGGAATTGATTTGTTTTCTTTCTCTACTGGATGGTTTGCGAGTTCATATTTTCCATTTTAAACTACAAATTTCTCATGATTTAAATGCATAAACAGAAAATATATTAAAATAATTATCGGACTTAGTCCATTTCATAATATATGATGTCATTTGTTTACATTAAGATATACTTTGAGCAGAAATGACTGTTCGAGAGAAATCGTGGGGAACTTGTAGTTTAAAAACGGTAGTTTCACCTTGCTAACCAGACACTTCCTCTAAATGGTATAGCACATCAGGCTATACGATGGTTCCAATTAGGACACAGGTCTTCTGAGATTTCTTGGACATTAAAGGCTGGTAAATGTTAATACTGTTTATTATAAACAGAGTATTTACTTAAATATTTGTATCTATAAAAATAATATATAAACAGAAAATATATATATATATATATATATATATATATATATAAATTGGTAGTTATCAAATGAAAAGTCTAGGTAGGCAAAAAAGAACATTAGAAAAAGAAACTATTCTCAAACACATCCATAATGATAATCTGCTGAACAAGCGAAATGAACTTATGATTACATACAGCCACAGAAGGAAGTCTCTTCTCAAATATTTTGATGCTGGCAAGAGTAATTAACCCATCATCTCTGCAATAACTCAACTAACCTGCCTCTAATTTTTTTTCCATATCCAGTTACCTCCCTTGCACTACCCTAGCATTTAACAGTTTTTAGCAGTGTTCATTTTTATTTTGTTTTTTTCTTTATTTTTTTCTTTTTTCACCCTAAAACCTTTTTGCCTACCCATACTTTCTATTTGGTAACTACCCACATTTTTTAGTTCGTATTGCAATAATCTTATCTGTTGACTTAATATCAATATCCCTGTTAAACTTACTATAAATAACTTAGTTCATTTTTCAATATCTACCTACCAACACTTTATATTTTGAATTCATACCCCAATACTATATTTTATTTATAATAATCTTGAATTTTGAATCCACACCCAATGTAGCGTTGGCCCATGTGACACAGAAATTTAGAAAATAAAAAAAAATAAAAAATAAAAAACCATATTGAACAGTTCATAACTTTTTGTTACCTGATTATTGGCAAAGCCATGAAACTGAGCCATACTGTAAACATAGGTATATGTGTAATTATTAATATATACTTTATAGCTCTGTTTAATTACATTGAGCACTGTTTTGTCTAGACCATTCATTAAATAAATAGTTATTTGCTCATCAGTACATAACCACACATATATAATATATATATAATACTAGCAGCATGGCCCGGCGTTGCCCGTGCTTGATTAAAAAATCATATGACTCATACAGCAATCGCTATCACTTGACTTAAAATATTTTTGCCCTTCCTTGCCTTTTAAAGGAGTGCCCTTTGCCGTGCTGATGTTGCTACATGCCTTACTTCTTGCCTATCTCACACTGCTCTATACTAAACATTAAATCTGTTACGAAAAAAGAACTAAACAAAATGAACACAAAACGATCAGCTTTAAAAAAGGACTCGTAACTGGAAAAACTGAATGATAAAAGAATGTTAACAAAAAATACTTTTTCACACCCAACCCAGTTCTGCAGAATCAGAATCAACGTTGAGTTTAAGCAAGTGAATGAGCCAATTGGAGTAAAGTGCCATGCAGATTTAAATTTTTCCCCACTTGTGATGAATGCAGTTATTAATTTTTTTGCATGCTAGCATGCTAGTTAACATTCATGTCAGTTATCTGTTGGCTCTCACGCTGGCCAATAGAATCTTCTTGCCTATTCGTGGCAGCCAGCTATTGGCTCTCACTCTGGCCAGTAGAAAATGGCCGCAAACTACATGAAAACTGCCATAAAAGCATGAAAAAAATCGATTATTTCCACTATTGATGGGAGTTGGGAAATGCAAAGTCAGTCTTGTCCTTCCCGCTAACTTGGAGCATGTGCATGTAAATTTTGGTGCAAATCCGTCGAAAATTGTGGCTGTGCATTTGTTAAACACAGACACACACACATCCTGCCTTTATATATATATATATATATATATATATATATATATATATATGCACACACTTAAAACAGATTGCGATTGATATTATACAAATAAGGGGTGCAAAAAAAGCTCATGGTTTTTCCCACTGGCACAATTTGATTTTCCTATTTAAATTTGGCCTTTTACCAGAATCAGCTGAACTTGCTAAATTGTCTCACTATAAACATAATATTGATTCTACATATAGATATTGAAAATTACCAAATATTCAGAAATATACACACACAAACACTCAGCTTGGCCTGATTAAAGAAAAAAATCTGTATACTATTAATTTTTTTTTTTTTTTTTTTTAAAGAAATACCCCCAAAGCACAATCTATTCTACCTTCACTAATATCTTCCCATCCAATTTTTTTGTTTTTACTCAGGCACCTCCTCGACCACCTGACCCCAGAATTAAGAGATAGCAGATGAAGATGTAGGAAATCAATTTGTACCGAACTTATCAAGAAGATAAACACCAAGTCAATGTTGTTTCCAAGTAGTTTTGCCAATATGGCCTAAAGGACCTGGTATCAAACATTTTATGAAGATTCTGTTGCAACAGACCCATACTAGCAGAGATGTAAGGCTCCCCTGGCACTAAAGATAGGTAAAGAGGAGAGAGAGAGGCTGGTAGTAGGAGCAAGTTCAGGAATGAAAACTGTTAGGTCAACGAATGAGTCTGGGAAAGACAGAAATTAATATTACAGAAAGTAAAAGAGCTGATAACAAAGCTTCATATACGCATCATACTTATTATAAAACCCAGGTTGTGTGTGTGTGTGTGTGTGTGTGTGTGTGTGTGTGTGTGTGTGTGTGTGTGTGTGTGTGTGTGTGTGTGTGTGTGTGTGTCTGTGTGTGTGTGTGTGTGTGTGTCTGTGTGTGTGTGTGTGTGTGTGTGTGTGTGTGTGTGTGTGTGTCTGTGTGTGTGTGTGTGTGTCTGTGTGTGTGTGTGTGTGTGTGTGTGTCTGTACGTTTATATATTGGATCGGATTGCCTACATTTTTCAACTGATTTCAACAAAACTTCACGGGACTACATGAAATTACCTTACAATGGTTCTGACAGCGCCAAAATTGGAAAAACACAATTGTTTTTGCACAAAATCAATTTGAAAACGCAACTGCGAGGCATCGCTTTCGTGGAATGAAAGGGGGATAACTCATATCGAGTTATACTTATTATAAAACCCAGGTTGTTTGTGTGTGTGTTCATTTATATATGGGATTGTATTTCCTACATTTTTCAACCGATTTCAACAAAACTTCACTTTTTTTTTTGGCAGGTAGTGTTTCTTATTGTCTTGCACACATTTTACATTCAGAATGCTTTAAAATTTCCATTTACAAGACAATTGTTTATAATAAAATTCTATTCAATCGGTAGACTCATAATGATTGAAATCAATGTTTTTGTTTGAGTTCGACCAATTTGTAAAAAAAAAAAAAAAAAACTAATTAAGACATGTGTGTCCATCAACCTTAAACAATAATCTTTGTCAATTTTATTTTTCAGTCTTTATGATCTATCTCTTACTGTTACATCCCCGGGCAATGCCGGGCTCTACTGCTAGTACATTATATAACTCAAAAACCTTGACCTCTGTATGGTAGGCAAGAGAATTTGATACTCACTGTGCAAATAGAGGAAAAGAGAGACAAGTGAAAGCAATGTATGACATACCTGATGGGGTTTGAGCAAGTGGATGACAGAATGTGGTCTGCGGGAGGTGGCAGAGGGACGAAACTTATTGAAAGCTACAAGGGATAGGAGGAAGTGGAGAGCCATGATCGCCTACGTCCAGAAAGGACACAGCACATAAAAAGAAAAGATAGTGTTTTGGTTTTGGAGTCTTTATCCAATAAATTTTGTCTTATGTTGTTCCATTTTGTTTGTGATGGTCAACATGTGCATGGATTGCACAAACTTTTGATAGGCGACAAGTCAACTTATGAAAGAGTGTGATTTATGTGTGGCCAATCTAAGAATTTAATGCTGTTTTTAATTGTTGAGGATTGTTAGGTTAATGATGTGCTAAAATATATATTACATACAAAAATAGGCAAATTACTAAAATTAAATTTGCCTTCTTTAACAGCAACTGGATTTTTGTGATATTTTTTTTTCATGACAAACTAGAACAATCTACCCTAGTAGATGAAAAAGGGTTCAGTTCAAAATTCCAATCATCTGAAAAAAGCTGGAGTGAACAACGGTGAAAACATTGAGAATATAGCAACAAAGAGGACAACAGTCTGAACAATATACAAAATGTGTAAATAAAGAAATAAAGTTTAGCATAATACCATCTTTTTCGGGAGTACCCCACAACTTAATACAAACAGGTTGTGAGATAAGCATGTTATTTATATTTCAGAGTTTCACAACATTAATACTTTATCCTCTCTTAATATAATAATGTGTAAACAGCCTAGTGAATATTGGCACAAATTGACAGGATAAATTTAAATTCTAGCTTATTTTATCCCAATCAGTTTTGAACCAATGTCCATTCCCGCCATGATGGAAATAGTAGGGTAGACAGGACTCTTTAGCCTTGGGTGGCAATCAATGTAAGAGAATGAAATCACTACTGTCTTTTGTCAAAAGTGGCATACTAATTAACAGATAAAAAAAAAGGAACTTGTGGAGTGTCATGAACACCAATAATGAAAATTTCAGTATATACACACCTACAAAAAGAGGGAAAAGAGAGAGAGAGAGAGAGAGAGAGAGACAGACAGACAAGGAAAGAGGGAAAAGAGAGAGAGAGAGAGAGACAGACAGACAAGGAAAGAGGGAAAAGAGAGAGAGAGAGAGACAGACAGACAAGGAAAGAGGGAAAAGAGAGAGAGACACAAGAGGGAGAAAGAGAGAGAGATACAAGAGGGAGACAGAGAGAGAGACAAGGAAAGAGGGAAAAGAGAGAGAGATACAAGAGGGAAAAGAGAGAGAGAGACAAGAGGGAAAAGAGAGAGAGAGATACAAGAGGGAAAAGAGAGAGAGAGAGATACAAGAGGGAAAAGAGAGAGAGAGAGATACAAGAGGGAAAAGAGAGAGAGAGAGAGACAAGAGGGAAAAGAGAGAAGAGAGACAAGAGGGAAAAGAGGAAAAGAGAGAGAGGGAAAAGAGAGAGAGAGACAAGAGGGAAAAGAGAGAGAGAGACAAGAGGGAAAAGAGAGAGAGAGACAAGAGGGAAAAGAGAGAGAGACAAGAGGGAAAAAGGAAAAAGAGAAGGAAAAAGAGAAGGAAAAAGAGAGCAAGAGGGGAAAGGAGAAGGAAAAGAGAGGGAGGGGGGGAGATATAATAGAAAGGAAGTGAAATAAGTATTTTTTTTTTGCTTTTTCTATGAAAATGAATGTTCATGAACATTTTTTTTATTTAATAAATTATGTCACTAATATTATTCCCCAAAATGCTGGTGTCAATCAAAACAAAATCTTTCAGGGCCCTTTTATACTAATTCTTAAATACCTGAAAGATATTTTAAAAATCTTTCTTTTTCCCTGATCCCACAATTTATCTTACATTGCAACCATAAAGAATCTTCACATATAAAATTCCTTTCTCTCTTGGACTTCAATTAAGAGTTTTAATTTTATTTTGCTTCTCAAATCTTTAATTACTCTTAAACCAAAATTAAGAGTTTTTACTTAAAGAAAAAAAAATATACTGAATTAAATTTTGTTGTTTATATTTATCTGCATTATTGAATTTATATTACCCACACGTGTTTTTCCATCCACAATCTTTACTTGATCAAACCTCTACTCAATATACAAATAACCCTTTTAAATGTAATCCATTAGCATTTCCTTAATTCCTTTGAAGATATATCAGCTTAAATGCATCAATATAATGGGAGGATATTCATGTACTGGGTTACCCCCCTTCAAGGTTGACATGTTCAGGGAGAATCTAAATCCTTTCTGTCAATATGATATGGAAGAGATCTCAGGTCAAACCTTTGTCCCAAAATATGACCAAACATTATTTTATTTTGGCTAGGCTGCTTCAGTCACTTTCCCACTATCCTAAAATAGCTTTCCTGTGCCTCTTCTAAAAAAATATTTTCATGGTAATTATTCTGATGAGTTTTCCTCTTTGGTACCTCGACTTTGTAAAAATTTAAGTGTGTTACTAGATTGGCAGCTAGGTTTCCTCATTTTACAGTCGAAATGGCAGGAGATCTTGTTTTAAAATTGTTATAACTTTCTTTGTATTGTGCATATAGATTTTCATTTTGTATACAAATAAAAGAATGAATGAGTAATATTTTGATGTAATGCATTATGTTTTGTATACACATTTTCACATTGAAAACAAAACAAATTGAAATGTAAAATAAAAAAAATACATTATTTACATTACTCAGACTATTGTCCTTATTTTGTCGCCATTTTTATCACAATGTTTTAGCCGTTGTATGCTCCTCAAGGACACATGGCACAGTAGATAAAGGCATTACTTAGATTCAGTGACAGGACCCAAAGAATATGAGTTCAATACCTGGAGGACATTCAGAGGGAAATTAACAGGAGATAACTGACATCCATTAGACATAGCACGTGGAACTAGAACAGTCTACCCCAGTGAGTGAAATAAAGGGTTCAGTTCGACATTCCAACCACCTGAAGAAGGCCAGAGCATACAACGCCCAAAACATTGTGATAAACATGTTGACAAAGATGAGGACAATAGTCTGAATAATGTAAATAATGTACATAATACCTCATCTCAGAAATATAGACAGATAAAAAAAATACATAAATAATTCAACATACTTTAACTTTTCTTACTCCTTGTGGAGTTTGGGAGGTTGTGGAGTTAGAGGTGGGGGCAATAGGAAGCATACTTGCTAAGAAGACTTTCATTTTGTCAAAAAGGTGATGGGTTTCCTCGTGTTTACACATGAGAAGACATTAGCATTAGCTTGGTCTTCCTTTCACTTGACTTATATTCATTTGTCTCGCTGACGAATAAAGTTATTTTGTCGTTCATGAATAGACAAAATAATTCAACTTCAGAAAGGTGATCAGGTATATCGATGGTCGCCAGAAGTTTCCATAAAATTTAGTCAGGCATGGATGATAGTAGCCGCTAGTGGTCATCATCTTCAACCACTTCACCATCAATATCCACTCAAGTAAAGCCTTCAAAATCATTATCAGAGTCCTAATTAAAGAAAAACTCATGAATAAAGTCTTTGTTGGATATTGATGCAGCCATTTTTGTTTACAAAAAAAAAAAAAAAAAAAATTAACATGGGTTTAATCAATGTTACACCTTGTGTAGAGTATAGAAGAATTCAAAATGGCATTGGAAAATGGAAGTTTAACCTCATTCCAAAGCAGCAATAAGCGATTTCCAGCTTAAAATACCGGAAATAACAGTTGACAAGTGTTTATTTATAGCAACTGTCTCAAGGCGACAGAATGCGTCTAGAGCAGCAAAGGGAGAGAATTCTATGGCAACAATTTTCACCTGAGGCGTGGTAAAGGAAGGAATGTTTGTAAGGTAAGGTGTGGACATTTATTTACAATTTCCAAACTGAAATAACATTTGCTTATTAGCACCGACAACATTTAAAACCTACAAGTTTTGGAAAAAGTAAGTTTGGACAGTAGATTTTATAACCTATATTTTCTACATGCTATTGGTGATCATGGATCTCCACAATTTCCTGTCCTTTGTAGGTTTTAATAACTTGTCTTTTTGCTATCTCTCCCAAAACTTGGATCTGCATTTCTTTTGCACTTCCCAACAGTGGAACTCCCTTCCTCTTACTTGCTTTCCTGATAGCTATAATCTTCAAAAATTTAAATGTAATATCAATTGACATCTTCTGATGCCGTGATCCCTGTTCTCTTTCTTTTTTTTTTTTTTAACACAAATTCTTCACTCCCCTACCATACCCAGTCTTTTCCCTTTACTTTCAGTGTACCAGTGGCACCACCACCTTGCTTGGGGTGAATTATTTGACTTTGTTCAAATGATGTTTTATTTTTTTTTAAACCAACATACCAGCTGACACATTTTTCAGCCTTTATGTCTTAATGTTGATTCAAATATTCAGGGCTGAACTAAAATGAAAACAGAACAACAGATAAATTACAATTAAAACCAAATTTTTTGAATTATAACCAAACAAGAACCAAACTTCACAGGACCAAACAAGAACAAACACAAAAAAAGAACCAAACTTCAATCAAACCAAACAAGAACCAAACTCCAACAAGCAGACCAAACAAGAACCAAACTTCAACAAGCAGACCAAACAAGAACCAAACTTCAACAAGCAGACCAAACAAGAACCAAACTCCAACAAGCAGACCAAACAAGAACCAAACCAAAAGCAGAAAACAAGAAACAAGCAGACCAAACAAGAACCAAACAACAAGCAATATAGTTATTCCAAACCAATAAAGAACCAAACCACAACAAGCAATATAGTTATTCCAATCAAGCCCACACTTTTTGCTTATATTTTGTGCCAAAATTTTCCTCTCAGATTCAACTAAACTGAGAAGAAAAGAAAATGAAAATTCTTCAAATTCTGAGCAAAAGTGAAAGTTGTGATCTATGAAGAATAATCTCTTCAATAAAAGATTTACGTGGAGGAAAAGAGGAAGTTCTTCAATAAGTTTCTTTGATGAGTTAAAGGAAAAGAAAAAAAAAAGAGCTATCTGGTTCCGGCCACACCTTGATAGCATTTCCTCCTACTGTGGTGGAGCAGCATGACAAAGGTTACATTTCTAAGGATTATATTTTTTTTTTTTTTTTGCAGAGTTTGCTTATTCATCAAACACTGATCTCCCGTGTCTGATAGAACACAGCTGTATGAAAAGCATAGAGGCAGAGGAAAAGAAAATATGAATATTTCTTTTGGGGGGGGTCAGGTGGAATGGAGAGCAACACAAAGGCCCAACCCCATCACATCTCCTGCACTGGCCTAGAGTCAAAATAATATTTTAATTTGCTGAAAGTGTTAGCCAACATAAATAAATCAGCAAGTTTCAGAGTTTTTATTTTTACCTTCTTTTTTGCAGCAAAATTAGCAAAGGAAAAATGTTATGATCCCTTTATATATATTTCAGAAGTTGCATATTTATGAATGTCTTAGCACCATAAATTCAAAATATTTTCTTTTTTAACTTCTATGTAAGGGAGGTAACTTATGTGATTTATTTTTAAAAAATTTTTAATTGTAGTATTTTAATTTAATATTTTTTTAATAACGTTTTGCTCCTAGTTCACCATTTATTTTTGACCACAATTTTCTTATAATTATAGAGTATGAATTAAGAATCTATAATTAACAATACCCTGATGATGATATTATGCTATGTTGAAAGTACTTGGAATAAACACAATATGAGCAAACAGGTTGTTTTCCCCTCATCTTTTAATAACCGCACAAAAAAGCTTATCTGTGAATATGAACCCTATTGAGAATAAGTTGACAGAACATGTCTAAATTATTTAATGAAACTTGTTATATATATATATTTCCTTTTATCCTATTTTATTTTGTTGATAATATTTAAATTAATGTCAAACGTTAACTGCAAAATATATCAATTTGTGTTTTTGAAATTAACTGCAATATACATTATATATATATATATATATATATATATATATATATATATATATATTATTTTTTTCTTC
Source organism: Acanthosepion pharaonis (assembly GCA_903632075.3). Lineage (NCBI taxonomy): Eukaryota > Metazoa > Mollusca > Cephalopoda > Sepiida > Sepiidae > Acanthosepion > Acanthosepion pharaonis. Next base: position 614,909 of record CAHIKZ030000419.1, on the reverse strand, counting down.
CTTACTTTTCCTTCCATCCCTCCTTCCACATTTGCTTTCTTATATCTTTTCTTCTCTTTGTCTCATTTCCTGTTAGATGACTTATTACATAGGTCCTTACCCCCTCCCTTACTCTTAAGTATTTTAATAAAAATAGATTTAAAGTTATTCCTATCTCTTCCTTCCTTCTCTAATTTCGACCATATCTGTCATCCTCCTCCTCCCCCGCTCTATATCACGTTACATCAACTTAAAACTACTCCTCAAAAGTGTATAAAAATAATATGTAAATTTAAAACCATTTTTTTTTTTATGCTTAGAAATGTCATATGAAGAACCAGGAAAAAACCTCACCTTCCTGGGGAAATAAAATATAAAACAATGGATCCTTAAGGTTGTCTGTTTTCTAAATTTAATTTTTAAAAAAGTTTTTATATATATAATTTTTTTTCCTTAAATATATTATAACAGGTGAGAAAAAAAAATAGCTACATTCAATAATGTTCAATGCAAAAGGTAGTGAATTGACAAGGATAAATTTTCCCAACTGACTCTCCAAAATCTTAGCTCCATGGAAGAATTTTGTACATGTGCTGGGACTGTCAGGAAATTATTTATTTAGAGTTCTTAAAGTAATTTCTGAAGAAATGATGGATTTTTTAATTTATTAATCTGACAGATTTTATTATTTTAACATTAGATTTTACTGGATGGATTTTTTAAGGAACTATTCAACTTTGCTTGACTGATGTCATACTCAGTGTATAAGTCAGTCTAAATTACATCAGATTTAATTATTGTTTCTCCTGTCAAGGAGTAAGCAGGTTAGAATCATGTTTGAGATCACATAATTTTCTTCAAGATTTCTCAAATATTCAGATCAGTAAATGAAAATAAATAAATATAATGTTTAGTAAATAAATGGAACATCTACTCAAATATGGTATCCATAAAAATAACGTTTAGGCAATAAAAGTTCTTGAAGTACAATGAAATACTAAATGTATTTTTATAGCTGCAATCTGTCTCTAAAAGTCTGATTGAAAAGTGCCCTGCATGTATCAATTGGAAAATTGTTCTCTATCACAATACAAAGTTGCATACAGCCAGAATAAGATTGGAGAGAAAAACATTTTGGAGTTCAGTTCGTCCATTTTACTCAATTTGCCATATTTGCAATGTCTTGCACCAACTGATTTTTACCGTGATCAATAACTGCAAAACAGAATTTAAGGGGAAAAGTTTCTCTAATAAAAACAAAATTCCAGAGATTGTTGAACACTTTTTTTGTACGAGAAAACTAGTAGAATTTTTACACAAAATGTATTGCGAAGTGCTTGATAAGCGGCAACAAATTATTGGAAATAATGGTGATTTATGTGTTGAATGCACATCTAAAAAGGCCTCACATCACATGCAGACATGGTTGTCAACACCAGTTATATTTGAATTTTTCCCCCATTAGCAGCCAGACCATTTAGTATATCTAGATACAGGCCTCTCTGCAACTGGTCAAGATGCAGGTCTTTGTAAGATGTCTTATGACAATAACAGGTGGGAGTGGGCATGGAGGGAGACCAGCAGTTAGCAGGAGATGGTGTCTTGTGAAGTCGGTTCCATGGGCATTTTTTGTTCCTGAAGTTGCTGTGGTTTCCAAGGCAGTGTTATTTTTGTTATCTTGTGTCTCTTGCCCTATTAACCCTGTAGTTGCTGGAAGAACAATCGGTTAGGTTTTTCCCCAATCTCAAAACATTCTTTCCTCACATTACTACATTATAACAGAATAATAATAAAAAAAAAAATTATTTGCACTATTTTCATTTTTGTCAAGCAGCAATCATGTAAAAAATTGCATTTGTACATCCTAATTCCAGTCGGTTGGTCAGTTGTATGTACGTATGATTAGAATTATGATACACAAACACATACAGGATCGCTGCTTGACACCATGCCACAATTCACTCTGCCAGAATGGTGGAAATACTGCTCAGCACATTAGATGCAATGATGGTTCCCCATAGGGGATGAGGGTTCGAATCCAGCTGGAGCATTGCATGTTTTTCTGCTAAGATTTCTTGAATATTCAGGCCATTGGATGTAGTTGGATAAAAAAATAAATACCGTTTAATTAAAGAGGAAAAAAAAAAAACAAAAAACAAACAGTCTATTCGAATATGGCTATCAATACAAATAAATTAAAAATAACCATATTGGATTTAATTAATTTCCTAATAATCCATTTCTCTAGTGTGTGTGTATATATATATATATATATATATATATATCTCTCTATATATATATATCTATATATCTATATATATATATATATATATATCTATCTATATATATATATATATATATATATCTATATATATATATATATATATATATCTATCTATATATATATATATATATATATATATATATATATATATATATATATATATATATATATATATATATATATATATATATATATCTATATATATATATATATATATATATTCTATCTATATATATATATCTATATCTATATATATATATATATATATATCTATCTATCTATATATATCTATATAGATATCTATATATCTATATATCTCTATATATATATAGAGAGAGGAGAAGGGTAACATATTCGTACATGTACAAATTTTTAATTTATCCTATTTCCTACAAATGAATTAACATACTTTTCATATATTTAAATGTACACAGATGCATAATAAATAAATTTGTATAGAAAACTGGAAAAATTTCGATTGAATAGAAATAAATCCCATTTATCTATTTTAATGGGTGAAAAAAGTATTTGTACAATACAAATTTCAAATTTTAAAACAATTAAATTGCTTTAATGTTATAATTTATTTAAATGAAATAATCTAAAATGTTCCAGTAATGTTATCAGTCCTTATTTTTAGCCTAAAAAAATACAAACAGAACATTCTGTAACTGATATTCTTGCAAGAAGGTTTTCATCATGGCAAGAGGTAAAGAATTGACAAATTCACAAAGAGAACCAATTGTTAAGCTCTGGAAAGAAGGTAAACGTTACAGGAAAATCTCAGACAACTGTTGATAACCAAAGAAGAACTGGTGCTCCATGGAAGGTTTTTCCAAGAATTTTGAGGAAATTAATATGTCAAATTAAATAAAATCCAAGAGCTGCAGGATGATTTGTTTTCATCAGGAATCTGTGTCACTAAACGGACAATAAGCAATGAAATTCATAGGAACAATCTAAGGTTATGTTGCCCTTCGGAAAACTCCACTGCTATTGAAAAGACAGAGATGCCAAGTTAAAATTTGTTCATGAACATAAGGATAAGATAAAATTATATTGGGAAAGAGTATTATGGACAGACAAAACCAAAATGAAGTTGTTTGAACATAACTGTAGAAATCATGTACGGTGAAAAGATGGTGATGCCTTCAAACAAAAGAACACAGTTCCAACAGTGAGAATTGGTGGTGTCAGCATCATGGTTTGGAGATGTTTTTTCTGCAAAAAGTACTGGCAGCATATCAGTTGGAGATGGTAGAATGAATGTCGCAGCATATCAAAATATTTTGGAAGCAAATTTAATGATTTCAGTTGAAAATGTTGAACTTCCTCTTGATTTGATCTTCTAACAAGTCAGTCACCCAGATTTAAAACGTCAATTGAGAATCTGCGTTATTATTTGAAAATTCACATCCAATTGAGATCTCTAAACAAACATCCCAGATCTGAAGACCATATGCAAAAAAGTATGGAACAAAATACCAACTAAAATTTGCAAATCATTAATTGAGAACTACAAGAAAAGGTTGATTGCTGTAGAAGTGAATAATGGCTTTTCTACAAAGTATTAAATGAAGATTACGTATTCTTTTTTGTATTGTACGAATATACTTTTCACACATTAAAATGAATAGATGGGATTTCTTTCTATTAAATCAAACTTTTTTTCTGTTTTCTATGCATATTTAGTTATTATGCATATGTGTACAGTTAATTATATGAAAAGTATGTTTATTCATTAGTTGGAAATACAATAAATTAAAAATTTGCTTTCCCCACTGTGTGTGTGTGTGTGTATATATATATATATATATATATATATATATATATATATATATAATTATTTATTTAAAAATATGATTCCAATAAATTTTAAATAAATAATTATATTTATGCTCTACTTTTGTATCGAGCACTATTTTTTTAAAATAATAACTAAAATACTAAGGGACTTTGGATTACTTACCTAACCAGTTCCTTTCTATTTTCTATATATTTTCACATAAAATATATATATATTTTGGAAGCAAATTTAATGATTTCAGTTAAAAATCTTTAACTCCCTCCTGATTGGATCTTCCCAGAAGATAATGATCCTATGCACACTGCATAATATACAAAGAAATGGCTTGCAAAACAATGTAAATATGCACAAATGGCCAATTCAGTCCCTAGATTTAAAGCCAATCAAGAATCTGTGGCGTTATTTGAAAATTCAAATCCAATTGAGAGCTCCAACAAACATTATGGATATGAAGACCATTTGTGAAGAAGAATGGAAGAAAATGCCAACTAAAATTTATAATCATTAATTGAGATCTACAAGTTGGTTGCTGTAGAAGTGAATAATGGCAATTCTACAAAGTATTAAATGAAGATTATGTACTTTTTTTTGTATTGTACAAATACTTTTTACACCCATTGAACTGGATAAATGGGATTTATTTCTATTAAATCATTTTTTTTCTGTTTTCTATACATGTGTACAGTTAGTTATATGAAAAGCATGTTTATTCATTAATTGGAAACAATAAATTAAAAATTTATAGATGTATATAATATATTTGTTTCCATATATACTAATATATATATATATATATATATATATATATATATATATAACTGTAATGGTTAGCAAGTTTCTCTCGCTAGAGCATTTATGAATGAGTAGTGAGTTCGATCCTCACTGGGTACATCCCTGGAAAATATATATATATACCTTGTCCCACATTTTTTTTTAAAATATATGCCTGGAAAAAAAAATATATATATATATATATATATATATATATATATATATATATATATATATATATATATATAAAATATAAAACATCATGAGGAGTTTAACACATGACTTGACAATAAATAGGATATAATTCACATATTTATTAATGATAATGATGATATACACATAAGTATTTGTGACCTCCCTCCACAACTAATACTTAGTTGAGGCTTCTTTGATGCTGGACTCAAACACTGTTAATAGACTTTTTTTTTTTCTAGCCTTGAGTCAGGATTCCGCATCTATCGACTGGTATTTTTGACAATTTATATCTATTCGGAATTGTTCCAAATTGTTGAGTTTTGATGGCTTCTGTTTACAAACAATTACATTCAATTCATGTCACAAATGTCTGATGCAATTTAGGTCAGACAATTGAGAAGGCCATTCAGAGGCAAGTTCTTGAAGGACGTTTTGCATCATTGCACTGCGGAAAAATGAACTACGTAGCAAGTTGAAAAATGGATAGCAAGCAAGCAAAATATTCCTTGAAAGAATGGACAGATATTTTAGCAAATTCATTTCCCCAGTATCCGCTGTACTAAACCAAAAACATGTCCTTCACTCTTCCGATGATAGTACACAGGTTGTTTTTTTGGTTCATCCAGCCATGAAATTGGAGATTATATCTTAAAAAGGTTCAAATTTTGTTTTGTCTGATCAAATAACTGTAACTGCATTCCGTTATTCATTTGACTGATCTAAAAATCAGTTAACAAAAGCTATTTGATTTTTTATATTTTTTCTTAATGCAAAATATGTGAAATTCTTGTCAATTCAACATTCCAAGACTTCAGAATCTGTCTATTTCCGAGATGAGGTATTATGTACACTATTTACATTATTCGTACTATTGTCCTCATTTTTTATTTTTTTCAAAAAACATCATTAATTGCGATGACTTCAAGAATTTGTAAGCATTTTTTGCAGTTGTTTTTGTAGATGATTTTGGTGTTATCAGGATTTTTCTCATCTTTAGAGGATTTGAATCTGCAAAAAAATCAAGGACTTGGGTTTTTTTTTTTTTTTTCAACAATTTAGACCAAAATATAAAAGAAAAAAAAAAAAAAAAAAAAAAAAAAAAAAATACGGAAAAATTATTAAATGGAAAAGCTCCATATTCTTTAATACAACATGCTGCCAAAACAATCATGCATGCATGACAAACTGGAAATTGTTTTCTTTGGCGATGCATTTCACACGCTAGGACTTCATTGAACTGGGCTTTAATGACGTTACTACATCTACACATGCAGACCATTCCTCAATCTAACCCAAATCCACTATATTCTTTTTCTCTCTGTCACCTTTGTTCCTGTCTATCCCATACTGTGACAATATAAAATCTACTAAGAATGGTGATATATTGTAAGAGGCTGGATACAAATTTATTGTGGCTGACCAAGGCACTTTCCAGACATTTTTGTCTCAGTAGATAATTTTCTCTTTTAATCAAAGTAGCATTCCTATGTCAAAATTGTGGTCAGTTTTGTTACGGTGAACAACCAATATGTTTTGTGTGTTATTATTTAAAATGTCCCTTTTGTCTTCAATATAGTCTCTTGAGGTTTCTCCAATGGATTCATTCTGGCAATTCCTGCATTTGACAGAGTAAATTCTTCCAAGTTTTGGTTGGTTGTTTTGTTTTTTATTGATTAAGTTTTTGATTGTTTTGGATGTATTTGTGACAAATTTTATGTTGTGTTTAGATAAATTCTTTAACTGTCCAGAGCTTCACTGCTGATCTCCTGTCCGATCTAGCTTTAACAGCTCAGGGTGAAGGCCTATTGGAATAAATCTAACTCGGATTTTACATGGAACTCATGCATACAATCTTTTGCAAAAGATACTGAAAAAAAAAAAATTATATATATATATATATATATATATATATATATATATATATTTTAGTTGGTTCCTTGTATAACTCCAGTAAGTACATGTCTCCTGGTATCTGGTACCTTTAAAAAGAACCAGATTGGAGCTGCTCAGTCCTTAATTTCCACTCAAGTCCAAAAGTACCTCCACATCCTTGTGGGCGATGAATTATTTCCATCCTACAACCCCTTTCCCACAGACAAAACATCGCAAACTTTATGCTACTCTGTTGTTATTTACATAGAAAGTGCTCAGATGAACTATATTTTTTAGTTCCATCAGTTCTAACCTTCACAGCTAAGACTTGCCATGCCACTTACATTGTAACCAACCACCATCATTCCCTTTGTATCCTGTTAGCGAGATGCAAGTTCTACTCGAGCCACTTCTTCCCATAAACTACTGATTTATGCAACTGACTCCCAAGAGGATACTTCTCAGATCACTACAATCTTAATCAGTTCAAAATTGGGTTAATGTTATCCCCATAAACTGTGCCTCTTACTCTGTAACGCTCTACTTCAAGTGGCTCTTGGGCATTGTAAAAAAACAAAAAACAAAAAAAAAACTGTCAAATGTTTAGGTTTTCATTTCCATATAAAAAAATTGAGAAATTAAAGGGTGGGAAAAGGATAAAAAAAAGAAAAGAAAAAAGGCGTGAATTAGAAAAAAAAAGGTAGTGGTTACGAAAACCTTGAGAAAAGTTCGTCATTGTCACTTTTCTTAGTCCTTTACCATGACCTTTTAAAGTGGGTGAGGCTCCCTGACTTCTCTTTGTACAAATGTACAGTTTGTGAGGGGTGTCATTAATAACAGTTCCGAAGGAGAAATCAGAGAGCCGAATTTGGATTCAAGTCAGGATTGTGACATTTACTTATGCACAAATACCCTTGGGAAAGGCATGAACCCATCTCTCCCCCCCCAGTTATGGGTTCAATAGCAGGACAGACTATAGGCTTGGTTGGCAACCAGTCTACCACATAAAAGCAGCCAACTGTGGGGAAATCTTCTGCCTATTCAGTCATGAATCAAGAGATTGTCCAAGCGATGTATCATGGATGGCACTTGACTATTTTAGAGTGTGATACTTATCACAATAAAATTGATAAACACTTGTTTTCCTTTTCGGTAAAATCTACTTGGAATGGTGACAAATACAATTTTTTACGTTAGATGAAATTTATGAAGAAGAATAAATAATATTTTAATGAAATAAAACAGAAACAAAAAAAAAAAAAAAAACAATTTGCGGAAAAGTACACGAACAATTTATCCACACCTGTGCCTGGTAAGTTACCTAGTAATGTTTATTACAATCATAACATATGACACAGATGGGAGGTGACAGGTAAAAAAAAAAAAAAAAAAAAAAAAAAATCATTGACTGTCTTCAGTTTAATACCTATGTTGTATAGGTACAAAAAAGAGTGATATGATTTAGTTCAGTGAAAGAGACAACGGACATTACAAGGACAGAAGATGACCTATAATCAGGTTTGGTTTAGTTTAGTTTGTTTTATGACACATAAAACTCAATGGTATTATTTAATGCCGACAAGATTTTTTATTGTTGGTAATATTTTTCCTTTCAAAAATGTATTGCTGGTAATAATGTATTGTGGTTAATAATTTTTCATTCAAAAAATTTATTATCTATCTATATTTCTGAGATTAGGTATTATGTACACTATTTACATTATTCGGACTATTGTCCTCATCTTTGTTACCATATTTATTACAAGGTTTCGGCCATTGTATGCTCTGGCCTTCTTCAAGTGGTTGAAATGTCGAACTGAACCCTTTATTTCACATTTATTACTGGGGAAGACTGTTCCAGGCCGCCCCCTTAAGGTAAGGCTTCAAGAACACCAAAAAGCTGTAACATGAGTTATCAGTTATCTCTTGTCAATTCCCCTCTCCAAGTTCTCCATTGAACTCGCACTCTTTGGGTCCTGTCACTGGATCTAACTTACGCCTTTATCCACTGTGCCATGTGTCCTTGAGGACATCTGTGTATGAATTTCTGGGTATCATAAACCTAATGTCTTCAACCATTTTTTACCAGTGCTCATATTGCAAATTTTGCTGTTAACAATTCATGTTTTTACCAGAACTCATATTGCAATTTTTGTTGTTGTTATCGCTTTTCTATGGCACTCCTTATTACTCGTTCCCATATTGTATTCATTTCTATGCTTGGTCAGCTCAGGAGATTTTTGTGTCCTAGCATATGTGCCAATTCTTTAAGTTTACGAATTTTCCAATGATGTTCTTTGTCTATGATCTCAACCCGATCCCACAGAGAGCAGTGATCTCCCTTTTCTCTCCATATGTGGTCAGCCACGCCTGATTTTTTCACTTTCCCTCGTGTTACAGCTTTCTGGTGTTCTTGAAGCCTTACCTTAAGGGGGTGGCCTGTCTCCCCTTTATATTTCTTTCCACAGCTGCATGGGATAGCACACACACACAGTCTTTAGTCATGTTCTCCTCTATGGGGGGGTCTTACTCGGGAGAGATGTCTGCAAAGTGTCGTCAAGCTTTTGAAGGTTGTCCTGATGTTATATGGACTGCAGATCCTTTGTATTTTCTCTGATAACCCCCTTCACATAAGGCAGGCAGATTGTTTTCTGAGTGTTGTTGTCCTCCTCCTCTTGTACCCGCCTATCCCAGTTTTTTGGGGATGTTGCCATGAACCCAGGGTAGTTGTTACATTGTAGGGTACTACTTATACTGACCAATTCTTTATGTAATGTCTCTGGGTTGCCACTTATGACTTTTGTTCTGTGTTGCAAGCAATAGATGATCCCTTTCTTTACGCTGTATGGATGGTGGGAGTTGAAATTGAGGTTCTGTCCGGTGAATGTCGGTTTATGCTATATGGATGTCTTGAACCCATGCTCTGTTCGAGATTTTAGAACATCCAGGAATAATGTAAAAAATTTATTGCTGATATTAAACCTATTTTTACACTGATAGTGTATTGACCCAGTTTGGGGCTTAACTACTTGCCCATGGTTGGGACCCTGACAGGTGCTACCACCCTGATTCAGGATGAACCTGGGAACACCAGCAATTAAAAGGTGGTTCCACGCTCCTCAACAACTTCCGATTGGAGGCCCTGTTGTTGGGCATAGTTTATCATCTTACGCAGGACGCCCCTAATCAGGAAAGAAGATACAATGACTTGTACATGTTTTTTTTTTATCCTAGGAAAAATGTAACTCATGACGTTTCAAGGGAAATGTGTATTTTTTTCTCCACCCTACCATCTTGTCTCTCTTGACTGCTTCAATCATCTGATGCCAAGGGAAGAAGACAGACATCTTTACTTCCAGGCTGATCTGTTGATCCAGCATGGTGATGTTTTAATTCTTCCTCATGATTCTTTTAACAGGCTTTCTTGGCATTGCCCATCTCTCCTCCAAGCTCTTGACCAACAACCATGGAATATGGTGTGATACACCCTCAGTCTATACCCCTAAAAACCTTCCTCTGGTTTTGAATTCAGATTGGTTGTCATGCTATTAACCAATAGCTAGGGGGAGAAAAGATGGATTCATACCTTTCTCAAGGATATTTTTTAAATTACAGTCATACAAATAATTACTAAAGGAAAGAGCAATAATTTGATGAAGATATCCCCTAATTAGACAGTTTGTTTGAACTTTATGGGAGGAGATGTGGTTTTCTTCCATCAGTTAAGTGCCATACATGATACACATTTGGATGATCAGTTGTCTTTCAATTCATGACTGACTAGGCAGAAGATTTTTCCCCACAGTGGGTAGCTATTTCTTTCTGCGATAGACCAAGGCTATTGGATCCAGCCTGTCCCGCTATCCAATCCATAATTTGTGTAGGGGGTGGGCGGATAAGAGACGGATGGATTCATAACTTTCCCCAAGGGTATTTGTATGTAAGTGAATGTAACAAACCCAATTGGTATCTGCCTATATTTCTGAGATGAGGTATTATGTACACTATTTGCATTATTCGGACTATTGTCCTCATCTTTGTTGCCATATTTATTACAACGTTTTGGCCTTCTTCAGGTGGTTGGAATTTTCTCAATGGCACAGTGGATCAAGGCGTTAGATCCAGTGACAGGACCCAAAGAGTGTGAGTTCAATATCCGGTTAAGGCAGTGGAGAACTTGGAGAGGGGAATTAACAGGAGATAACCGATAACTGACATCCATTAAACATGGCATGTTGAATTAGAACAGTTTACCTCAGTGAGTGAAATAAACCATTCAGTTTGACATTCCAACCACTTAAACCACGGCCGAAACGTTGTAATTAATATGGTGACAAAGACAAGGACAATAGTCCAAATAATGTAAATAGTGAACCCAACTGGAATTTGAACTCAGTTCACTCATATCCATGTTATAAAATAAAATAAGACATATCTCGGCTGATTTGCAGGCAAATAAACTAACATACTCAAGAGCGAGAGCCGGATGTGAACGGGACAAGGCCCTGTCACAAAAAGTGTTTCTATTTTTCGACCAATAAAAATGCTTCCCTCCTAATTATACTCCCGTCGTTTTTCGGGCCTGTTAAGCCATAAAAAAACGCAATAAAAGGGGTCACAGGGGGAAGTACAACAGCAGTCAACAGGAGGCCAGGGAAGAGATCGGTCACGGGCAGTCAGCAGGAGGAGCGCCACACCAACCAGCGAGAACTACTATGAGAGATCAACCCAGGTCAGCAGCCAGATTATGAACTATACCACAAGGTAGCTGTCCCAAACCCACACGTTCCTATTGAAATAAATCACGTAAATCTATTTCTGCTGTTGTCGTATTTCTTTCTTGCAACCATACGCTTGTGTATAACATAGGCGACAACACACATCCACGTGGTTTTCTTAGTATTGTAAAATTAATAACCACTTTACTACACCAGGTCAGTAGCCTGGGCTTACTAAAAAATATTTCTAAGATATTAAATTGCAGTGTGAATAAAAGTAGGAATTTGAGCAACCAGGTTTATTCTTCAGCAAATTCACCACTGAACAATAGATTAATTATAAACGAATTTTGCCAACCATTTTTGAGGATTGTGGACGGTGACTGACACCTGGGAAGTTGAACAGCAAAAATAGTGACTTATTTTTATTTTGTTTGACCTGTCATCGAATTAAGGAAGTTCTTGGTGATCGGAATTATTTCATCTTCTGTAATTTATCGTAAAAATGGTTTGTTAACCAACCACATCATATTTAATTTGGGATTTGGTATTTTAACGATAAAGTCTGAGCTTATAAAATTTTTATTTGGTCTGTTTCTAACAAAATTGAAGCAATATTTTTAAAAATGCTAGCGACTGTTTACACTTTTTTTTTAGTTTTTGCATTTTTCACAGTTGATGATAGTGTTTTTTAGAGAATATAATTTATTTTAATATAATTCGCACCCCCACTTCGCGCAAAAGAAAAAAAGAAAAAGAAAAAAAGAAAAAAGGTTTTGAAAATTTTTTTCTAAATTTGTCGTTTACAAGCCTTTTTTTTTTTTAAAGTAACGTAACAGGACGCATTTTTATTACGGCCTACAGGCAGAAAAGAAAAGAAAAAATGTCAATATTTAAAAAACAGATTTAATCTTCATGAATAATTTTTTCTTGAAATGACATGAAGTCATGATTAACGAGAGCAGATCATTATCGTTATGTAAAAAGAGTTCGATTTGGGGTGATTCACTTATCAAGCCTTATGCCAGACTAAATCTATTCAATTCTTTGAAATTAGGAAGTGACTTATAATTCTCATGAGTCATGAATGTAGAAGGCGTTTCGTCTTAAAAGAGAAAGTAAAACACCTTTTCTCTCTCACCTGAATATCAGAAATAGATTGGAGACCCCTAATTTTTTTTTCTTTTAAGGTCTTCTAAAAATTTAGTCGTTCGAATTGAAGTGCTGTGACTTTTTTTTTGCTCATAATGGTTTAAGAAAGGTGAATGACTAAAAAAATAAATACTCCTAACATTGTAACAAAAAAAAAAAAAAAAAAAAGAACTCATCTTCTAGACAAGGCGATAAACGTTTCGGATCAGGAAAAAAAAAAAAACTTTTCTTCGAGAGTATTTTTTTTTAAACGAACATGGCAACTTTCAATCTTTGTTACCATTTACAACTATAAAAAAAATAAACCAAACGAATTTTTTTAAAGATTTATCGGAGTTAGCTTTGTGAAATTTATAACAAATGGAAGTATTTTTTGTTATTGCAAAGCCGAATTATGAGCTTTTGGGGTCCCGAGGCTAAGGAAATGATATGGGGGTCCCCGGACCCCCACCTCACATGGAGTCACCGTCTCTAACACGCTCAAACCAGTCTTGAATATTTATTCACGATATATTATTTTGTTAGCAACGTTTACCTTGCTAGAAGTAAACTTATTGCAATTCTTTTATAAATAAGCTATTTTTCATTTTGTCAATAAAAATATTTAAGAAATACCACTATTTTTATTGCAAACCAAATTAGATATTTCAACTCAACACAACCGGAGAGAAAACTTTTTTTTTTTTTTTTTTATAATCAGTATTAAATTAACAATTTAAAACAAAACAACAAAACAACAAAAAAACAAAAAAAAAAAAAACAATCAAAATAAATGTTTGTCGGATTGATGTCATTTTTCACGGAAACTAATAAAAATGATTAAAAAAAAAAAAAATCACTGCTTTATAAAATAGGGGCCTTGCCTTCTTACTTTGCAGAGGCCAAAAAGAAAAGGGGGATCCGGTTCTATTTTCTGGGCTATTTGTAAATTAAAAACAAACCATATAGCATTTATTTTTTTTATTTCGAAAACTCTGAACATGTTTTGTTTCTGAGTACTAAAAGAAAAAACGAAACTAAATGCTTTGGTTTAGGAAATGTAGGTTTTAATTAAGGACATACTGTGATTGATCTTTTTTCTTTTTCTTTAAGTAACTAAATGGCTTTAAGGGCAATAATTTGTTATCTGAAGACAGGAAGAAAGCAGACAGGTAGACAAATAGCCCATAGTACTTGTCAAAGAAATTTACCTGACTTTTCCGTTCATAACAGACCACTTGAATTTAAAAATCTAACCTTGATTAATTAACTACAGTGTACTTTGTTTATTTTTAGTTATTTTTTTTTACCTATTTAAAACGATTAGTAGTATAATAAAGCCAATTAGAACCGATGTGTTGTCCGTAGTTACAGGTAGGTAGAAAAAAAAAGGAAAAGAAGACTGGACAAGCAACAATATTTATTTCACTCAGGCGTCGCCCGCCATAACGAAAACAGGTAACTAACGAACAAGCCACATTGTGCGTTGACCTAATAAAAGAAATAGAGCCATTTATTCAGCAGTCTCGCATAAACTACAGGTGAAAACAAGCCTGAAAAATAAGTTTTCTTAAAGCAAAAGGTTTTAGAATTATGGCTCTGAAAAGAAAGCAAAACTTACTTCATACTGGTGGTTGAAACCGCTGGTATCAATGAGTGTAGATCCGTTTTTAAAAAAATTCCAGGTAAGTCAAAAAAAAACACGAATAGTTTACAAAACCAGTTTATCTTTCCATACCACCTGTAGTAGTAGGAAGAGGGGAAAGTGAAATCTACACACACCACGGTGAAGAAGAAATGGGTGTCACCCCCCTTTTAAACAGTGGGACAACTCGAAGTAATTGTTTGTTTTTTTTAAACTAGTAACGAGTTGGTGGGATTGGTATTTTTTTGGACACTTGAACCCTTGAGAAAAAAAAGGGCAACGATTTCCGTACTTAAAATAATAAATATATGTATATAAAAAAGACAGAAGATTATTTTATTTTCAAATATTCTTCCGGGGCTTTAGGGAAGTTATTGAAATTGTCACATGGGGACTAGTTAGGACTTCATAAAAATCTTGAGGTATTATGGTGGATGCAGTAAGAAGAATGTTAAGTTCTGTTAATGTGTTGATTTGATAAGGAATATTGTGGTATATTTGGGTTGGTGATTGTGGCTAGCAAAGTTTAAGACTAGCCTTCTCGCGTCCTTCCTTTTGTGTCAAATTTTTGTATTTTATACAAAAAAATACCGTTTTAGGGAGATTATCTAAAATTTAGATTTAAGCAGCTAATGCGGTGGTATGTGAGAGGAGGGAAAGTTTGTCTTTCGGTTTATCATTGTTTCATTTAAGTTGGTATTTCTGCTTTCCGTGTCTTCTCACTGCAGTAAATAGGGTATTTGTTCTGTTACTGAATTGAATTACTGAATATCTAGGCCAAGCTCAACGAGAAATTTTTAACATGGTATGAGATATAATATTTACAAAATTCAGATTAATCTAGTACAGGTTCACAATAACTGGGAACTCACTGAATTTTGACTACACGACACGGTCTGTGATTAGAGTATAGTATCTGTTCCTCTCCTCAGCATTTTTTTTTGTCTCTGGACATGAAGTAGCAATATACCTGAGTCGGACATGATTCAAGAGATTCCGACTCTGGAGCATTAGCTCCTCATAAAGGTGAGGTCGGAATATTCTGGACTGGACTGTTTTTGTTCTAACGCACAGGTTCGTGTCTTTGTCCCCACGTTAAACTGATTCCGTGTCACATTCTATTCGCGTGGGGAAGTAGTTAAATATTAAACACACGGCAGTAATCTGTTCGAGCAACTAGAACTAGCTGGCCTTTGCTTTACGACAAGCACCTTAGGGTGCAGAGAAGATGAACTGAGAGAGGCAAAGTAGAGACCCGAGAAAAATAGGAGAAATGAATGTTAGTGATTGAAAGAGACTGATCAGTCACCAAACTAGTAGATTTTGTTAGGCATAAAGAAACTAAGTAAAATGTGAACAGATTACGAACAACAGCTTTCGTTAAAAAAAATTGTACTGCCGTCTTATATCTGTCGAGCCAGGTTGTGATACAACGTCAGTTTTTAACATGGGGACCAGAGTTTTTCTACTCGGGCCGCTGGTCTTAGCTGGTCATAGCTTGTCCAAGCTGGTCAGAGCTCGTCTAGGCTAGTCATAGCCGTGTTACCACCTGTACCAGGTAAGGAGATTTACTTGACCTCACTGAATAAGGTTGCGACACAAGGTCGGCTTTTAACCTGGGGATCCGAGTTTTTCTACTTGGGCCACTGGTCTTAGCTGGTCATAGCTTGTCCAAGCTAGTCATAGCCGTGTTACCACTTGTGCCAGGTATGTATGTGATATCCGAAAAGTAAGTTTACAAACATTATCTAATCCAATTCTTTATTAATATACGAATAAAACATTTATTGTTGAATACAACAGACATTTTGTGTCTACTATATTTAGTGAATTTTTTTATCCATTGTACGAATATCCTTCCTCAAATACAACGCACAACACAAATTTGGGCAGTTTATCGACACGCAACAACAACATTTACGAAAGTTTATTAGTAGATTTTTTAAAGATCATTAAATATGTAGTAAATCCCAATAAAAATAGAATATAAAAATAAAACACAAAGAATTACAATTAATATAAGGCATTTGCGTTTTCCTTTAAAACACTTACCTCCTTCCTTCTTTCTTTCTTCCACCCCCTCTCTCTCTAACGAGTAGGCAACCCTCAAATAAAAAGAGGAAAAAAATAAGACTGAACCCGACCAAAAACACCTGAAGTTTCTAGGAGCAGAGCCTACTTATTTGTGCCTGAAAAATACCAAAAATCAGGGAGGCTCCACGCATAACTTCCGTTATAAAAAAAAACAAAAAACAAAAAAAAAAAAACGGAAAATACTGGCCAAATTCTTAAACCTAGTCAAAAGGATATATACCTGAAACCTCTAAACTAGTAGCAGAAGGGACGGCAGATAGGACGAGGACAAGATAGAACAAAGAATGCTATCGCGTAGAAATCAACCATGCGCGACGAGTGAAGAAACAGTTAAGAGGCCATTTGCTACTGATATTTCTGCCTTGCTCAGAGCCGAGAAAAACACAGTAGATAGACATTGACATTGACCTAATTCCTGATATTACTACTACTCCTATTTATCTTCAAAACGAGCACTAACGGATATTTCTACAGACTGCGATCAATATCCACTTTATTAACGAACTTTTTGCTACGCCGAATGCCAAAGAACTCACTCATCACTCTAGTCTAAAGAAAATAAATAAAAATATATTATTTATTTTAAACTCTTGAGTCAGTTCGTTTTATTTCAAAGTTTCCAGTAAACAATTATTCTACCATTTATCCACATTGGTGACCTTCTGGTGTGAACACGATTGTAACAAATATAATCGATAAACAATGTTAGTCGCTTTTAACAATGCATGTTTGAAAGAAGAATTACTGCCCAAATATAGCGAATTTAAATAAAACAATCTGCATATGTTACCAACATTATTATGCGACATTACCATATAGCCACTATTAAGGTTGATGCACTTACCAAATGTAAAAATAAACAGATGACAACTTAATTTCTTCACGCGACACGCTTGGCTGGTTTCTGTGGCTGACTCCTATCTGTCGGGTGTCTCTTTATATGGACTTCAGAAAGCCCTCAGACTATTTGGTGCGAAGTTTGGTTTCGGCTTACATTAAAAGACTCTTTGTTCTTTTGATTGGCCAAAATTACTTTTTTTTTTCTATAGCAGACGTTATGCATAGAGCCTCACTTATTTTGGTAGATGTCTAGTCACGATAACGAGACGCTGGATCAGCAAACTTTCGTTTCGAAGCAGTTGTTCAGTCTTTTCTTTTTTTATTTGAAATTTATCTTCTTATTAGTTGAGAGAAGGGAAGGGAGAGAGTGAGAGAGAGAGAAGGGCAGGGAGAAAGGGAAGGGAGTGAGAGAGAGAAGGGAAGGGAGAAAGAGAAGGTGAGGGAGAGAGATGTTTAAAGGAAAGCAAATGCATTATTTTTTTAAAATATTCTAGTTCATATTTTATTTTTACACTTGGGCTCACCATACACTTATCACATTTTACAATTATTATTCCATTACCTTATTTTTCGGACAATCATCATATCTATCTATCTATCTATCTATCTATCTATCTATTATCTATCTATTTCAATCTATCTATCTATCTATCTATCTATCTAGTATCTATCTATATCTATCTGTCTAAGATTTCATATGTATCTATTCATCTCAATCTGTTCTTGTTTATCTCAGTCTGTTTCTATCTATCTCAGTCGTTCGTATCTATCTATCTATCTATCTATCTATCTATCTATCTATCTATCTATCTATCTATCTATCTATCTCAGTGATCAATAAACTACTTGTTACGGTGGAAGAGCCACATTTGACATTCTGGACAGAATTCAACTTTAGCGTGAACCGAAAGACAAAACAAGTCTATAGATCTGTAATTACAGATTTAACCCGGAGAGCAAATCATATGATACAAGCTGCAGCAAAAATACTTTTATTGTTTACTATCAATATCTTTTGTTTCTGTTTTCTTTTTTTGTTTTGCTACAGTCTCTCCTTAGGGTTTGGGGTAAGCAACGAACACGTCTCAAGGAAAATGAGAATAAAAAGTACACTTATATTTAGAATCAGGAAGATAAAGTTAAAATTTCGAAGGCACACATTGCAGAAAGAAGGCTTGTCGAATTTGACACTTATAAGGCGTAATTTGATTTTGTTTAGGGGCATATCAACCTCTACGGGTTATTTAATGCCGAAATCTAAATATTTTCTACATAATTTTATACTTTCAGTGTAAAAGCTATGTTTATATATATATATATATATATATATATATATATATATATATATATATATATATATATATATATATATATACATACATATATATATATATATATATATATATATATATATATATAGAGAGAGAGAGAGAGAGAGAGAAAAAAGTTGCAAATTAACAAAATAATAATGTTTTTTATGAAAGTATTTTTTTATTTATATATATATTTGATATTTCAGATTGACCTCAATCTTTCTTCAGAAATAACTGTTTGCTTACAAGTAGCGTGGATATGGTACGCCACTGTGTTCGAATATCCCTAACGTAACTCTAACTGTAATAATATTTTAGATGTTTAAAAAAATAAAAAAAAATGAAACTATATCTAAAAAAAAATGTTTATTGAAATATTTATAAAGATTTAAAATACCCAAGTCTTTATTTAACCCTAGTAGAAAAGACAATATTTATAAATATAAATGTCAATAGGAAAACTCTTAAGAGTTGCCGACGCGTTTCGTCCAATGTGGACTTTTTCAAGGCAAAAAACAAAATGAATTTTAACTAATAATAACAAAAACAAAATGTCCTTAGCAACTGGAATTTTCAGTTAACAGAATGAAAATAACGTTCTCTAAATTCTTCCATATATATTTATATTTATTTTTTGTATGAATAATTCATGAATTTGTAAATTGATTGCACGTTTATCGAAATTAAAATAACTGATCCAAGTGCGACTTTTGGATAATAAGTGCGACATTACTGTAATTATTGAACAATATAGTTCATGCCACTTTGACAGAAAATTTACCAGTAAAAAATTCGCTTATCACCATATTTGTACAAGAACGCACAACTGTAAAATTTAAAATCAAACTCAGCGTTGCTACTGCACGCTCCAAAAACAATAACTCATTTCCAATAGCATTTTCGGATACAACAATACATATTTTCGTTGTCCTCTTATTACTGAGAGAAAAACAAGAACAACATCTATTCCATACCTGAAGATGTCTGTAGGAACAGACGAAAGCTTGTAGTAAAATAAGAACTAATGCAACAGAAATTTATAGAAACAAGGATCTTTTCATTCATAACAGGTTCGGGTTTTTTGTATATTATTTGAATTGTTTGCGACGATGGATTTCTCGCCAATTAAATCATTAACCTTTGTATTTGTTTTTGTATGAATAATTCATGAATATATATATATATATATATATATATATATATATATATATATATATATATATATATAGCCTGTAGATCATAAAATGTATTGCTAGTAATTTCACTACAAAAATGTATTGCTGGTAATTTTACTATAAAAATGTACTATTTTACTGTGTTAGTATTGTATCGAGTGTCATTTGCTATAAAAATGTATTGTTGGTCTTTTACTGTAAAAATGTACTGTTGATTTTTGTTTAGAGGATCACTATTTGCCCGTAGCTGGGACCCCTGAAAGGTGCTACCATCCCCTAGGATCAGTTTAGAGGTGTTTCCACGCTCTTTAAAACCCCCAATCTTCCGATCAGAAGCCTTGCTGCCGGATGTAGTTTATCGTCATACCCAGGACGCACAGGGCGTAGTGAAAGGGGGAGGGACACAGGAAAATGGCGAGTCACTTACCCAACAAGCTTGCATAAATGAACAACAGAATGAGGAGAGGAAGGGGTCGTAAAAACACAAATATCGTTCGGAGCTATGAAGGATAGGAAACTTTGCAGAGTCATGATTATTCACGTCCTGAAGGGACACCGAATATCGGGGAAGATGATGATATCTTTGGCTATTTTTTTTTTAAATGTCGAGTTAAAGTTTTGCACTCAACAAAGATTCACTGTAGAAAATAGTTGTTCACAAATGTAGATTGAAAAATGAAGATGGAAAGAGAAGTCCAAATGTGTGGCTTTTAAGATTACTATGGCAGTAAATACTGGACAATCACTTTTGTCTGAGAATTTTGCTTCCTAACGTCGTATTAAACAACTTGATATTTCTAGTAAGGCTTGTAGAAGAAAGCCACAATTGGTAAAAGCAAAATTTGTTGACAGAAATAAATCTATTGATCCGTATTTCAAGATAGCTATCAGTGATATTCCAGAACATTCAAAGACAAGATTTTGTTTCATATCAACACCATGGGTCATTTAATGCAACAAAAAAAAAATGCCAAAATCTAATTTACTTGAGAGTTTTGAAGTAATAAAAATATGATGTTATTCTGCTTTCACAATTGAATACATGGTAGATAATTCTTAGCTTTTGTGCATGTACATCTTTGTATATATAATTACTAGAGGCAGTGTTTTATATCGTAGTTATATTTTTTACTTTATTCGGACTAATGTCCTCATCTTTGTCGCCATATTTATCACATTTTCGAACTGAACCCTTTATTGCCATGTTTTTGATGGATGTCAGTTATTAGTTATCTCCACTGCACTGGACTCCACTCCCTTAAGCGGGTATTGAACTCACACTCTTTGTCACTGGATCTAACCAACGCCTTTATCCACTGTGCCATGTGTCCTTGAGGACATCTGGGTTTGAATTTCTGGGTATTATAAACCTAATGTCTTCAGCAACCATTTTTACCAGCTCATATTGCAATTTTTCTGTTATCATTTCATGTTTTTACCAGAGCTCATATTGCAACTTACATTATATACTTATATTTTTTACAATTTGATTTCTTTAAGAAATTGTAGGATATTATATGAATTAATATCATGAAAAAAGTTCTTTTAAGTTGTCTGTTTAATTTGGTTTAGTGACATATTAAATTCCATGGGTTATTTAGTGTCTAAATATTTTCTACAAATAAAATGCACTGTTGGTTATTTTACTATCAATAAAGGTTGTTTATAATTTTTTATGTAAAATCTACTGATGATATTTTTAGTATAAAAATGTATTTTTATACTTTCTTTTGTAACCTAGAAAAGTTTACTGAATGAGGAATAATCAAATGGATGTTGGAATTGAAATGGTAATTTTTATAACATCAACAAAATACAATACTCGCCAGCGGCGTCAAGTAGGTAAACCACTGCTAGTGGTGGACTACTTAGACAGCATATTAGCCCCAACGTTCAACGCATTTATGAGGATTGTGACATACCTGTTAAAGTTCATAGGTACGGTATATAACAATTACAATGGCAGTAAATACAGGACAATCTCCTCACAGGCGAAGAAGAGAAAACTAGAAGCAACAGAAATGTGGTTCTACAGAAGGATGCTGAGAATACCCTGGACAGACGAAACAAATACGTCTTAAAGAAAATAGTAATAAAAAGTATTTGCCCCTTCTCGGGGTCACGTTCTCTGGTGATATGAAAGGAAGAGACTATATTGAATCCTTTGCTAGGTCAGCTGCCAAGAAAGTCATTTCACTGCGTCGGGCGAGGCAATCTTTCGCTCCAGAATCTCTCTTACATATCTATAAGTCTACCATTTGTCCGTGCTTAGAATATTGCTGCCACATATGGTCCAGTGTCCCTGCTATTTACCTTGAGCTCCTTGATAAAACCCAAAAAAGAATCAGCAATATTATTAGTCCTGATCTGGCAGCTCAGCTTCAGTCACTTTCCCACCGCCGTAAGGTTGCCGCCCTGTGTCTTTTCTATAAATATTTTCATGGTAATTGTTTGGATGAGCTCTTCGTTATGGTACTTTGACTTTTTGAATCTAAGCGTAGCACTAGACTGGCGTCGAGATCTCATTAATTTACAGTTGAGCTGGCTATATATAGCTGTAAATTCTATGCTAACAGTTTCTTCTCTCGCACTTCTCGCCTGTGGAGCTCCCTTCTGGCTACATACTTTCCAGTTAATTTTAATCTGCAAAAATTTAAATGCAATGTCAGTCGCTATCTGCTGTCCTGCTGATTGTTTTTTTCTTTTTTTTTTTTTTTTTTTTTTTAAGCGTTTCACTCCAAGCAAGGCGGAAAGCCACTTGGACGCAAGAGGTTACAGAAAATTTGGAGCAAGATCAGATAGGAGTGATAGAAGAAAGGATGAGGAGAAGAGTAGGGGACAGATCAAGGCAACTGGAGATACAGAGGCCAGTGAGTTAGAGAGTGAGAGAGAGAGAGAGAGTACCGGAAACCCCTTCCTAAACAAGAAACAAGGCGTAAGCCTCTACTCATGTCCAAGAGAAGGGGGAGGAGTGTTGATCGTGCGGTAGGAAAGCCTACCCAGTCCTATTACATATAACACATACAACTTCTGCTCATCATTATTGTTTCTCTTCCTAATTTTTCCACATCTTGTAACCCTTTGTATTTAAGTGTCATTACTGCCTTGTATTGGGTTGATATCGATTAAAAAAAAGAGACAGCTGAAATTTATTTGGTACATAATAAGGAAAGGAGGCTTGGAGAATTTGACACTCACCGGAGGCAAAAGGCACAAGAGAAAGCAGCGGATTTTCTACTTGACAAGCTTGTTTAAATGGATAGCGTAACGATTGGTAGAAGACATGGTGAAGAGGAAAACATTTTTAAGAACTACAAGGGATACTTGGCTGTGGAGAGCCATGAACATCCACAGCACATGGAAGAAGATAAAGAAGCTGCCTGGTAAACTATTCCAAACGATAAACATAAACTGATATTATTTTATTTGCTTACTATTTGTCTCTTGCTTTTTGTTAGTAAGAAAACTAAGAAAACGTAAATGGTTTTTATTGGTAATTTCGTTTTATTGTTTAATCTTTTAAATTTATCGACAATCTTCTATGATAAGGGTTGACCAAAAAGCGTACCCGCTTAAGAGGATCTACATCACTTATTTTTTCTGATAGTAATTTTCGACATCTCTCCGCTTCTTCATGCTATCGTTGCGTTTCGTGTCACCTCTGGCTTCAATTCTTCAGGCCCCCAACGCTGCATCACAGACTGTCTGAATGGCGGAAGATTTTCCTTTTCTTATCTCGCTTTATTATACGAGGGACGGTAGTTGTAGCATTGTTTCTAGCATGAAGCGGGAGGGAGATGGTCAGGATAACCTGTCCCGGCCATTGACTATGATTTCATTGCCATTTGCTGGCTTGTCTCACTGAGTAATCTGGCTTGTGGCTGGCGTGTTGTCTATAAAAAAAAAATTTGTGTCTGCTTCCGTGTCTTTATACCTTTTTGCTCTTATATCAAAACTTAAACAAAGGCAATCCATCACTGTCAATTCCAAGCAAGAATACGCATTTTGTAACACTATACTTAAATTTTGTAACACTCCGAAATTGGTTTTCTGTTCCAATATCATTTCGAGTGACATGCCATATAGTGTTTTTGTTTCAAGTCCTCAGATTTTACGAGTTTGGAATTTTTAAATCCATAACTATTTATTTCGCAGAACCAATAATTCAAGATAAAATCGGTCTTGATCAATTTCAGGAAGTATTGAAAAAAATGAACTCAGACGCATTTACCCCGAGGACATTTCAGCAGAAATATTATTGTTGCTTTCTTATTTACAGAATCATCATCATCACCACCATCATCATCATCATCATCGTCATCATTATCAATTTCATGATTGAATGTGGTCGTAGGGTCACTGCGCATCTTAGCATCTGATCAATACCCTCCACATATCTGGGTTGAAACCCGAGAGGTATCCATCTATGTGTAGCGTGTCTTTGGCAGGTAGATCTGGCGGAGCCCATCTCTCTCTCTCTCTCTCTCTCCACACACACACATACATATATATATTAATCGCTTCCTCACCAAGCAAGGCTGTAAAGCTACTAAGACATAAGGGGTTACTAGGTGTGGAAGAATTAGGAACAGAAACATTAATTCCTTGGATGCCAATTTATTTGAAAATTGTGCTATCCATGTTTTTTTGCCCACAGAGTTTAAATAAATTTACATTATATATATATATATATATATATATATATATATATAATATATATAATATATATATATGAAAACATGGAATAATAATAATACAACACAAAATGTACGTAAACAAAATGTATTGAAACAAGGAAAAGATACACAATATTTACAGTTAGTTTTGGTATATTCTTGGGAAGACTGTTCCTGCAGAATGGGTTGACTAAATCGCAGTCGGGCAGAGTCTCTCGATTCGATCTCTTCTTACTCCCCCCGTCTTCCCGGTACCAACCCATATTTATATGGTCGGTACTCCACTTATGTAAATTAGGTGTATCGTACCACAACAATATATATATATTATAATAAAAACAAAGAACAGTAAGATATATAATCCGTTGTTCTTATTGATATTTTTATTTTTACAAAACAGTGCTCAATGTAAATTAACAGAGCATAAATATTATAAATTAACTGATTCAAAATATGGTTTCTTCGCTACACAGGAATTACCATGTTTCAAAACTGAAGCTAAAAACTTCAAATTTAATTATATAATTAAATTAAAAGCATAAGTTCTGTTTCAACTTCAAGCGAATTTTTGCGAAGAAACCACATTTTAAATCAGTTAATTTATAATATATATATATATATATATATATATATATATATATATATATATATATATAAAGAAAGAACAGTAAGATATATAATCCGGTGTTATCCAGACGACATGCATTCAACGGATGTCAATTTTCATTGAAAAATACATCCCTAACCCCTTACCAAATTGTAGCTAATAACTGATACAATGATACTGACATAATGAAAACCTAGACATCCCTTGTCCAATTGAAGTAGAATATTCTGTAACCATGGAAACGTGATTTTAGCTGTGTATTTAAAACCCAGTAATTTTTTAAAAGTTACTCCAAAATTCGCTTGAGGATGAAATGGAACTAATGCTTTTAATTTAATTGCAAAATTAAATTCGGGGCTTTTAGCTTCTATTTTTGAAACATGGTTAGAACTGTGTAGCGGAAAAAACATATTTTAAATCAATTAACTTATAATATATATATATATATATATATATATATATATATATATATATATATATATATATATATATGCACTGCATGTTCATATATATACGTATTCAGTTTTTTTTTATATAAAATGTTTTCATATATTTTTGAGACATTATTTCTTTGGCTTATTCTAATATTACCGTCCATCTTGTTAAGGTGTTAGTATATATGTGATATACTAATCCTTATAATTGACCTTCTCAAGCACTCCATTAGCCAATTTATCTTTGCAAATTAAACGCAACAGCAATCCGGCGTCATTGGCAATGAAAGCAAATATTTGTGCAGATGCAACTTTCGCTAATGGGCCCCATCAGCGAATATTGTCCCAGACACTACAGTACAGTCCATGTGGTGTCTATACGATGGAATTATGGGATTCGTGACGTAATCATTCGCCAGCAAATGCACGAGGCACATGTGTAATGGCGTTGGTAATTAGTTATTGTCATTATTAATATGGAAAATAAATTCCTTGTAATTGTGGCAAAATGTGAATAAATAATTTATTTACCTTTTCCCAACATTTTATTTGTATGGAAAGTTGTAAATCCATTTTTTGTGGGCGTATCTTTTAATAGTGTAGTGATTTAAAATTTTCATAAAAATGGACATATTTCTGACCTAAGGAAAAAAATCATACATTTCAATAAATGTCAGCTTAAGGTCATATCACGTCGAAATATTGGTTCTCGTAAGATCATCATTTTAGTGAAATATGTGTACAGGATTGATATTTTCATGGAAAATAGAGTACAACTTTTGAAAATAAATTACATAGGGATGGCTGTGTACTACGGGGACGTATTATAATTAAGGATATCATTTATTTCTTGTTTTTAGCTTCAGGAAAACGAGTTCGTATTATACGCAAGTCGTATTACACGGAAGAAAAATATGGTAAGCATCTTTACATTCATGTTTTAATGATTGTCTTATCTATCTTGATCAACACATATTGTTGTCTTGTCTTGACTTGTCTTATCTATCTATCTATCTATCTATCTATCTATCTATCTATCTATCTTACACCATGAAAACATCAAAATTAGATTACAGATATTAGAAGCAATTTATATTAAAAAATTAAAGCCGGCACTGAACAGAATCAACTATGAATACTGTAGCAATGTTCTGAAATGCCTGTAAAGGAACAGTTTTTCATGTTTTAATGCGCGCGTGACCATGACTTTATAACACAGAAGAAGAAAAAATCCATACTGGATAATTTATTCACATTCTAATGAACACTCAGCACATCGTCAACCGTTTTGCATTTAAAATCATAATGAAAAATACGTTCTTTTTATAAATACTAATGAACACCATATAGTTTTGTACAACTTGCACCCCTGAAGATGATCTTCGCAGAAAATCGAAAGTACTTGGGAAATGAAAATAAAGAATTTAAACAGCTATAGCACATTTTTCTCATCCTTTAACATCAATACATGTAAGATTATTCGTTAGTATGAACGGATTTTGTTAAAAATTAGCAGACATAATGTCTGTAATTTATTCAATCAGACATGTCTAAAAGAGAATTTGCTGCCTAAATACACAAAGCTATCTATCTATCTATCTATCTATCTATCTATCTATCTGTTTCAACGTTCAAATCTATCTATCTGTCTGTTTTAACTTTCAAATCTATCTATCTATCTATTTGGCTTATGGCTATATCAACTTGGAATAACGGTTCACCAAAATCAAGCAACGTTTAACCTGGTCAATACCTAGATGGGCGACTACTTGAAAATACCAGTTGTTGTAAGCTTGGATGTGCGGATGGTGTAATGGATAACGAATTAAAATTTGAGAGCCGAATTCCAATTCCGCTCGGGTTCGTTATATTCACTTACGCGCAAATACCCCTGGGAAAGGCATGAATCCAACTCTCCCAGCTATGGGCTAATTACTAGGGCTTGTATTAGTAAATCATTATTATCTTCTCAAAATTCTTGCAATATAAAAAAAACTTTCTGGCTTTTAATAACCCATAAACGGTTGATAAGCCGTAAAAAACAAATCAATCCAATTCAGTAAATATTCCACGCAGTTTACACAAGGAAAAGAAATTCAAGCGGATAAATTGTAGAGAAGCTAGCATTTTATATCAGTTGTCTGTGAATCTTTTCGTTTCTATTTCTTTCACTTTCCTCTTTGGGTATTGGGATTCGCCAGCCCTAGATTTGTATAGACGAGTTTGCAGTTTGGAGTTGACTGACTCCAACCTATTGCAATTTTTTTTTAACGGTACAGAGTCGAATTCTGTTTTTAATTTATTCATATCAAACAGAAATTAGTTGAACATTTTCTTTATATATCGCAAATTTTAAATCTTTTAATATCAGTTGTCTGTGAATCTTTTTGTTTCTAGTCCTTTCACTTTCATCTTAAGGTATTGGGATTCGCCTGCCCTAGATTTGTGTAGACGAGTTTGCAGTTTGGATTTGACTGACTCCAACCTATTGCAAAGTTTCTTTTTTTTTAACGTTACAGAGTCGAATTCTGTTTTCAATTTATTCATATCAAACAGCAATTAGTTGAACATTTTCTTTCTATATCGTAAATTTTAAATCTTTTAATATCAGTTGTCTGTGAATCTCTTCCTTTCTAGTCCTTTCACTTTCTTCTTGCCATCAATCTGCCCTGTGAGTATCAAATTTTCCAATCCCTCTTACCTCATTATATGCACCCCCACCTAAAAATTTCAACTGTCTCTTTCTGATGTTAAGTATAAGTTTCCATTTTGTTCTCATTTTCTCTAAAACTTCATCCTTACTCACATGTTCCGTCCATGGGATTCTCAATATCTTTCTGTTAAACCACATTTCTGTTGCTCCAAGTCTCTTTTTCACCTGTCTGGAGATTGTCCAGTATTCACTGCCATATAGGAGGATTGATATTACGTGATTGTTCAGTACGTTTTTTTTTTGTTTTAAATGATTTTTTTTTGTTTCTTAATACTTTGCTTAGCTTTTGGAAGGCATCTTTCGCTATTCCAATGCACCTTCGGAAATCATTGTCGCAGATTCCGTCGCCTCTTAAAACACTTCCCAGATATTTAAATTGTTGTACTTGTTTGATTTTGCCACCCCCAATTTGTAATTTTGCATGTTGGGATGTCCCTTTTGCTAACAACCATGCATTCTGGCTTCTTGCAATTGATGTTTAGTCCTTTCTTCTCGCTTTCCTTTACTACTTTTTGCAGGAGTTATAAAAAGTAAATTGCTTTGCTTTAATATCATGAAAAATTAAATATTTTAGTGAAATGTATGTACGACATTGAGATTTTAGTGGATAATATGGTACATAAGGATGACTGTACTACGTGATCGTATTACACATAAGAATGTAATTTATTCCCTGTTTTAGCGTCAGAAAAACGGGGGCGCATTGTACTGAAGTTGTATTATACACAAGAAAATAAGTTAAATGAAATTGGCTAAGTTTTATATTCAAACACATTAAGAAGCAAGGTTAAATTTCAAAGTTTAATATTACATTGTTCTCTCTCCTTCGTGCGCATGCGTAGGTCCATTAACATTAACAGCACTTTTGTCGAAAGCAGCCGTCAAGGACGAAACAATTTTTTTTCGACTTTGCTATTCATTTTCTTAGCAGTTTACATTATAAATCTGTTGCACAATATTATTAAAGGAGTTTGGGCACCTCGGCCTGGTGTAATGGTTAGAAAGCTTATCTTGCTAGATCAGTTACGATTGAGTAGTGAGTTCGATCCTCACTGGGTGCCCCATACTTTCGGCCTAATACCACATCTAAGCTACACTTGGAAAATCACTATTATTAAAGGAGTTTTACTTTCGTTATCGGATAGTTGGAAATAAAGATTGAATTATAATTTAATCCATTCAGACAAAGGTCAACGCAATTTGTACATAGTAGGGGATAAGTTTGCGATAAAAATCCAACAGATTCCCAAATCTGCGTAAATTCTTTTCGGTATGGAAAAACAAATTCACTCCATTAACCATTTTTTTTATCAAAAAGTAAAACTCTTTCTGTATTTATAACCGAACAATTCTAAATAAGAATCATTGAAAACGCATTTTGACATCGGAGGTTTTCAAATTATTTTCAGGTAAAAATCGAAAGACTATCTCCGACATTTGTTCGTCATTTAATAAGTAAAAGAATAGCATTTAAATAGACAATGACACATTACTCATTCGGAAATAGCTTTGGCTTAAGGCCATATCACATTGAGACACCGGTTCTCGTCTGAAGTTAAGCAACATTGAGCCTGGTTAGTGCCTACATAGGTGACCGCTCGAGAATACCAGGTATTATAAACTTGGATGTCCGGATGGTGTATTGTATAACGGTTCCGAATGAGAAATCGGGGAGAGCCGGATTCCAATTCCAGTGGGGTTCGTTATATTCACTTACGTGCAAATTAGCCTGGGAAATGTATGAATCCACTTCTTCTCCCCCATCTATGGGTTAATTACTAGGACAGGTATTATCTCCAAAATATCCTTATAATCCAAAAATATGTTTAGGCTTTAATTAACCTTAAAAGATTTAATTCTTGTCCATAAAGCCTCGTATTTATTGAATGGTTTTCAATTTATTTTAACCAACATTGATAAGCTGATAATTCTCTTTTATGTTTTGCAATTTGATTTCCACCACTACTACAAATTTAAGGTAGCTTTTTTTGGAACATTCCATTTTGGTATACGAGGTGTGGCTGAAAAGTAACAGTACTGGTGCCATAAACAATTTATTTTAATTCCAAACTCCATGGTTTCTCTTTCATAGTAATTCCCCTCGAGTCTAATGCCCTTTTCCATCCTTCTCTGCTATGCCTCTATGCACTGCTAGAAGGATTCGTCTTGGATGGCCCTAAGCTCAGTCATTATGACCCTCTTGATGGCCTCTACAACTTCAAAATGGATACCCTTGAGTTTGGGGAAAAGAAAAAAGTTACACAGAGAAAGATCAGGTAAATAGGGAGGTTGTTTCAATACAACAATGTTCTTCTCTGCCAGAAACTGCCAGATGTTTGCGGCATTGTGAGCAAGTGAATTGTCACGGTGAAGCAGCTACAATTTATCCTGCCACAACCCTTGTCTCTTCTTACGCAACGAATGAGGCAAACGCTAAGATTACAGTTATATACTCCCAAGATATCATGTTAGATGATAACACAATCCACTTATCCCTCTTCTGCCCAGACAGCCACACAGCAGGCCCAGTTCCATTACTTTTCAGACAGACCTTGTACGTTTTCACAGATTTAGATATAATACTAAGCTCTAGTTAGTTTATAACACAAATTCTAAAGAAGGACATTTCCTGGTATCTTGAAAAGGTGTGTATATATATATATATATATATATATATATATATATATATATATATATATATATATATATATATATATATAATTAATTAATTCATCGAGTCTGATAGAAACCTCAACAGAATGCAGAAAGCACTGGACGGCCGTTTCGTCCTATATTTGGGACTCATCAGCAGTCATGGCTCCAGGGGGCACAGTCCTATGGTTACAGAGAACTCAGTTGAGTTCTGTCACGGAATATGTGAGCGAGCGGCGCTAAGTTGAGTCTGATTTGGAATCTCTTCGTCACCGAGGCCCATTTGGAACAGTTGGTATGATGTTCGCTTGACAACCTAACTGTCAGGGTTTCAATTCTCGGTAGTGGATGTGCACTGCTGATGAGTCCCAAATATAGGACGAAACAGCCGTCCAGTGCTTTCTGCATTCTGTTGAGGTTTCTTTCGGACTCGATGAATTAATTAAATGAAGCAGCTACAATTTATCCTGCCACAACCATCGTCTCTTCTTACGCAACGAATGAAGCAAACGCTAAGATTAAAGTTATATACTCCCAAGATATTTTTGTCACTCTTCAATCAATTTCATCCAAAACTAATTCTAGGGTTGGCTTCAAATATTTGAACTGTAACGAACTGTAGTATACATATACAAGGTCTGTCTGAAAAAGTAACGGGTCTGGTGCCACAATCAATTTATTTAAATTCCAAACAACAAACTACATGGTTTCCCCTTCATAGTAACCCCCTTTGAGCCTAATGTACTTTTCTGCCACTCTTCTATGCACTGGTGGAAAGATTAGGATTATCGGATGTCTCTCAGTTGAGTTGTTACAACCCTCTTGAGATCGTACACGTCTTAAAAACGGACCCCCTTGAGATTGGGGAATAGAAAAAAGTCACATGGATCAAGATCAGGTGAATAGGGAGGTTGATTTAATACGGCGATGTTCTGTCGGGTG
This sequence comes from Acanthosepion pharaonis, assembly GCA_903632075.3. Taxonomy (NCBI): domain Eukaryota; kingdom Metazoa; phylum Mollusca; class Cephalopoda; order Sepiida; family Sepiidae; genus Acanthosepion; species Acanthosepion pharaonis. Next base: position 583,061 of record CAHIKZ030000419.1, on the reverse strand, counting down.
CCCAGGGATTTACAGTTTACAGTTATATACACCGAAGACATGTTAGATAATAATACAATCCGCTTACCCCTCTCTTCGCCCATAGCTCACTAGAGACCTCCTATATATATATATATATATATATATATATGCATAAAAGGTTACTGGTCAGAGTTGAATCAGACCAGGAAACAATAGTATAAAAAGTGCTCAATACACGTGTGAAAAAAATAAAGATAAAAGCTTTAAACTTTAAACATTAGGGGGTCAGATAGAATACGCGACCTTGGCTTCGAACTCACGGTCTCATCTTATATACTCCACCAAACTTGATAGCCATCTGTGGAACTTAAAAGAAATAAACATAAGGAACCCGTTTGTAAGGTGGAAAATTTTAAGAAAAGGTAAAACCCTACAGCAATCATACCCGCATTTGCTACCCTTTGCCAACATGAGAAATTAGCGATTATGACATTTCCAGACCCAAAAAACCTTTTAAACCAGAGATCTGAAATATGACGTACTTGCCATCGTATCAAAAATTTTTTAATAAGTGAATATGAGGCCGGAAAAATTTATTTTAAAATTCCACTGTTATTTTTACAATACATTTACTTCCCCTCCCATCCTTTCTTATATTTACAAGACACCCCCTTACATTTGTTTTTCTTTTCTACTTCTTTTCTTTATACATTTACCATACACTTGCTCTCTTCTTTTCTCTTGTTCTCTTCACCCTTCTTCTTCTTCTTCTTCTTCTTCCTCCTCCTCCTCCTTACCCCCTTTCTCTTACAATCAACGTTATGCGTTTGACCGTCGTGCGTTTGTTTATTTAATTATTTTTGAAAAATAATAATGTCGCGTCCTTTGTTTTTTTTTTTTTTGTTTGTTTTTTTAATAAAGCGTTGGATAGTCAGTTGATAGAATTAGCCTGATGAGACCGTGAGATTGAAACCAAGGTTGCGTATTCCATCTGACCTTGATATATATATATATATATATATATATATATATATATATATATTGTAGCGGCCATAATATAAGAAACGGAAACAACAAAGACATAAATATGTGTATTACTTAAAAAGTAATGCAGGATTAGCAATAAAATTTTTACCGAATAAAGATTAGGGTGTAATGCATAAATATTATACAAAGTTACAAAAATTTTACATAATAGTTTTTTTTCCTTATATTATTGCTGCTACTATATATAATTATATATATATATATATATATATATATATATATATATATATATATATATATATATATATATATATATACAATATATATATATAATTATATATATATATAAATTATATATATATATATAATTATATATATATATACAATTATATATATATATATATATATATATATATATATATATATATATATATATATATATATAAATAATTATATATATATATATAGTTTTCCCCGCACTTTTCGTCTGTGGAACTCCCTTTCGGCCCAATGCTTTCCAGCCAACTTTAAACTGCAAAATTTAAATGCAATGTCAATCGTTATCTACTGTCCTCCTAATTACTCTTTTCTCTTTCTTTTCATTACTAATGTTTCTGTACCTAATTCCTACACACAAAGTACCCCTTGTGTGTTAGTTGCTGTACTGCCTTGCTCGGGGACGATACCGATTTAATATATATATATATATATATATATATATATATATATATATATATATATATATATATATCCTACTCCTGAAAACGTTATTTCGTGGTTAACTATATTTGAATAGATGGCTTTAAAATAGTATGAAATACGTCTACAGCCCTGCGCATGATTCGGACAAGCGTCCCCCTTTTGTAAGGGAAACCTTCGTTTCATTCTACCTACTTTACACTGATCAATCACAGAGAGCCTTAAAGACTACTAAAGTTAATTTTACCCTTCTTAAGAGGATGTGTATTCTATCACTAATAACTCGAAAACCCTTAAGGTATGCGATTTGTCCCGGAGGAGGGCCATGATATCAAAATTGCTATCATAAATTGTCTCGACCTCAGACCTCTCCATACAAAAAAGCTTTCTTGGTTTAAAGGTATAAAGAAAAAACAACGAATTTAATGTTCTATTATTTAAACAGGGTATCTTATTTTACTGCGGGAATAACAGGGTAACAATTAAAACGTAGTCAACAAAAATGCAAATTTCTTACTACGGTTCAGTTGGCGGGCCGGACAAAAATCCTTCGCGGGCCGGAGGTAGCTCGGGGGTCAGGATTGCCGACCAATGGTTTAGACGATCGACAGTGACTGTTTTCATTCTAAAATTTCCTATGACTGTAACATGTATTGAACCTTTCTGGATATTTTCCCATGCACCTTTCAAAAGGTCTGTTTCTGTGCTATGTTCACCTGCTGTTTTACAGCATTTCATATTGTAAAGCTAAAAAATGATCATAGCTTGGCTTCGTGAGCGAACGAAATTTTAAGAGTCTAATCCTCCTTGATAATTAAAGCCTTAGGCCTACGTTAGAAAATTTTTGTGTTGAAGTGCAGTGACAGACTACTCTTTAAAGCAAAGTTTTACAAAACATATTTCATTGAGGTGAAGTAATGGGATAAACGTCCTGTGGTAAGTTTTCTGTTGGAGTTTCCCTCTCCTTGGCATTTGATCGATCTGTAGAGGTCTGTCTTTAGAGATCTTCAGCCTGTTGAAAATGTGTTCTGAAAGTATGGCTAATCTGGATAGGTTGAAGTTCAGGTTCTGGACCTTCGGCAGACATTTTAGACTTTTCATTTTTTATAGATTTCATAGATTGTTGTCGTGGACGAAGATTAACCAAGCAGTTCTATATTTGAATACAAAACGATCGGCAGTCAGCGTGGTGGGGTGTCATGTCAAGAACTTAAAGACGGATGCAAGAGAACTATAGCGCAACTTTTTTTTTTCAGCGGTATCGGAAAAAAGTTCTTTTATCTGTACATAGACTTTTCAAAATAAGCACAGCGTGTGTGTAACCGATAATAGTCAATTAAACCAGAGGTTTATTTGTAAGGCGCAGCTGTCGGGAGTATGGAAGTGGGTTTCCAAGGTCATATACATTTACAATTGTATGCCGTTGTATTTTGGGCACCTCGACGTGGTGTAATGGTTAGACGGCTTGTCTTGCTAGATCAATTACGACTGAGTAGTGAGTTAGATCCTCACTGGGTGCCCCATACTTTCGGCCTTGTGCCACATCTAAGCCGGGCTTAGAAAATCAAAATGGGGCACCTCGATGTGGTGTAATGGTTAGACAGCTTGTCTTGCTAGATCAATTACGACTGAGTAGTGACTTCGATTCTCACTGGGTGCCTCCTAATTTCAACCTTGTGCCACATCTAAGCTAGGCTTGGAAAATCACTATATATATTTACAATTTCCTTCTGCTAGGTAGATAGGCGAGCGGGCTTGAGGCGTCGATTACTCCTTAAAGGTGTGACCGATAATAAAGATGGTTGTAATTTGATCATATAATTGTACAAGAAAGAACAGAGTATAAGCGATAAGAATTAAGTTTTGTCTTTGTATAGGTTCGTGTTATGAATTTTGATCAACTTTGGCAAACGTTTCTCACAAAATAATTTAGGTTATGAGAATAAATATGGCGAAGGCGTCCTTTGGCCTCGTTCCAGACTCAGCCCTAAACGTGCAGAAACGAGATAAGTGAGGGTCTTCGGAAGACATTTTAAAAAAATTCTCAGGGGAGTTTCGAATAATAAGCTGGAATTAAGAATAAAAAGAAAGATAAGTAAATAAGTTAATACATTTAAAAAAATAGTCTGTTAGTGATTAACACGTTGACCACGGGAGGTCACTTACGAAATCTGACTTCAAATGCCAACGTAGGCAATAAAAAAAATTATGAGTTGATTTATAGCTTCAACTGAAGTCTTGACATTTCAATCTGAAGTGTTTTGCTTTTAGGGAGCTATTAGCGAAATGTTTGTTTGGTGATCAACTATCAATTAACACAAAACATCCGAGAATGAATGGCGGAACACGATGTTTATTTAGAAGCTATACCGTGAAATGCATATAAAAAACGTCTAACTAGATTCTGCAGAGTTTGTGCAAAAAAAAAAATATGACGAGAAAAACGGCACTTTTGTGCTATTTGTGAAGACAAACCAGCCTCCCGTCGGTGTTGATGGTGTAGAGGACCGGGATGTGAAGATGAAAAGAAAACACGGGCGTTTAAATTTCCTGCTAGAAGGAGGTTCAGCTACAAGAAAAAATGGCGGGCTCTAGTTATGTCCAGCCGAAGATGAAGAAGACAAATAAGACCGATATATATATAAACAAATATATATATTAAACAAAACAATTACAAAACACATAGACAGTTAACATTGTGTTTGTGTGTGAATATTTGTGTTTGTTCTTTGGTGAATGTTCGTATCTAGGTGTATGTTCGTAATGTTCATAGCGTCTTCCCAGAAATGGGAAACGCTGTCTTTTGTGAGAGCTCACATAGTAGCGGTGTTCGCTGAAATGAAGAAAGAAGAGAAAGAATTACCTCACCTCCACGCGAGGTGGGATGCGGCACGAGGCCTGAGGAAAAAAAAAAGGGTGGAAGCAAGAAGTTGCCCAGTATTTATAGTATGGGGAGAGAGACCCCTGGTGATAATTTGGGAATTAAGGAGGAGGTAACTTCGACTATGTTTCTGCAAAATCAGCATTTGAGCGCTAAATTTGGATATTGGACATTTCTGTTGCTTTTCAAATGTTTCGCCCATGTTTTATATTTTCAATCCATTTTTCCCATAAAAAGCTTTTTTTTAGTTGCCAGTACGATTTTCCATTCCTGCTTTAGATACCAGACACTGCTTATCTACTTTAAAACAACGAAAACCTCGTTGTTGTAGGTTTGATAGCAAAAGCCCGAAAACGAGATAACTTATAGTCAGTGTCATAATAAAAACTGCCGACCACGAGATAACTTGTGGTTGGCAATCAATGTATTAAGATATTAAACTTTTAACATTTTGGTTCCAAGAACACCCAAGACGACTATGGACATGGAGGAGCCCAGGAGGAGAAACTAAAAACCAAATCGACTATATAACCATCAACAAAATATTCAGGGATGCAACGATTCACTGCAAATCCTTCCCAAGTGCCGACTGCGGAAGGGTCCATCACCCTCCTATATGTAAACTAAGAGTGAGACTTCAGAAACTGAAGAAGCCTAATGCAGCACCCAAATTACAATACAACAAACTCCTGAACGATCCTAACCTAAAAGAAAAATATATGGACAATGTAAAGAGAAGATACGAAGCACACAATGGAAATTCGAAATGGGACGAAGTAAGAGACGTTTTAGTGACATCAGCAAACGATATCACCGCAAATAACTCATTAAGGTTGATATGCCGTAAAACAAAATAAACCAAACCAACCTAAACCAAAGAATGCATATTCTATTCACACGAATCTATCCTAAAAATGTTGTCGGCATTAAATAACCCATTGAGGTTGATATGATGTAAAACAAAATAAACCAAACCAATCTAAACCAAAGAATACATATTCTTTTCATACGAATCTGTCCTAAAAATGTTGTCGGCATTAAATAACCCATTGAGGTTGATATGCCGTAAAACAAAATAAACCAAACCAATCTAAAGCAAAGAATACATATTCTATTCATACGAATCTATCCTAAAATGTTGTCTAAAGCAAAGAATAAATTCTATTCACACCATTGAGGTTGATATGCCCAAACCAATCTAAAGCAAAGAATACATATTCTATTCATACGAATCTATCCTAAAAAATGTTGTCGGCATTAAATAACCCATTGAGTTTGATATGCCGTTAAACAAAAAATAAACCAAACCAATCTAAACCAAAGAATACATATTCTTTTCATACGAATCTGTCCTAAAAATGTTGTCGGCATTAAATAACCCATTGAGTTTGATATGCCGTAAAACAAAATAAACCAAACCAATTTAAAGCAAAGAATGTTAGACATTTCCATGACGGTCGTCCTTGAGTATTGAATCTAGAGGTTCGCAGTGAATATTTCGGAGACAGTAGGAAAGCGTACTTTAGGTTCGCAGTGGATATCACAGCAGAGTGTAGTTCATCCTTCTCCTGGTCGCCTTTGGTCCTTCTGGTAGACGAAACAAGATGGCCGCCTTTATACACGACGAATACAGTGTTAGGCGGCTTCTGATTGGTCAACCTTCCATTGGTCGATTATAAAGGAAATAAGTCATTCTGACTTGCTCACTAGTTATACGTAATATATAAAAAACCGTAACAGCCTCTGTGGAATTTTATTTTTGATATTGATTATTTTTTGGTTTTGTGCGTATTACTTGGACGTCAGTAGACGTTTTTTCCAACATCAAAGGAAAAAAGTAAGTGAGATTTTTGTTCCTTGCTCTTCTTTGCATTTGTTGTTTAAAAAAGAACTGTTTTGTGTGGGATTACCCGACCGCTATGGCGGAGGGGACCCAAGAAAAGAGCCTTTGGCCACCACTTCAACGGCACCATCTGTTTGGGGACCCATCAGAAAGAACAAGGGTCCTGAATATTATGAAACACAGAAGCAGCAATTAAAGGACTTCATCAAGAAGGATGAGCTGGTTCCGGTGCCTTCAGTCATGGAGACTGTAGCAACCAGAACAATTTCCTTTCTAACGGTGGATATTAAAACAAAAAAGTTCACAGGAGTGAATAGAGAACCAATGGAGGAAGCCCTAAAAACACTGAACATTGGGGCAAAGGTCCTGGCACGCAGGTCGAATGCGTGCTGGGACATCTTGTTGCCCACTGAGGAGGCAGCCAAAGCATTGGCTGGCTGCACCCTCTCAACAAAGACTCTAAAGCTCCAGACAGAGTATATGGGCACAAGAAAGACTAGGATCTTGCTACATGATGTGCCCATGTACATTACCGAGGATCAAGTGGGCGGATTTTTTATGGACCTTATGGACCTGTGGGGGGGTGTCGGCAGTCCGAAGCAAGGCGGGGATTGCCACTGGTGACTTGGAAGTCATGGTGACATTGAACCGCCAGGGCTTCAAGGACATCCCCAACACAATTCTCTGCAAGGAGAGGAAGATTTACGTCGTGGTCGAAGGACGACGTCCCTGTTGTTGGTTCTGTGGAGAGGTAGGACATCTGGCCAAGTTATGCCCAACTAAGAAGCCGGTCTCCAAGGAAAAACAGGCGACAGTATCTACCCCGGTGGCGCCAGCCAAGGAGGGAAAAAGACGGCTAACACTGAGTGGTCGGAGGTGGGGAGGAAGAAGACAAAAGGAGCAGCTACACCTCCCAAACAGCAGCAGCCACAGCAACAGCAGCAGTTGCAGGAGCAGCAGCAGAAGCAACAACAGCAGAAGCAACAACAGCAGAACAGCAGCAGCAACAGCCGCCTCAGCAGCAGCAGCAACATCAGCAGAAGCAACAGCAGAAGCAACAACAGCAGCAGCAACAGCCGCCTCAGCAGCAGCAGAAGCAACAACAGCAGCAGCAACAGCCCTCTGCAGCAGCAACATCAACAAAGCAACAACAACAGGAGAAGCAGAAGAAGCAGAAAACGCAGTAGCCTTGGAAGACCGGGAACAACAGCAGGAGGCGAAAAAAAGCAAAACCTGCCAGTCCCAACAAAGAGGCAAACCAAAAGAACCTGCAGCCGCAACAGATGGAGGTAGAAGAAATGCCTCCTCCTAGTGCTTCCAAAGAGGAAGAGGCATCAAAACAAGACAGTACTGAGGTAGCAGGGTCCCAAGCCCTCCCGGCATCCCAGGACCAGGTGGAATCCCAAGTTGAGAGTTGTCCCTCTTCCCCTTCTAGGGTTTCATCACCCTCCCCTTCAACCTCTTCCGTTGCTTCGGTAACTACCCCACCTGGTACTTCCACCCCTCTGCCCACACCTCCGCCTGTCTCCCTCCCCAGATAAGAGAAAAAAAAAAAGAGGAAATTCTTTCCTGGGCCGGACCTCATTTGTAAGGTGGACAGGAAGGAATTAGAAAAGAAATGTCCTCACATAGAAAGAGCGCGGCTAGGTCCGCTCTTTAAATGTATATCTGTGGATGGGAAATCCACTGAGGATCCAAGGAATTTCCCAAAGGCCCCGGGTGTCACCACTTGTGTTAGGGACACGGGCGGGAACCTGAAAATTTGGTATTTTCTGGAGGAATGCAGAGAAGCATTTCCAGACATTAAGATCCTGGAGACAGGTACCCAGATCTCAAAAAACTTTCGCACTTCTGTGCTGGGAGGGTCCCCGTTATTCTCCATCCCTCTGTATACAGGGCTGCAAAGCTAACTTTCCCCATGGACGTTGGCGGCATTGTCCCAGACGGTCGAATGACGACCGAATTAGGCACTGGTAGCCTGGGACATTCTGTCGGGGTCCTTTCACCCGCAGATTTCCGGCCCGTATGTGTGTAGGTTTTTGCGCTTATTTTTTTTTTTTTTGCAGGCTTAAAAAATGGAAACCAAGTTAGCGACTCTGAATGTGAGGGGCTTAAGGGATCGGGGTAAGGCTGCCCGCCTGCTCCGGGACCTTCTGTCCCTGGATGTGGATGTCGCCGCGATCGAAGAGACCCACTTTGTTTGCAGTGCCGATGCGTGTGTGCTGGACGATGACTTTGTTGTCTATTCAGCATATGGGGACCGGTTTGCCAGAGGAGTTTTTTGCTAGTCAGACGGACTCTTGATGCGAAGGTGGACCTTGTGCATACCGATGCCGAGGGCCGGTTGATCGTGGCCGATATTGCCGTGAAAAGTGGTTCGTTCCGAGTCGTTGCGGTTTATGCGCCCAATGACCAGGAGGAGCGGGTCTCGTTTTTTCGGCGGTTGGGGCCGTTCCTGGTTGATTCAACGCGCCTAGTTTTAATGGGGACTGGAATGCCATTCTGGACCCCGACTTAGACAGGGGGCGGGTGCTAGTGGGAGAAGGGACGATCGTAGCCTGGTTGATCTGATCGACGATTATGGTCTCGTCGATAGATACCGGGTCGATCATCCTGGGGGAACATGTGGACGTGGGCTCTTAGTTGGCCTTCTGAAAAGGTGGTTAGCTACCTTGACAGAATGTTAGTTAGAAGAGCCGACATAGATCTGCTAGATTGCCCTACGTTCCACTGGGTAGGCTACACGGACCACAAACTCGTTTGTGCCCGTGTAGCGTTAGATCATAGGCCTAGAATGGCTGGCTACTGGAAGTTCAATCTGTCTTTACTGGACAGGCAGGACTTCCGGGAGCAGCTAACTAGATTAGTGCAGCGGGAATTAGTGGGGGCGGTTATCGGGAATAAGTGGTGGGAACGCCTTAAGTCTAGGATTAGGTCTTTCACCACTGATTTCAGCAAACGGCTCGCTCTAGATAGAGCTGATAAGGTGAAGACACTTAAAGCTAGTTACACCCGGCGGTGGCTGGGGGATCCCCAGAGATAGCCTTAGCTAGGGCGGCCCTGGATCGTTTGAATAGCGAGCGGTACATGGGCCAGGTAATTAGACATAAGTTAAGTAAGATGTCTTCCGAAGTTGTGAACTTGGGCGCAGATCTGCGCAGGGAAGAGGTCCGTCGAGGTGGCGATCGTTTCATTCGTGAAGTCAAATCCCCAGAGGGGCATACTCTTCGGGCCACTGACGGCATGTGCGAGGCGTTTCGGCGCCATTTCGAACGCCCGGTTTACCAAGGAGCCTGGTCTCCGTGAGGAGGAGTTTCGCAGCTATTTGGCTGACTTTCTCGGCTTTCGCCGACTGAAGCGGCTAGCTGCGAGGGAGAGATTACGGAGGGCGAAGTCTACGTGGTTTTGAAGAAGGTCGGCAGAGGCAAGTCGCCCGGTCTGGATGGTTTGCCCTATGAATTGTACTTGAGGCTGTCGCACATCTTTGTTCCGATTTTGACAGCAGTGTTCAACAACTGGTTTCGGTCGGGGTCCATCCCCAATCGGATTACCAGGGGCGTGATCACTCTGTTGAAAAAAGGCAAAGGTGGTGGGGGAACCTAGATGATTATAGGCCCATAACTCTGCTAAACACAGAGTTAAAGATTATGGCCAAGATCCTGCAGGAGCGTTTGCAGTCAGTTGCCGAGTCTCTGTTGGGACCTGAGCAGACTTGTTCTGTGAGGGGCCGAACAATTCAGAGCAACCTGCATCTGATCCGCACGATCATAGAGGGTGTAAAGACGACGAAGAAGCCGCGCTGATCAATTTGGATCAGTCCAAGGCATTTGATAGGGTTGACCATCGCTACCTTGCTACTGTCCTGCAGGCCGCTGGATTCGAAGCCAACTTCTGCCGCTGGATTAGCCTCCTGTATCGCTCCCCCAGTGCTGTGGTACAGGTGAACGGAAGGTTGTCGGACGCGTTCGTGCTGTCTAGGTCGGTTCGTCAGGGTTGTCCGCTGTCGCCTCTCCTTTATGCTTTGGCGTTGGAGCCTCTCCTTCGCCGGCTGAAGGACGAGACCGGCAGTCCGGCCCTACGTGGAATTGCCGTGCCTGGAGGGTCTCGAGCCAGGGTTTCCGCGTACGCCGATGACGTATCTGCTTTCGTGTCGTCCCGCAGCGACATTGAGGCGGTACAGAAGGCGCTTGATCGGTACGAGAAGGTGACAGGGGCCAAGATAAACCGCGACAAGTCGTCCGGCTTGCGGTTAGGTGCCTGAAAGGGGTCGATCTTCCGGGCCGCTTCGGTTGGACGGACGGTCCTGTCCGCATTCTTGGAGTGTGGTTTGGGCCCGACCTCCAGCTGGAGAAGAATTGGTCTGAAGTACGTGCAAAGGTCGATTCTGCCGGTCAGACTTGGAATCGACGGCGGTTGTCCGTGAAGGGCAGCGGCGGAGGTGTGTGTTACATACATTTTCCCCTGATTCTTTATCGGTTGTCCGTACTTCCTCTCTGTAAAGACCGCAGGAAGGTGCTCGAGCGATCGCTATCCTCCATTTTATGGAGGGGACGCGTGAACAGGGTCGACAGACGAGTCTGCACCAAACGTCCGTGTCATGGGGGGCTGGGAATGCCGCACCTTATGAGTCACATCCGTGCCTCTAGGTTGGCTTTCCTACGCCGCGCATTGACTAGAGGAGATCCGATTCTGGAGGGGATTGTTAGGGACGCCTTCCCTAGCCTTTACTATCAGTCCCCCCATCTCGAGGGCCGAGCGCCGTTGTAGGCCCCGGATGAGTCGGATTTCATCCGCGAGTGTCGGTTGGCCTTGAAGGCCATTCCCCGGTCCAGTGACCTTTCACGGCCTAGGAAGGTCTTCTATCGTGGTTTAGTGGAGGGTCGCGCGAAGGATAAACTACGTGATACGCTCGGCTTGTCGGAGGAGGAGTATCGCTCCTATTGGTCTTGGGCGCCAGCGGCGGATTACCTCAGTAACCCTGAGTTTTCGCTTACCTGGCGATTGGCTCGGAATCGGCTGCCTCTCAATGACAAGGCTTTCATATGGGGTTTGGCGGATTTGCCAAACTGTGAACGGTGTGGTCTTGGTTTAGAAGAAACGGCTGCGCACGCCTTCTACCATTGCCCCCGTTCCGCCCCTTATGGGACCATGTCGGCGAGCTGACGGCTCATCTCGCTCCCCGAACAGCTAGTGTCCATGGATCGCGCATACGCGTGTGACAATGTGTCGCCCCCGTATTCCGGGGAGAAACGAATGGTGTTTCTGATGCTGATGGCCACGGCTCGAATGGTGATTTGGACGACGCGAATGGAGGAAGTCTTGCGGGGCAACCGTCTTTCTTATCAGCATCTAATCCAATTCTTTGAGCATCAGCTCAAGATGAAGATTAGATCTGATAGAAAACGATTGCATTCGACAGTCTTCAGCGAAAGGTGGGTAAAAGTAGCAAGCCTGGTTCGTGTGACCGGGGCTAGCCTTGATTTTCTTTTTTAAGTCAACCTATAGCACATCGGGGTGGCTTCCTGTGGAACCCTCCCCTTGGTTAGGTTAGACAAGCTTCAGTGTACCTAGTTAATGTGAGTAAGTGTCGTTCCTGGTCTGTATCCCGGCTGCTCTTTGGTTATGGTCCAAGTCGAGATTCCCAACCTCCCCAGTTTGTTTTGGTCCCCCTTTTCATCTCGACTGGGTCAGCATTATATTACCCATTCCGGCATAATATTTTATCCTCCTTTCCCACTCCCTTAGCGAGAGTGCTTCTTGATTTTGTCCTCTGGGCAGAATACAGCGGCCTTTCTGTTTTGAGGGTTGGACGGTCCCTACTAACATATGTTATGTTTAGTTTGAATGTTGTGTTTATTTTAGTTTTTATTGGGTTCATCTCCCTCCCCTTGCATCCTATCATTATTAGAATTTTATGTATAGCATTTTATGTATCATCAAATTTTTATGGATTGGGGCGCGTTTTGGTAGGTCCCCCTTGTGAGAATCTGGTATTATGGTGCATGAAGGATTGAGTGGTGATGGACAAGTTCTTGTGGTGAATGAGTAAATTGTAACGAATATGAATGGGTCGTGAATCAGATTATCTAGGTATAAGATAGTTAGTGAAGACCAGCCTCTACTCCCTCCCCTTTTCGGCCTTGTGCCACAATTATGTATTGATACATAATACGAATTAAATAACCCATTCTTTTCAAAATAAACGAATCTGTCCTAAAAATTGTTGTCGGCATTAAATAACCCATTGAGGTTGATATGCCGTAAAACAAAATAAACCAAACCAATCTAAAGCAAAGAATACATATTCTATTCATACGAATCTATCCTAAAATGTTGTCGTCATTAAATAACCCATTGAGGTTGATATGCCGTAAAACAAAATAAACCAAACCAATCTAAAGCAAAGAATACATATTCTATTCATACGAATCTATCCTAAAAATGTTGTCGGCATTAAATAACCCATTGAGTTTGATATGCCGTTAAACAAAATAAACCAAACCAATCTAAACCAAAGAATACATATTCTATTCACACGAATCTGTCCTAAAAATGTTGTCGGCATTAAATAACCCATTGAGGTTGATATGCCGTAAAACAAAATAAACCAAACCAATCTAAAGCAAAGAATACATATTCTATTCATACGAATCTATCCTAAAAATGTTGTCGGCATTAAATAACCCATTGAGGTTGATATGCTGTAAAACAAAATAAACCAAACCAAACCAAACCGTAGGTTTCGACGGGGGAAAAAGTTTTCGACGAACACTTGAATCTGGTTTTCATTAGAGAAACTTTCTGCCAATCGAAGCCTTTTGCAGAGAGCGAAAAATTTAATAACTGATTAGTGCAAGATTAGGTTGATATTATGGAGAGGCTAGGACAGACCAATTGAGCTCCCAAATGCTTTCCTGTGTAATTCATATTGTCTGCGGTCTAGCGTTGACAAAGAATAAAACAACATTTTTCCTTTCATCCACTATATATGATGCTACTGCCGTGCAAAAACTAAGTTATGTTCGGATATTTCAAATTAATCCTTAACTGCAACGTATAATTAGTCGTCAGGGTGATACCGTTGGGTCATTCGTCGTTACAATTGAGTCTCAAATCATCATCTTTCTTTTATGTGCCGTGTACCTCCAGGCGATCACCGACTTCCACATCTTCCTGTCTCTTATAGCTCTTAATAAGTTTTGTCTTTTTGTTATTTATCCAAAACCCTGTTCTACCAGCCATCCTATAAAGCCCATCAAGTATGTAACACGCTGCTTTCATCTGCCCCCCTTTCCCTCTCTTCGTCCTGTGAGTTTCAGATTTTCCAAGCCCCTTTTCCTCATTACGTTCCCCAGAAATTATAACTGCCTCTTCCTAATGTTAAGTATAAGTTTCTTTTTTGTTTCCATTCTCCCCCAAACATCGTCGTTGTTCACATATTCAGCCCATGATATCCTCAGCATGTTTCTGTAGAACAACATTTTCTGATGCTTCAACTCTCTTCTTCAACTTTGAGGAGATTGCACAGCATTCGCTGCCATACACGAGGACAAATATCACGTGACAGTTCAATTAAGGAGATTATATATTACTTAACCTAATATAACTGTTTATTTTTAATGATTTTCCTCCAGTGTAACTGTAAGCTGTCTGTCTAATTAAAATAAGATCTTCGTCTTTTGCCAAATGTTCAAATGCTTCGACTACTTCTTCAGTATGAGAAAATCTTCTACTGCGTACGCAAAGCTCAAAGTACTAAAATGAGTGATAACGTGTGAGAGAGATTGTCTGTTGAATAAGGTGGTTACTCCAAAATCTCGTATCCAAGAATGTGAAAATTTTCAGCGGTGGTTCGTGAAGTGCGAGAGCATGCATTGTTATGGCGCAGAATCGAATCATCTCTATTCGTTTAGGTTTACGGCCATATCATGTTGAAACACCGGTTCTCGTACGATAAATAACGTCAAGCCAGGCCAGTACCTAGATGGCTGTTCGTTTGGCAATACCAGGTTGGTTTGTTTTGTTTTACGGTATATCAACCTGAATGGATTATTTAATAGCGACAAAAATTTTATTGCTGGTAATATTTTTTTTTGAAAATGTATCGCTGGTAATATTTTTTCTTCAAAAATTTATTGCTGGTAATTTTTTTTTTCAAAAATTTATTGTTGGTAATCATTTTTTTTCCAAAAATTTATTGCTGGTAATTTTTTTCAAAAATTTATTGCTGGTAATCATTTTTTTAACAAAGTATTTTTGATATTAAAACATATTTTTTACACTTTCATAGTGTTTTGAGTCAGGTTGGGGGGTCAAATATTTTTCCCATATTTGGGACCCTAACAGGTGCTACCACCCTGGGTAGGGTGGACTTGGGAACAGCAGGAATTAAGAGGTTGTTCCACGTTCCTCAAAACCTCCTGATCAAAGACCTTGTTGTTGGATGCAGTTTGTCGTCTTACCCAGGAGGCGGATGTAGTTTATCATCATGCCAAGGACGGAGGAAATACTAGGTGCTGTAAATTTGGATGTGCGGGTGGTGTAATGGATAATGGAATTTGAAATCGGAGAACCGAGTTCCAATACCAGTCATGTTCATTATATTAACTTACGCGCAAGTACAGGAAAACGTATAAATCCAATTCTTCTCCTACTGTAAGCTATAGGTTAATTATTAGGCCTTGTATCAGTAAACCATTATTATATTCCAAAAATTCTTTACATCTAAAAATATTTTCTGGCTTTAAAAGGACGATACACCTTAAAAATAAATCTATTCAATGAATTAATTTTATGTTGTTTTGTTAGAAGTTAGACAGCACTTCTAACATCAACAACACAAAACTTATAATCCTGCTCTCTGACACTAACAACAAAATTTGAAAAGAAATTAGTTATGACCAACACTAGGGTCTTTATCACAATGTCTAATACAATTGGATATATAATTAGGAAGAAAAATAGATTCAGCAACAGATGCCAGGATTTATCAAATAAAGTGCTTGCAATGTAGAAACACCTACATTGGTGAGACATATAATTTTAAAATGCTTTTCTCTTCTTTATCATGTTATTTATGTGCATAAAGTTTGAGTGATCAAGAAGTTCGCAAAGAAATTCTTTGAGTCGTTGAGATATTTCCGTCTGTTGAAGTAAGCTTATTCCCTAATAATTCCTTGGGATTTTTTCTGTATTGATTATGTGCTCTGTAATAATAAATACATTGAGCTATATTTCTAGACCAGTTTTAATATTTTATATTACTAGGATCCACTTGGATTATATAACAATGGATTTGTTACCTTTAGTATATATATACACACACGAGTTGTGAAATTCGGTTGTAGAAAATCTAGCCATTTAATTATTTACAGTTATAAAAATATTCAATTGCTGATCTTCCCTGTTGAGTAGATGGAGTGATTGCTAGAGACGCATTATATATATATATATATATATATATATATATATATATATATATATATATATATATAAATAAATAGCAGGACAGACTGGGTTCTATAGCCTTGATGGCAACTGGTCTAGGAGAAGGTCAACTCTGAATTCAAAACCTGCAAAGGGTCTTTTTTAAACCTTGTATCTTAGTGCACCAGGTCTCTGTATTCATGCCCTTCAAAAAAAATGTGGTTGGTCCTGCACGAAACCTTCACCACTATAATCAAATCTCATGTGCCGGTGTCGGGCTGTCATTTTCCTGAAAACTGATCTGCTTGACCCTCATACGTCGAATTCAACGAGAGAGTCAGTATATATATATATATATATATATATATATATATAATAATATTCTCTGATTTAACCAGTAGAGAAGATTGTATCTATGAATAAAATGACAATAAAAAAACTGGTAATTGCTGACGCGTTTCGTCCAATTTATTCATCAAAGCAAAATACGAAATTCGCATTTTGCTTTGACAAAGTCCACATTGGACGAAACGCGTCGGCAATTAACAGTTTTCCTATTGTCATTTTTATTCATATTATATATATATATATATTATATATATATATATATATAATATATATATATAAAGTGATCATTGAAGTCAACACTTAGAGGCAACAGTCTGTTTCGCCAAAGGTATTAGATTGGAATTCAAAGTCGAGTCTCTAATTCCTCAATC
This sequence comes from Acanthosepion pharaonis, assembly GCA_903632075.3. NCBI lineage: Eukaryota > Metazoa > Mollusca > Cephalopoda > Sepiida > Sepiidae > Acanthosepion > Acanthosepion pharaonis. The sequence continues at coordinate 566,545 of CAHIKZ030000419.1, read as the reverse complement.
CGAACCGCTATCCATTATTACACCCTCCTTCATTACTGTTCTTTTATTCGATTGTTTTGATTCTCATATTAAAAATAGTTCTCTTTAGGTGTATTGTTTGATATAGTGCAGCAAAGTGTTTGAAATTTGAATTTTACTTGGCCTTCAACAACATGGCATCTATTTGTAAATGTTTCCTTATCTATAACAAACCAATTTATGAATGAAATGTTCATTTAACATCTTTTATTTCAGTGATTTTAAGTAGTGAATATATTTTACACTGCGAAGCGATAGCGAGCGGGAAAAGCCTGCTAGTTAACGATAAAATACGCAATGATTAAAGAGTGTACAAATGTAGAATGCTGCCATAACGACCGCCTCTGAAATAATTATTGATATTACTTTATTAATTATTACTTGACAGTATTTCATTATTGCAACCGATGTATTTGAGATAATACTTTCGTTCAAAATGTGACCGAAAGGTCAGGTCATGACCCTTTATTCTCTTTTTTTTTATCCATTTCTCTATTTCACCCTTCCTTTATTTTATTTTCTCTCTTCGTTTAGTCTCGGTTATTCGGACTTGAAGATCTTTGCAAAATTTGTTGCTGTAACAATGGCGGTGACTCGATTTCATGTGCAGCGCGGAAGCGACATTTTTAACCCTGCCTTGGTCTTATGCTGCACAAGGAAATGTTGAACGTCTTTTGCAGTAGTTGTCACATAAATGTCGTAAATGCCACGAAGGTCACTCGGATCGACAAACACCTGATGAGGTCCGTAGGGCACAACCGCCGAAACGTTGTGATAACAACAATAAGAATGAGGACAACAGTACAAACGCAAATAATGTTAATAAGAAATGATATTATTTTTATATAATGTTTTTTTTTTTTACGTCACATCCATGATATTTTTCAATTTATCGCATTACTAGATTGGCGGTTAGGTCTCAGCATTTCCCAATTGAAATGGCTACATATAAGCGTAAGTTTTTATGCTAAGAGTTTCTTCTACCGCACTTCTCCCTCATGGAACACTCGTCCGGCTTTGATCTTCAAAAATTTAAATACAATCGTTTTCTTCTGTTTTCTTAATTCCTGTTCTTTTATTGTTCTCTCTCCTTAATAGTGATTTTTTTCTCATATTTTCTAACACTCAGTAACTTTTTGCGCCTTAGTGGCTTTATTACCTTACTTAGAGTGAAATGATAAAATATGTATTTTTGCTTCGATTACATTCTAATTCTATGTTTAAAAAGACAAATTATAGATGATGTTAGCCGGTCACCCCCATATATATACATATACATATACATACATACATACATATATATATATATATATATATATATATATATATATATATATATATATATATATGTGTGTGTGTGTGTGTGTGTGTGTGTGTGTGTACGAGGTGATCCCATGTTCTGTCCGAAATAGTATATATGTAATTTCAATCAAATTTTACAGTATTTGAAAATGATACTGATTGATAATCATATGAATTTAGAAACCTTTAAATTAATATAATTTCTTTTTACCGAATAATTTAACTAAATTAATTAATCAAATTAGCCCCTCAAAGATGAAAGGTGCCGAAAGAGCATTTAAGTCACATAATGTTTTTTGAGAAAATCTGCAACCGAAGCGAATCAAAATATTCACTAGGCTTATGGAGAAGAATGCAGAAATGAAAAAAATTGCAGAAGACGGTTTACCAAATTCAGAAGTGGAAATTTGAGCCTTGAAGATGAAGACCGAACAGGACTTCCAGTTGAGTTTGATGACGAGCTCTTTGTGGCATCATTTGAAGAAAATCCTGAAGTATTAGTTGAAGAATTGGTAATGAAGCTTCGTTCAAACCATATAACTGTTCATCGTCATCTTCAACAACTTGCAAAGGTTCCTAAACTTGGAAATTGGGTGCCTCATGAATTGGCTTAAGTCAACCGGAAATCCTGGGCTGATATTTGCTCTTCTCTTCATTCTCGTGAACTCATCTCACCCTTTTTGGGTAGACTTGTGATTAGTGATGAAAAATGGATTTTTACCAATAATGTTAAGCGTCGTAGACAGTGGCTTGGTAATGGAGAAAAGACCGAAACACAACCGAGAAAGAAACTTCATGTGCAGAAGTTTCTTCTCTCAATTTGACGAGATTACAAAAGAATAATTCATTTTAGATTGCTACCAACAAATGCATCAATCAATGCTCAAATCTACTGTCAGCGATTAGGACGTTTGAACGCGACTTTGAAGACAAAAAAAAAAGACCTGTTGTACTGAATCCAAAAGAAGTGGTGTTTCATTACGACCCCACACTGCAAAAATCACATCCCAGATGATTGAAGAACTTGGGAAAGAATTCCTCATCCACCTGATTCCACCGACCTTGCTTCTTCAGACAACCATTTATTCTGTAGTTTACAGAACCATTTGTAAGGATTAACTTTCAAAATCTGACATTTTACAGTTCTTCTTTTCGAAACCGAACGAGTTCTTTATTAATGAGAGTAAAAAGTTTGTAAGCAGACGGAAAGGAAGTCTTAGATAATCATGGAAACTACATTGACGAATAAATTTCAATAAAATATAAGATTTGATCACCCGTTCTTTATTATTCAAAATCCGGACAGAACTTATGGGATGACCTTACACACACACACACACACACACACACACACACACACACACACACACACACACACACACACACACACACACACACACACATATATATATATATATATATATATATATATATATATATATATATAAAACATATAAAACAAACACACACACACATATATACATATTTGATCACTCGTTCTTCATTATTCAAAATTTGGACAGAATTTATGGATGACCTCACACACACACACACACAAACACAAATACACACACAGCAATAATATCCCACACCCCCGCAAAAGAATTTACTAAACAAAAGATCAGAGTTAATCTCCAAATGTAGGCATGGGAATAAATACATATTATTTGAATTTATACCAAACGGATAAAAAAAAACAAACGCCAACAGTCACTCTTTAGTTCAAGCTACCATCACAATAATTACATTTATTGTTATTATCATTGCACCACCATTAGTAATCACTTCTACCACTTTACAATAACTGTTAGTTACTAATATTATCATTACCACCAACACCCAACACCGTTAATACCACATCACATCTACTATTAACATATAAATCCACTATAATTATTAACGTAAATTACTCCCCGAGCATATTTAATACCACCAAATAAAAACCAATAAGATCAGAGATAATTTCCAAATGTAGACATGAGAATAAATACCCATTATCAGGATTTATATCAAGATAAATAATTAAATAAATAAATGAAATAAAATAAAATAAAACACCAACAATCACTTTTTAGTTCAAGCTCCCACCACAATAATTATATTTATTGTTTTTATCATTCTCCCACCACCATTACTAATCACTTCTACCAATTTACAATAACTATTAACTATTTATATTATCATTGCCACCAATCCCCCAACAACATTACTATCACATCACATCTACTATTATCATATAAACCCGCTAGAATTATTAACATAAACTAACCCCCTCCCCCAGCATATTTAATACCACCATAGAAATAACCAATAAGGATTACAAACTGCAATTTCTACCAGTTACATATAGTCATCAAAAACAAGCAAATAACCAGCTTTAGAATAATAACAAATAAACTTTAAAAAATTAAAAATAATAGCAATTTTTACCTATCATAATTTGACACAGACCCCACCACACATATATACGTGCATGCAAGGAAATATTATTCAGCTAAAAAATAGAAAAATGCTGTGATTGTTGACATGTATACATTCACGAGAAATTTTCGCTACACTTCCGATCTTTGAATTTCAACATAGAAATGCGTATGTATATAGACAACAGCACACATATACATACATATGTCAAGTCCCATACTGTCCAAATATGTTTATGTCTGTATGAGCCCCGGCGGACACGCGAGTGTATATGTGTGTCTGCGTACCTCAACGGGTGTAGAGAGATGCATCTATGTTTGTGTTAACATGAGTGACATCACGACGACGATTCCCCCCCGCCACTTCCACAATAACATCAATACACGCAATCTACATAAACATAAAATTATTAAAAAATTAATCAGTTTGTCTGACGATCGCAAAAGCGTGAAACCCAGGGTCACAAACTCACATCAATCCAACCAAATATGTTAGCTGCTTTCTAATAAGTACCACGCATATAATATATAAATAATTATATATATACATATATATATATATATATATATATACATACATATATATATATATATATATATATATACACATTGTTCACACACACACACACACGCACACACACACACACACACACACACACACACACATATATATATATATATCGTATTGTAAGAGTTTTTAGGTGCCAAAATTGCTCGTTCTTTTTCCATAGTTTACTCGTAGAAAGAAATGTTAGGCAGGCCTTTTTTTGTCCTAAAGATTTTCCCAAGCCGCATTAAGCGCGAAGATATTAAGTCGGACACTTTTTGAAAGTACCTCGTATATAATCACGCAAAGAGATCGAATGTTGACGCATAACTAGTGGTTTACTGATTCAACGATTACCCAACTTCTTGATAATCCAGTAAATGTCAACATCTTTTTTTTCTTACGGCTGTTTTAATATTCTAAGTGTTGCTTATTCGTCTTCCCTCCTTGAAGATGCTAGAATTTGTTTTTTTTTATTTCCAGACGTCAATTGTCCCGTCACTTTATATATATATATTGATAATATTAGTGGTCAGCACACACACACACACACACACACACACACACACACACACACACACACACACACACACACACACACAAACACACACACACACACATATATATATATATATATATACACATATAAAAAATTTCCAAGAGGATAGAATCCAGGTGGAACTCAATGTCCCAGAGTAAGAATATAAAAGGCTCAAACACTAATATTCCATGGTTATAATTTATAAGTCTGATGAATTGGATCGTGATTACGATTCCAATGTAATAAATCTAACCATGGGATATTAGTGTTTGAGCTTATATATATATATATATATATATATATATATATATATATATATATATATAAAAAGAAAGAACAGTAAGATATATAATCCGGTGTTCTTATTGATATTTTAATTTTTACAAAACAGTACTCAATGTAAATTTACAGTGCATTAATATTATAAATTAACTGATTTAAAATATGGTCTTTCCGCTACACAGTAATAACCATGTTTCAAAAATCGAAGCTAAAAGCTTCGAATTTAATTTTGTAATTAAATTAAAATAATGTTTTTAATTTAATTACAAAATTAAATTCGAAGCTTTTAGCTTTCACTTTTGATACATGGTTATTACCGTGTAGCGAGAAAAAAATCATATTTTAAATCAGTTAATTTATAATATTTGTACGGATATGAGTTTGTGATCCTGGGTTCCACGCTTTTGCGATCATCAGACAAAATGATTTATTTTTTTAAAATTGGATCTATTTATGTTTGTTTGACTATATTTGGTGGCAGGAGGGGGGATTTCCTTCCGTACTTGCTCGGGATGACACTTTTATACACACAGACATACTTATATACAGGTTTACGCACTTTAGTTCACACAAACGCGCCCATATAAACAATCCGAGGCTAGGCGCAGATATACTTCTATGTGTTTGGGAATACATACACACGCAATTTTAATTCTATTTCGGTGTCGTGGCCTTGGCTTTTTATGTGTAGCGATGTTTCTTTCAACAAGAAACGGATAGGTGTGTTCTTGATGATTTTCAAATCTACTGCCTGCGTCGTCAGACAATCTTACACTTCCTCTCACACACATAAACACATATAGACGCGCATATACACTCCGATTGGTCTGGGTTCTCGGTTCTGTTTGTGGTCATGGTGATGATGATGTTTGTATTTTTTTACGCTGACTGCTTGTATGTTGTTGACGATTGTGATTATGCTGATATTGACAATAACTGTGATATTAATTATTATTATTATTATTATTATTATGTTACTAGTAGCTATTGATGCGTTAACGGTAAATTTAGCCTTAATGATGATGGAAACTGAAGTATAATAAGAAAAGGGGGAGGCAGTAATGACAAACTTAATTACGATAATAGTTGTGGTAACCATGATAATGATGATGATAATAATATTGATGATGATAATAATATTGATGATGATAATCATAATACTAGCAATAATAACAACAATGTTAAAAAAGCAGTACTAATGGTAGTGGAGATGTTTATGAGGTGACTGCAGTACTATCAGAGTGATTGCAGTACTAATAGTGTAAATGATAGTACTGCCAATTCGCTCGCACAAATTTACGTCAAACGAATTTCTTTATCCAACGAGTTAAGTAAAATCGTTTTTGGTTTGAACCAAAAAACAACCCCCCCAAAAAAAAACAAACAAAAACCCCCAAAAACAAAACAAAACAACAAAACAACAACAAAAAACAACAAGAAACAAATTTTTTGTTTTTTGTTTTTTTGTCGTTGATTTTTTTTATTCCCCGAAAATCCTTTGATAAATACGCGACTTTGCAAGAGGTCAGAGTCAGTCAAATTAAAACTGCCAAGCCGCCCGAACAAATTTACGCCAAACGACATTCTTTATCCAACGTGTTAAGTAAAACGGCTACAGATCAAAAGACTTACCAACAAATGAAATTACACAGTTTTTTTCTCTAAGTCTGTATAATTGTAAACTGAGAATGTATAGATTTTCGAAAATGTATCAACTTTCACCATATCAGATGCATGACCATTTCTACGAACATTTTAGATAATGAGACTGTTTACTATGTAAAGATACACTGGCCACACCTTGGGCCACACCTTTATAAAGGAAACTTGTAAGAAATGTAACGAAATTAGTGTTTTGAAATGAAAACAATCACTGAAATTTTATTCACAATATTAATTGTAACTATGAATAATTAACAACGACGCTGTAAACTTATCAATATACTTTAATTTCCACAGTTTTGCCGTAACATGCACATCTATCGAAGAAACGACTGCATAGCCTCGAGTAGCAATCGAAAAGGAAAGTAACACTGCTTATATATATATATATATATATGTTATTTTTAATTTATTTTGTTTAAACACTATTTTTGATTGATACTCATATTCGAGTAGAAGCTCTGTTTTTCTTTTAATTAAACAGTATTTTTATCCAACTATATCTACCAGCTTGAATATTTGAGAAATCTTGTCAGAAAAATATGCGTCCTCCGGCAGGATTCGAACCTGTATCCCCTATGGGGAACCGTCATTGGACTTCAGGTGAAATAAAGTCACTATTCAGGCTTTTCGTGTGACGCGTTTCGTCCTTCACACGAAAAACCTGAATAGTGACTTTAACATCATGGGATTGAAGTTTATTACCTTGGTGCGACTGCACATGCGAACGAACGAGGGATGCTGGGAAATTTTAAATTAATTTTTCTGTTGCCTGTATAATCTAGCCGATTTTATTTAGATTCTTTTCTGCTTGATTCATTCACTTTTCTTCTTCTTCTTCTTCTTCTTCTTCTTATTATTATTATTATTATTATTATTATTAGATATCCCACACTGTGATAATAGAATATCTCTGCTAGGAATGGGGAAAATCGATTAGATAATATATATTCTCTCTCCAAAAAATGTAACTTTAAAATTCCCATCATACCTTGTTATTGCGCATGTGCAGCCGCAAAATTTAGTCCGATGAAGTTCGAAAGAACGAAACGAAAGTAAAGTGTAACTTTATTCAATAAAATCGCCATTGTCTTCAGATCGGCCTCCAGACGACTTCGGAATCTCCTGCAACTATTCTGGACGTTCTCCTTGTTTAAGTTGGTGAATGCTGCCATAATTCTTGCCTTCAGTTCATTTTTGGTGTTACAAGGAGTTTTGTTGGTCTCTCGCTCAACTGCGCCCCACACATAATAATCAAGGTGTTTAGAGTCTGAGGGGTTAAGAGGCGATATAGTCGCAAAAATTGTCCGACAGCCATGACTGTTTTTTTTTGCTTGTGTGGTATGGTGCAGTGTCCTGTTACCAGACATAGGCCCTTCTAGCAGTCACCCTCTTGAGCCAGGGAATCATTACCACATCAAGGCCTCCGTGTTGAGTCTGAGACCCTGTGGTAATATTAATGGAGGCATAACATCGCCGTCACTAGTGATGACTTCAAACACCATGATGGTGACTGGATATATCATCCAACTCTTTCCGAATCCACTGTCCTTAGATTGACACCCAAACATTTTGAAATGTTCGCATTGGAACTTCCGGCAGTACAGCGTGCTGTTTTCAAATTTCTGGCGGAGTGAATTGCATCATGGTGCTCTTTTTCCACAGATCGTTCCCAACTGACCCTAATTTACTGTGCAGTCTAAAAATCAAAAAACAAACAACGCATCTGTGCGAAATTAAAAATATACAATGGCAAAATATTTATCCACCGCACGCTGTATATATATATATATATATATATATATATATATATATATATATATATATATATAATTCTTTTTTAAAAGTATGATTACTTCTTCTACATAAGAGTTCTCATGTTTCAAAAACGAAAAATAATTATAATTAAGACTCTGCTTTTGTATTGAGCACTGTCTTTTAAAAAAAAAAAATACTAAAGAACATCGGATTATTTACCTAACGTGTTCTTTCTTATTTTTCTATATATTTGCACGCACACACACACACACACACACACACACACACACACACACACACACACACACACACACACATATATATATATACATATATAATCCGAAAAGAATAAATAATACAAAGTGAAAATGAAAAAGAAGTAAAATAAATTAACCCAAACAAACAAATAAATAAACAAAACAAGCCACTCCCGCCAACATAACCATAGAATAGATTACCCACAATGCACTACTGACCCACATATAAATAGCCGATATAAAATTCAGCATTCATGG